>VXBT01011977.1:1778564-1917956 GCA_013400235.1 Oriolus oriolus | reverse complement strand
CAGGTGGCGGGAAGCGGAGGCCGCGCGGCGCGGCGGGACCGGCCGGAGAGCAGGTGGGGCGGCGGGCAGCGGGGACACGGCCGGGGGCGACGGGAGAGCCACCTCCGAGGGCCGCGGGCCTGCGTCGGCGCGGGTGCCGCGTGGTGTCTGTCGGTCCTCTGTCTCCTTGCCCCTCGTTCTGGTTTGCTCCGTGGCTTTAGGGAAAGTCACAGGGCCCCGCGTTCCCCTGCGTGGCAGCCGGTCCTCCACCCAGGCATCTCGCAGGGACCGCCGCGTTTGAAGTGCGCTGGGCCCACCGGCCGCCGCATCGTCCCGGCGGGACCGCCCTGGCAACGGGGACACCCGCCGTGTCCCGGGTTACCGGCGGCGGCCCAGCTTCAGAGATGAAGTGTCCGCCAAATTGTCCTCTCCTAAGACCAGAAAAGAAACCTTGTTGCGTTTTTTTTTAATTTTTTTTTTATTTTTTATGCTTTCAAATGGGATGCGGTAGTGATTCCTACCACTTCATGGAGACCTAGGTGGGAATGGGGCGGTTGAGGCTACCACTCCAGTGGGGTGTGCTCATACGGATCGTTTCCTAACCTGCTTCACGTTACACCAGTTTTAAAAAGCAACTTCAGGTTTAGGCTGCTTTTAAAGTGGTGCGCTGAAAACTTGATGCAGTAGTCTTGATGTTGAATAGCATAGTAGTTCAAATAGTAGAGACTAGAGGATTTTTGCTGTGTTATTTAATATGACGTGACAAAATAGTATCCCTACTTTCAGCTGTCTGTAAAACACATAAACATATTGTGTGCAGTCTGCAATGTGATTGGAAATGGTCACTTAAAAACAATGTAGAATTAGATTAAACTGTGTTTGTTTGCTCATTTGCTTAGTTAACTAGTAGAGGTGCTTCTGTTGGTTATATTGACCCATTAATATCAAAGTAGCAGTTTGCTACTTCAGACACATTTAGCACATATGTCAGACTGCACTTTAAATGGATTCTGTCCAGCACAGATGTTCTAGGCTGCATATCTGCTGCTTTAACTAACAAACATGCCCTAATGGATCTAATCCTTGTTCCTCCATTAATATAAAAGCTTTGTAGAATTTTTTGGTAGAGCTGACAGAAAGCAACTAAATTAATTCTGTTTGGGGTTGGTTTTTTGTTTTTTTGTTTTTTATCTACAGTGTGAAAAAAATGGAGCTGTCAAGAAGAGAAGATCAAATCAGGCAGATATTCCTGACAGTCTTTGCCAAGAAGCAGAAACGTGCTATCGGCTTAGACTGCCTGAGGACTTCTACCAGTTTTGGAAGTTTTGTGAGGAACTAGATCCTGAGAAACCAAGTGGTGAGGTTTTAAATTTTGCCTCTTCTAACTTTCACTCCCAAAAGCAGCCTGAAGGCGGGCAAACTGGAGGTGGTCAGATGCATTTTAATGAAGCTTCAGTATTTCAGTTGAGATGGAGGATATTTACATGAGTGTAAACTAAAATACTGGCTATAATCACCAAGATGTACACTTCAAGGTTTCTAAAATGTAACTACTTGAGTTGTGCAATGTAAAAGGACTAAATATGGTCTAAATCTGCCTTTCTTGCAGGTGCATTTAAAATTTTTCGTATGGAACCTAAGTTTCCTCATGTATCATGCTTTAGTCCCAGCCAACAACTAAGCACCACACAGGCACTTGCTCGCTCCTCCTTGGTGAGACAGGGGAGAGAATCAAAAGGGTGAAAGTGAGAAAACATGTGGGTTGAGCAAAAGACAATTTAATAGGGAAAGCTTTTTAACTTTTAAGAGGTTAAAAAGACTTTGACTCAGTGTAAGCACTACTAAATCTGGATTTCAACCTCTTCAAATTTATTATATAACAGAATGTGGCATCCCTGTGTGCTTTAGAAATGACAGTATCTTTCAGAGTAACAGAATGGTTTGGGTTGGAAGAGACCTGAAAAGATGATCTAGTCCAAGCCCCTACAATGAGCAGGGACATCTTCAACAGGGCCGGGTTGCTCAGAGCTGAGTCCAACTCAGCCTTAAATGTTTCTAGGTGATCCACCATGTCTCTGGGCAACCTGTTCCAGTGTTTCACCACCTGCATTGTAAGACATTTTTTACATCTAGTCTGAGTCTACTCTGTTTTAGTTAAAACTCATTACTCCTTGTCCTCTTGCTACAGGCCCTGCTAAAATGTTTGTCCCTACCCTCAGTACCTAAAGTACTGAAAGGCTGCAGTAAATTCCCTGGAGCCTTTTCTTCTCCAGACTGAACAACGCCAACCGTCTCAGCCTGTCTTCAGAGGGTTGGGGTTGTTCAGTCTGGAGAAGAAAAGGAGAGGTGCTCTAGGCCTCTGATCATCTTCATGACCCTGCTCTGGACCCACTCCAACAGGTCCATGACCTTCCTGTGCTGACAGCCCTGGAGCTGGATGCAGCACTGCAGGTGGGGTCTCACCAGGGCAGAGGAGAAGAATCCCCTCCCTGGCCCTGCTGCCCATGCTGCTTTGAAAGCAGCCCAAGACATGTTTGGTTTTCTGGGCTTCGAGTGCACATGGCCAGGTCATGTCCAGCCTCTCATCCACCAACATCCACAAGCCCTTCTGGGCAGGGCTGCTCTCAATCTGTTCATCCCCAGCCTGTGTTGGTACCCGGGGTTGCCCCGACCCAGGTGCAGAACTTGGTCTTATTAAACCTCAAGAGATTCCCATGGACCCACTTCTGGAGCTTGTCCGGGGGTGGTATCCCTGGACAAAAAGTCCTTCAGGAGTGTCATCTGCACCCCTCAGCTTGGTGTCATCTGCAAATTTGCTGAGGTTTGCTGATCCCCTGTCTTGTGTAATTGATAAAGATTAATATTAAATAATACTGGTCCCAGTACAGAGCCCTGAGGGACACCTGACCTCCACCCAGACACTGGACTGTTGATGACTACTTCTTATGAGAAGTGTAATAACTCTTGAATGAAAGCTATCTGGCCAAAACAATGTCTTAGCTTTCCTTGTCTAGTGAATAGAGTGTTTGAATGAATTTATGGAAACTTTTGATACCTGAGCATTACATGATCTTCCTGGTCTAGATTTTAAATTACATTAATTCAGTTACATTAATTGAATGTAAATCAGTTCATGGCTTGCTTTCCAGATGCACTTGTGTCAAGTGTTGGACTTAAGCTGGTTGGACCATATGATATTCTTGCTGGAAAACACAAAAAAGCAAAATCAACAGACGTGAACTTCAGTCTTCATTGGAGATTCTTCTATGATCCCCCAGAATTTCAGACTATACTTGTTGGGGATAGCAGAACACAGTATCACATGGGATATTTCAGGTATTTTATTTCCTGAGTGCTCTTGCTATAACCCTGCATAGCTTTTGTCCTCTTTTTTTTTTTTTTCCGTGAAACATAATTTGAGAATTGTACACTATCACCAAACAAGAATCTTTCTTTTTTGTAGTACGATATTAACACATGGCTTTATCTTTTTATTAAAAAAGATCACAGGAACAGGAGTTGAAGACTAGATTGAAATATTTATTGAACTACCTCTTCCAGCCATCCAGAGCCCCTTCACTCACTGATCTTTAACTTTTTGCCATGATATTGGGAAGAAAATCAAATGACCAGAAGGGAATGTGTATTCTCTCTGCATGTATGGCTGTGAGCTCTTTTCAAGGCTTGCTGTAAGATTTAGAGCTTTAGATCTAAGGACCTTCTTGGAAGGTTTCTGAAGGAGATGGCAGCATGGTGAGGAGGCAAATTTAGTTTTACTTTGAAATAGGAGAAGTGGCCATAGCTTGACTATTTAATGTGTACTTTTTCATCAATAGGGATGTGCCAGATGAGCTCCCAGTGTGGGTTGGTGCAAATGAAGCTAAGAAGGGTTGTGTGATCTCACAAGTTGGTGATAATGTCTTTGCTGCAGTCAAGTAAGGTTCATATTTACTTTTATTTATAAAGAACAGAATAGAGAGAAATTGTTAGTTGGAAGGTGGGATGTGGAATAATGCCCCTTAACTAATTATATGTCTTTCTTAAGAAACCCTCATTTATTTTCTGCCCCTGCTGGCAAGTTTTAAGATTCTCTCAAAAGCCTTTGTAGGCTTTTTGACAGTGTTTTCCTGTCAGAAGTAAAGTAGATAAGTGTTAATTATGTCATTCTTTAAATATATTGGTGGTGACAGGCTCTAAATTGGAAAAAGTATCCACTTGGTATGTTAAAATACTTCGTAAGTAGAGAAAGGGCATCTCAAATAGTGGTAAAGGAAATATGAGTATAATAGTAGATGAGTAGCATGTCTCTTGTTCTTGCCTACATAAACATACATTATTTTTGTGTATAATTAATATCTGCAAGAAGTACCATTTCTGACCTGTGGCAGGACAACACTTACATGGATATGTAGTTTAGTCTGATTCATGGAGCCTTACACGTTCCTGCATCAGGAATGTAAACAACTGATCTCATCCCTGCTGGTTAAAAATGGAAAGCTCTCTTAAGGACAGACACGTGTCAGTCAGTGAAAGCAGACTGAAGAAAGGCTTCTGCAAAAGAGCCCTTGTGCGGTGCAGAGTTAAATGAGGACATTTGTTTTGAAAGTATCATGGGGAAGCTCATAAATATGTATTTGTGTGCATGACTTGGATGACAAACAGTGTATATGGCACAGAAGCAGCAAACTGAATTCTTGAGATAGAAAGATGAACAGTTGCTGAGGCTGGGAGAACCTTCAGCACCTGCAGATGGCATAAACTAGATGGTAAAGCAGATACAGATAAGAAAAGCCCAAGTACCAGCTGTGCCAAACTATTTTATTTTGTCTTGTTAAGAGGGTTGTGTTTTCGAATCTCTGTGTGAATAGACTCAGGACTGCTAATCTTCATTGTTAAGATCTGGAGGTTTACGTTTAAAAGGCTATTAATTGTTTTTTGTTTTCTTGGCATGTTTCTTCTGTTTGCAGATTATTTTTGTCAAAAAAACTTAAGGAAGTGGCTGATAAAAAGAAAAATGCTGTTTTGAAAGACATAGATGAAAAGCTAACAAGAAGAGCAAAAGAACTGGGTTATTCTCTGGAACAAAAAACCCTGAAGATGAAACAGAGAGATAAGAAAGTATGACTTACCTCATCCACTGGAGAGAACTAAGTTCTGTTAAATTTTTTTCATTTACTTCCTGTTTGTGTTTTTTCATCCTTCTAGTCAGTAAGGATGCCTCACTTAGGAATTTCCAGTGGTAATCAGCTCTCCATGAAACTTGAGGAGAGGGAAGATTACTACAAGTGTGTTCCAAATAATAGGAGTAAATAAAACCACTTTACTCTTGTAAATCATAGCTTGGCATTCAATTAAAAACAAAACAAAAAGCAAACCACCACCAGAAAAACCCAGTAAGCACAGTAGTCTAAAAACTGAAACAAATAGAGGGCATGGAGAAAACTGCTTTACATGGAAGATTATTGTAAACAGTTAGGTTGGATCTGTTAGAAAAAGGACCATTAAGGATGATATGGATGATAATAGAGGTCTTTTGCATACCTATCAAAAATTATTAGGGTAGGAGGGGACTAAACAAATGTGGTACAATGCTACACAAGTGACTTACAAGGGTTTCTAGATGTCAGAATTTGACTGAAATGGAGTTTCCAGTTATTTCAAACTTCAATACTTGAAAGTAACTGCAATATAGTTTGAAATAATGTAAGTTGATGTCCTGGAGCCAGGACACTATATTAGGTTTGACCACCAGCAGTCAGGTGTTAGTGTTTAATGAGGTGAGTTATTTTTAGGTCACAGTACTGTCTTATGGTGTTATGTTCCATTTTCTGTCTCTTTATTCAGGTGGTGACCAAAGCATTTCATGGAGCAGGCCTAGTTGTTCCTGTAGACAAAAATGATGTTGGATACAGAGAACTTCCTGAAACAAATGGTGAACATATTGTTTACTATATCCTTCTGTTTTTTTTGAAGTAAACAACTGCATTCATATTTTCTACTTAAAGAATTTGAGTTGTGGGAGTAAAAGGTACAAGCCCTAACCATCACACTTGGGCTCCAAGTATTGTCTTTAAAGGAACCAGATGAGAATCAATGAAATGTGATAAATCTGAGAAAATACTTCCTGAAGTAGTAGTTTAGATGACCTTTTATTTTGTACTGGCAAAGCCATGCAGGAAGTAGATCCAAAAAGCTGATCTACATTCAAGAATTTGTTGGTTTATTTCTTATCCACCCTCTTCTCCCAGTGTTGTTTTAGCCAGAGTCAGTTCCTTGACGCAATTTCACCACACAAGTGTTTGTCTCCTTCTATGAGGAACTGAGAGGGATGGGCGTGGGGCAAGAATGAGCTTCCAAGGAAATGGGGAAGCTTCACCAACAATTCAGGGTGTGCCCACTTAGCTTACATGTAAGTTTTGCCACAGAATTCTTCTGTGCAATATTAAATTTCTTTATTTAAACATCTAAATATATGCTTTTTGATTTTTTTGCAGCTAATCTTAAAAAAATTTGCAAGGCCATTGTTGATGCTCCAACAGATGAGGAGAGAGTGAAGGCCTTTGCACCGATTCAAGAAATGCTGACCTTTGTTCAGTTTGCTAACGATGAATGTGACTATGGAATGGGGTACGAACTGGGCATGGACCTGTTTTGCTACGGATCACATGTGAGTACGACAACAATCACACTTCACAAAACTATGCGTTATCTTATACATGGGCTAGAATTGTTCTGCTGTGGATTAATTACCCCTAGGAATCGTAGAGGTCTGCAAGAATTTTTTTTAATTCATGAAGACTGTTAAAAAGTCACACAGCATCATTCCACGTTGAATTTCAAATTGTGCATATGAAAGCCCAATCCTGCAATCCAGAAGCAGAGTGCAAAGTGGCTGATCCAAATGCACTGAATAGCTGGAATCCCCTGTCCCCAGCCACTTGCATAGGCACCCATATTCAACCAGATCAAGAAACAGCCTGATGTCTGGAGTAAACCCAGCTGGGAGAATGGGAACCCAGGTCAGCTGCTTGGCTGTACTGCCTCGTGTGGCTGCACAGGGCACCTCTCACGTGGAGTCTCTTCCTTAGCTCTCTGCTAACAATGAGTATCATCAGTAAGGAGGTTGAATTAATAGCACTTAGTTAAACATAAAAATTATATTTAATGCTTTTTGTTCTGTATTAGCCGCTGGCCTGTTGATGAAAAGGGTCATGGCTGTAATTAGTCTATGGCTAGAAAATAACCCATGAAGTTTCAATGTCAACCTAATATGAAGGGATGGTCATAGAAACACCCCTGCAAAATAGCTGCTTCTAGCAAAACTAGTATTGGCTAAGTGGTGCTCCAGAGTATCACAGGAAAGATAAACGTCTTGCAATACTAAATGTAGGCCCAAAAGAGCTGTGTGCTGAACACTGGTTAAAATATTTAGCCATTGAAATGAATGAAAACTGACTGCTCTTGCCATACACTGTTAAGTTACTAATGTGTTTCTTAGATTTCATGCCCTGCTCTCCTAAATTCCATACAGCATCTGAAGATGTGTGGTATTTTCCTTTAATATCATGCTCATTTAGAACCCGTCTTTCAGAGACTAGGCTGCTTCAGCTGCTTAAATAATTTCTACAACTGGAAGGGCAGTGAAGGAAACAGTTCCTCCCATTTTTCTGAGTAGGTAGAGGCAAATACTCATCTTCCATGCTTTGTGCTTCTCCACACATGAGACTAACCACTGACAAAGTCGGGCAGTGAAAAATTGTTTACAGTACTGTAATGTGTCTTGTCTGTCTTATGCTGCAGCTTGAAACACCTGTAACTTTGCAGCTGTTTTGTAAAATTAGAAACCTTCATCTTCTAGTTTAGTAAACAGAAGAAACAGTGCCTTCACACGTAAGTTATGCTACAGTTAGGTCCCTGCCTGTGTTGGAGCTCCTACTTGGAGCTGTTTTCCAATTCTGACTGGAGTCTTCCTGTCCCTTAGCTTACAGAGCCAGAGAAAGTGACACTGACACTTTGTCTGTAGCCCAAGACATAGGAAAGTACTTGAATCTTGTCTCCTTTGTTTGAGAGATACAATGGACTTACATGTACAATAATGATTGCAAATGCTAAATATGCTCTGATGTTTATACAGTTGAAGTGCTTAAATGTTTATTGTAAGTAGTACCACTGTAATCCCCTTGAACTGTGGGGTAGGATGAGAGTGTGACAGGATAGGAGACTTCAGCTGCAGGCTGGAGCTTGGGATGCTGTAGTGAGTTGAGACTATCATCTCTTGCACTGCTAACACTCGGTTTCGCTCTCTCACTGTGGCAGCTCTGGCACCCCTGCCTGCTGTCTGTGGCTGTCACAGGTGTAGCGTGAGGATGTGCTCAGCCATTTTGGGAGGGGTTGAAGGGAGCGGTGTGAAGGGGGCAGAGCCAGGAGGTGGGGCTGCTCCCGGAATAAACAAAGCCACTGAGGTCAAAGGTAGCTCTTGTTTTCCCTTCTCTCCTGCAGTACTTCCACAAGACGGTGGGCCAGCTGCTGCCCCTGGCTTACACCCTGCTGAAGAGGAACCTCTTTGCCGAGATCATTGAGCTGCACCTGGGCAACCGGCGGGAGGAGGACCTGGATCAGCTGGCACCCTGAGCCGGGCACGGGGGCTGCAGCGGGGGGGTGGCCCTGCGCGCCCGGGACCGGGCTTGTCTTTGCGTGTGTGTTTGTGGTCTTTTTGTACTCGGTGGCGGTGTCCCCTGCGGTCAGTAAAGGTTTTCTAAGGAACGCGCTGCTTCCCGGTGGTGGCTGCGCACGGCGGGACCGTGAGCGGGGCTGGGGTGAGGTGCTGCGGGGCGGAGCTGCCCACGGGCGGGGCTGCGGCACCGACCCGCCCGCCTGGCCCTGCCCGGTTGGCCCCGGGAGCCAAACCTGCACCGGGGCTGGTGCTCTAAGGAAGCCTGGGAAGGGCAGGCTGCTGCCCAGCATTGCCTGGAGCCCCTGCGGGCACCGTGGCAGTGACTTGGCAGGGCTGGCCCACCTGTGCCGTATGCATACTGAGCCCCGCGTCCCTGCTCCGGGCAATGGTTCTGCCGTGCTGTGTTTCCCCACTTGTGTCCCACCCCTCAGGTAAAGCATTCTGTTACTGCAGCACTCCTTTCTGTGGCAAAGCACTATCCCTGCTCCTGCATTGCTGGAGCTGGCTCAAGTGGGAGGAAACTAATGGGATGAAGGAAATGCTAACTGACATTACAAGAGAAGTTAGGAATTCCACTGTGGTTGCTATCTTGCATCTCCAGTTTTAAACATTTAAAAATTAAACCCAAGTGATTTTGTACAAGGTGCAAATTAATTGTTTTCAAGGTTGTTAGCCCCCAGTTCTGTGTTCTTGTTATTGCACTTGGAGGTTTATTCTCAGGCAATTGATTAAAGTAAGAGTCCAGAAACAATGGAAAATAACATTTGCTCTTACTTACCAGACCTGCCCCCACACAGTGTCTTGACTTCCATTCACATCAGTAGCAATTCACATCAGTACTAATGATAGCAATACTAATTACTACTGATAAAGATTATCGGCCACTAGCACCATGGTCAAATATAAGTCATTCCTACTTTTTTAAGCAAAGGATTGATAGTTATCTGTTACGTTATGGTAGAAGGGAGCAGTAGAGGTACAATGTAGGTTAGAGGGGTGCAAAAGTATCGTGAGTTTCATATGCACAAGGTAATCACATGCCCCAGCTACTTCTGTAACTTTGACAACTTCACCCCTTTCACTCAGCATATAGCTGTCCCATTTATTCAAGCACAAACATGCAAGCACTCTTTCATAGGCCTAGAGTTTAATTTATACATAAAGAGGTACTTCCTGTCTTATTCCCCTTTTTATGTTTCAAGTACAGGAGACCTTTATATTAATGCCCTGTAAATCAGACAAGTACTAAAAAAGTTGAATCATGCAAAGGTTTGAGTTGGAGGGGACCTTAAAAGTTCAACTTTTGAACTGTTACTTGAATATGAACTTAGATCTGCAAAACTGAGGGCCTGAGACTGGACACCCATGCTTATCTATTAACCCCTGATGGAGAAGGAAAACTGTTACAGCAGCTGCAAAATGACTGATGTGCTGTGTATCATTAAACTGGGACAGACTTTTTAGTGGTGCCTGCTGCACTAGGACAAGGAATAATGGTTTTAACTAAAAAAAAGTAGATTCAGACTAGATAGGGGGAAGACACTTTATATTATGAGAGGTGAAACACTGTAATGGGTTGCCCAGAGCCTCACTACATGCCCCATCCCTCGAAGTGTTCAATGGATGGGGCTCTGAGCACCCTGGTCTAGTAAAAGGTGTCCCTGCCCTTGGCAGAAGGTTTGGAACAAGATGATCTTTAAGGTCCCTTCCCACCCTGGCCATTCTGTGAAGTGTACATCATCAACAGCTGGCTTTTAGACAATAAAAGGATCATGCACTTTTAACTATTTTAAATCAGAAAGCCAACTATTCTATAATTAAAACAAAATCTTAAATATTTATTTTGGAAAAATACCCCACCTAAGGCTGATCTGTTTGATGGGGTTGATTGGGCTACTGATTTGTAGCCAAATGCTAAGCAATGCAAATACTGCATCTCCTAAACTCCATTCTTTTTATCAAATCTTCTTACTAGTTTTGCATGTAAAATTCCTAGCTGTTAATTTTCTCTCAGGGAAAATAAATGCAAACATCACCACAAATCTTGCTTGTGAAAACAATGAGAAAACATGACAACAATACATGGTCATACAGAAGATTTTAATGCTTGATTAAATCATCACAGTAATGAGAATTTTTACTGTAATGATACGCAGTTCTACCACACTATTATAAATAAAAACATTAAGATCAATATTAAATACAGCTCTAGGCAACATCACAGATTAACAAAGAATGCATTCTTCATGAACCAGTATCTGAATGATTTAAAAAATAAAAAAATGCTGACACTTTCCCCCTCCCATCCACCACCTTTTTTTTTTTTTTAATTAGTAACTTGAGTAAGGCGCTGCAAGTTTCATGTTAGAAATTTTTTGTTGCACAGCACAGGCACACATAATTTATTACCAGAACCTCTACTGTATGTTTACCAGAAGACATTTAAAATGTCAACAGGGAAAGCTTAGCAGGTTAAGAAGAGTAAACAGAGATGCATAATTTGTGTGCAGCACTCAGGATCCACACAGAAATGAAACACAGCAGGAGTGTGAACTGTATTTTAATTCAGACAGCACAGTCTGTAGAATTAGGTGCGAGTTGATACAGTACACACAGCAGTGTTTTACAATAACATCAGACATGGCAGAGATTTCAAACTAATTTAAAGTGATTTTTGTATGTGTAGTGAGCTTGTATTCTTCCACTGTAAAAAAAAAAATCAGACAACAGAAATCAGTGTCACGGACAACTTCCAGAGCTGCCTTCTGTAAATGGGCCAAATCCTGCTCTTTGTGAAGCTTCTTCTTCTTCAGGCTTACGTAATGTAACAAAGCGAATTCTTAACCACTAGCACCGACTTCACATGGAAGAATACAGCTGGTTGTTGCCATGCTCCCATTTTTACATAGC
The DNA here is from genome assembly GCA_013400235.1 of Oriolus oriolus. Taxonomy (NCBI): domain Eukaryota; kingdom Metazoa; phylum Chordata; class Aves; order Passeriformes; family Corvidae; genus Oriolus; species Oriolus oriolus. Next base: position 1,906,393 of record VXBT01011977.1, on the reverse strand, counting down.
CCAAGTCCCTGTTTCATTTCCAAACCTGTTTTTTAATACAGGGCCTGATCCCTGTGATCCTCCAGCACATTTCACTTTCTACTGGTTCCAGTTGCTGCTAGAGATGAGATGATAAAATGTAATGGCAGTTTTTTACTACGAAAAAACAGTTAAAATTCAACAGTGCACTTACTTAAGCACAGCCATTTTTGTGCAGCCCACCAACAGTGCCAGAATTTTGGTTCATTGTGTTATTGTACTTAAGATAAATCATACTGCGTACTTTGTGAAAGATGTTTGAGGTAACTGTGATGAATGCCTTAGAGATATTTAAGATTATTATGTTAGACTTTTACTGTTCATATTCTCACCATTTTTGCAGTCTTGTGAGCATAATTGTTAAAAGAAAGAAATTTTATCCAACCCCATATTACAAAACATGATTTTTTTCAGCCAGCCAGATTTCTTAATTTTTTTCCTCCTTCATTTCAGCTTATAGCACATTGTCATTTTCCTCTGCATACAGTTCTGGTGGTGGTCTGATACAATGAATATGAAACAAAACAATGTACTGTAAAGAAGCTAGGGATCTGTCAGTTCACATCCAAGTGTGTGTGTGTTGCTGCTGAATTTTAAAGTCCTGCCAAAGTTTCAAGTACTGGATTCAATTCTGCCCTGCTGTTCAGGTGTGACTACATATAATTTACACCTCTATATACTTGGGAGAAAAGAAAAAAAGAGTCAAAAGCAATGTAATAGTTGCTTTCTCCTATTACTTTTAAAACCCTGCAGGTTTTATTTAAAAAAAAATACTACTACTGTTCCAGTTATCTGCTAGTAAAGAAAAAAGGAAATCCAAGGTAACGGCAGTGAAAGTTATAGTTGAAAATGATCTTGTATGTATGTTGGATCATAAAGAAGCCATTTTCTTGAAACCCTTCATCTAGTTGTAAACATTTGCTAATCCTCCATTACTTGCAGAGGATTATTAATTATTCTATAAAATCACATTAAAAAGGTAATTAGTTATGTGAGACATTAACTGATTCATATTTAATAGATTTTTTAAATCCATACAAATATAAATAAAGAATGGTAAAACTTCAAGAAAAATAATATACATTTAGTGCAAATTATGAGTTACATTTCTTCCTACCATGTCAGCAGTGGAACATCTTTTGTGGAGAAGAAAAAATAAAAATGACCATTCTCAAATTTTACAGGGGGGAAAAAGATCTCCAGTGTTGTAGCATGCATTTTTTTACCAGATACACGTATACAGAATTGTTCCAGCTCTTAAACTAGTAGAATAGCAGTATTTTTCCTTATACTGCACAACATTGGTATATATCATAGTGTTTTCAATAATACAAAAATTGCATAAGACCAGGTCACGTTACTGATATTTTCTGCAGCAAAACCAGTATTTTTCTTTGTAATACTGGTTTCATCTGGTTTTAGTTTTCTCATATCACGACAGCACACAGGTTGAAAGAAGTCTTGCATGGTTCTTGCAGAGATTACCTGTTCAATCTGGTTTTGTTGCAGTGGATCTGCACTGCCCCAAGCATTTCATGATGTACGAACTTACACATTTAATGGCACAAGAAAACCTCCCTTCTTGTGATCACACCTCAGTAACTCACAGTACATCTCAATATGAGAAACAACTGCTTCAAAAGGGCACACCAATTTTAAAGAGGCTTTGTTACGGCTCAGGAGAGAGAGAAATAAAGCTCTTCTGGAATGTAGAAAGATGACCAGTAATAGTTAATACGTTTCATGAGTTAACACAACAGTTTTCAATGGTAAGAAGGGCAAGACCTTTCAGTCTCCACAAGATGGCTCAATTCAGAATGATCCCTCCAGAAACAGGGATTAATAACACATCTCTTCAATGCTGAAGTACCAGGCTGGGCTGGAGAATGGCACCACTTTGTACGGCTCACCCACTGCACTATCATGGCAGACCTGATGTCTCGGGACGCATCCAGTGCAGGACAGCAGCTCTCCCTTCCCACACTCCCATCAGCCTTCCTCCTCACCACATGCTCCCCCAGACTGACTCCTGATTGCCAGCAGCACTGTTACATATAAACCCAGCTCTCGTCTCTGATTTTAGAAGTTTTCCCCAGACTAAAGTGTTGTGCTATTCAACAAATGAACCTCCTCTTCCGTTTCCTCTCTCTCCTCAGCTATGGGTTTCAGTTGAACATTATGGAGGCGGGGTCTTGGTTTGCCGTCTGGGCCATATGACGGAGGATATCTTTTTTTGTTATAATGCCAAGGAGGCGCCTGAAAAGGATAAATGGAAGATTGATATTAATCCAAGCAGGAAAATAATGAAGCGGAACAAATCTGTAGCCAAGTCCTTTTTGTTGACAGGAATAGAGCAAAAGTAAACAGCCTGATTTTCTTATTTAAACAGAAACATTTTATTTATCAAAATGTTGAGGAACCACCAGTTTGATAAAACACAGCAATGCTGAGACACCGTTATCAGATGGTCTCTGACAGCTGTAGTCCATTCTAATGAAATACAAGTAATACAAGTAGAGCCCATTACAATTTTTATTTAACTTTTTGTTTCTACAAAAATCAAATTTTGATTAGCATATGCCAACAAAAAAGTAACAAAGAGGGACAAAGAAAAGAGAGGTATGAAAAAGAAGTGATACTGATCCCATTTCATAAGGGAGGCATGTTCCAACCTAGCCATCAGAAGTGATGTACCGCTTGATGGCCCCAAATCAAGCAAATCAAACTCCCCTTCCCTCCTTTTCTAAACCAGAAGGATCCTTCCAGTCTGACACACTGGCTCAGATTGAATGTATTCATAGGAGCACACTGTACTGGCCACGAAACTCTTGTATAATAAAAACCAGTTCATTAGCTTTTGGAGTTCATGGCTTTAGAAAAAAATAAGCTGTGAATAATAAAAGAAAATTTTCATTTTCCAATTTAGATACTGTGCTCTTATGACAGGGTCTTTTAAAACTATAACTGCAAAACATCAAATAGAGTGAGACTGTCCAAAAGGATAATATCACAAGAGAAGCAAAGAGCAGGATGAATGAGCTGCTGCCCTTGTTATTCTGGTTAGTACATTTCAATTTGTCTTATTAAAGGACGCATGAAATACTTGTGAAATATTAGCATAAAATGAGAACATAATTAGCATGTTTTGCACATAAGCAGCTAAACATGGTGGGTATTTTTAGTAGACATGTAACTACCAACCTATGTCCAAATTAAGACAAAGTCTACCACCTATCTAAGGGGTTAGCTCACAACATCATAGTTAAAATCATATCTAGATTCTGAAGTCAACTGTGGACATAGTAGCAGGCCACTTGGTGCCTAAGGGTATCACTGCACATTTTGTAAAGGAGTACACTGACTGCTGTAGGTAACAGCGGCAGAATCAGAGGACTTTACATAAAATCACAGGACTTTACTAAAAAAGAAGAATATTTTTAAGATCATGTTGATAAAGGGGGATTACAGGGAAGATCTAATGATGCAATTAAAACATGCTTGTCTTTGCTTCTCCAAAGATGTGATACTTTGCTATTCAACAGCTATTTAAAAGCTGTCCAAATCAGAAAAAGAAATTTGCATACACGAAAATCTTAATTTGCATTAGGTGGGGAAAAAGTACTCCTAGCTGCGTGCCTTCCCACCTGGGGAATTCAGGAGATCAACCAGCTGGATCTATGTGATCTCAACAACACAAGTATCAGAAAGTTTACTGTTTACTTTCCTTTAATGTTGTGACTAACAGTATGTTCACATTTACAGCTTCATTTCTACAAAAGGATTTTGCACATGTTCTTTTATGGTTTAATACAAATTTTGAGCATAAGAAGATTTCATTGTTCAGCCGATGTCGTAAAAGCCCTGAACAGTTCACAAGTTTCATGCTTCCTGACTTCTAATGTGTCTAATTATGAGATCTGATATATCTAATCACCAAGGGTTCGACGTGCTGCTTTAGTTGCTCGAGATGCTCTAATATGTTCTTCTTTGTGATGATCCCCAAGACAATCCTGCAACAGATTATGTTATGCTAATAACTGTGTATGAAATCAAATTAAAAAAAAGTTCTAATCATAATGAAAAAGGATTAGAGCAAACAAGAAAGAAAAAGAAAGAAAAAGAGAAAAAGAAAGAAAAAGAAAAAAAAAGAAAAAGAAAAAAAGAAAAAGGAAAAGGAAAAGGAAAAGGAAAAGGAAAAGGAAAAGAATGGTTGCGGGAAAGCCAATGAGATAATTAACTGAAAATCTACTTGAAAGTCAGTACCCTTTCCCAGATTTTGCTCTTTCCCTTTTTCTCCCAAAATGCTGAACACAATTGGCTCTTTAACCACCCCAGACCAGTATGTTTATCGTGTCAGGTACACATCAGGATAGCAAACTTTATCTCTTCACCCTAAATTCACATATTTTTGGGCTTTAAAGGCACTGAAACGAAAATCTACTTTGTATTTCCTTTGTTTAATAGTTTTTTTCCTCACACTTACAGTTATTCACATTTGAACAAGCCACAGTAGATTAACAAAGTAATAACTGTAAAGTCATAGCAATTGAGGTTCGACGCTGTCCTACAGAGCTGGGCTGTCTGGTGTCCTTAGAAACAGACAAATTCCAACAAATTTCTCATTCATGACAGGACAAATCAAGATCAACTCCCTGGAATGGCTATTCTGGTACAAATTTGGAGGAGTGAGGCTCAGTCTTCTCTCTGTCATTGGCACCAATTTCTGCACAATCCAATCTGGATTGGAACCGGTATGTTGATGCGAGTCTTTAAATGGGTATATTTAGTTTGCAGCAAATCTTCCAGCCAAAATATAAAGTAGTCCTTGATGGCCACAAGGCTATATGCCATGGCTAAATACCACCACTACAAGTATTTATGATCTGCTCTTCTTGTAATGGACAGTGTGCTCGTGAAATGTCACAAATTTTTAAACTGAAGTAGGATAAAATAAAAATTAAAACCATCCATACTTCCTGATACTTTATCATAAAAAAATTTATAGTAGAGCTTGACATAGCTTTGCACAATTAAGCTTTCTTTAGAGAAGATTTTAGCATCAATGTCAATGTTTGAGCACTCAACTATAACAGAAACTATGAAAAAAATTATCATAGTAAATATTTTTCAGTGAAGTTCTATCGATTCCAATTTCCCTCCCCAAAACAAGAATGCCCACACTAAACTTCTAAGTGTCAGATCATTATGTCCTTTCCCTACCAGAGGAAGGCTTCTGGAAACACTACTTGCCATTCCATACAGAGATGCATTGAAGGAAAAAAAAAAAAATGGCAGGAGAACATTCAAAATAAATTTGTTTTAAAATACATCTGAAAAAAACACAACTTGGAAACCAGTGCAATATTTAAACATTTGCCACATATAGCAGCAGTCCTTTTGCCCACAGAAAAACTAAGAAAGTCCCAGTCATTTCAGATTTCTTGTCCCAAGGACACTGATCAATCCTAAACATATGGATGAGCAGACAACATTTCACTCCCCGGGTGCCTTAAAAGACATGCTAAAGGGAAAGCAAGATACTGTGGTAGGAGCTTTGATGTTGCATGTTGAGTGTTTAATGCAAGAGATACAGGAAAGCAGAATGTTAAAGGAACAGCTGCACAGAAGATCATGTGAAAAAACGAGGAGCAGTTTAGATAAGAGGCAATTACAATGAACATTTAGTTTCCATGCCTGGGGCTGATTTATTTAGTAGATAATCACACAACAACTCCCAACAGTCTCATTTACAAACATTCTAAATCTTAAAATTACTTTCCTGAAATATTTTGAATTGTAGAAACAAAAGTTGCAGATTGAATTTCCAGAACTAGCAGCAGTGTAGTTGTTAGTATTCCAAAAAACAAAAGCTTGGTGGTAATTGCCATCACTAGACTCCAGAAGAAGAGGTATCGACTGGATCACTTTCTCCTTTACTCTTTATGAGCCCAGTAATTGTAGATGTTCAGTAATTGCTGATACATTGCATGTTGCCAGAACATAGATAAGAATGAGGAAATACAGGCCTTAGACTGCAGCACACAAGCCTAAATTTCTGCAAGACAAGTTGTGTCTCCTCCACAAGCAAGTTGCACAGACCAAACTTGCTGAATAGCAGCTAATTTTTAACAGAACATCATAAATGACTGAAATAATCTGCCTGCTTACTTGGAATACAAGGAAGGAGTAAGAATTTCAGAGAGGTGCTACAGCACAGCACATTCTTAATGAACAGCTGGGGTCCTCAGCTGCAATACCAGATTTACAGGTTCAAATACCATGATCCTGGTGTATATCCTGGTTCAAATACTCTGATCCTGGAAGAGAAAATTACTGCATCTAACAAAATGTACAGCATTGCTGCCACTTTACTCACCCATTGTGTGTTACAAGGCACTGCCTCAGACCCAGCTTCCGGAAAATATCCACCACTATTTCCATTGGTGTGTGGTCTGTCACGGTGAAAGGGCTCATATCAAGTATGCTTCTGAGCTTCAAAGGTCGAGGGCTTTCTGCTGGAAGCGATGGAGTATGCTGGGCAAAACATACCCTGGAACTGCCAACAATCCCTTCCTGCTTCTTTCTAGCACTTTCTTTAAGAGAGACAGGGAAGGGGGAAAAACAGCAGAGGAGGAAGAATTTACATTCTTGGAGTAAGATGTTAGTGCAGAGAGACAGCTCAATCAACACTACTGGACTCTTGTGTATGTTTCCATAGCCACTGCTTTATCCCTAGGAAGTCGTTGTGCAGAAATCACAAAAGCCATCTACCATTCAGCTTTAGTCATTATTCAACTAATTTTCTCACTCCAATAAGTCACTTTTATTTACTATAAAGAAGTGGAAAGGCTAAAAAAAATAACATGCAGGAAGTACATACTCAGTTCCTGAAGAAACTGCCTGGGAAAAGCCAGTCTCAGTTGACAGCTCCCTGAACCTTTTCCTAATATCCAACCTAAACCCTCCTCAGCACAGCTTCAGGGCATTCTCTAAGGTCTTGTCACTGGTCACCACAGAGAAGAGATCAGTGCCTGCCCCTCCTCTTCCCCTCACAAGGCAGTTGTAACTGCAGATGAGGTCTCCCCTCAGTCTTCTTGAGGCTGAACAGACCAAGTGATCTCAGCCGCTCCTCATACGGCTTCCCCTCAAGGGCCTTCACCATTCCTTGTGGCCCTCCTTTGGATGATCTCTAATGGCTTTATAACCCTCTCAATAATCTGGCACTCAAAACTGCCCCCAGCACTTGAGGTGAGGCCGTTCCAGTGCAGAGCAGAGCAGAACAATCCCCTCCTTTGCCCGCTGGCGATGCTGTGCCTGATGCACCCCAGGACACAGTTGGCCCTCCTGGCTGCCAGGGCACAATGACTCTTAAACCAGACACAACCCGAGACTAAGCAACTTTCACTGTATAATCTCAGCAGCTGAAATGAGTAATCTGTGAAACTGTATTCTAAGAAGAATGTTCTGCTATTCTCCCATCTACTCAAGGAAGTGCAAACTTAAACCAGTACAGTGTTGGTTATAATTTCCAAGTTTTGGATATTCATATACATCCTACATAATGTAATACCATGGTATACACAGTAGTAAGACCACAAGCAAAAATCTGACTGAAGTAAACAGTGTTATGTTCATAAAACATGTTTTTAAAACACTCCGGGAGACTTCTGCCCCTTTCTTAAGTGTCGTTGTTTAAGAGGTATGTATCAAAAAACCCCAGTAGTTTAAGATGCAACTTCCATCACTTATTTCATGCACTACATGTTACAGTTTTGTAACATTTTCTTACATGTGTGTTCTTCCTTTGGTTACGATAGTGGCCTCAAAATCCACAGGATTTTTCTTGCCAGTGCACAAAGCATTGTGACAAGTATCACACAAGCACTAATACTCACCCAGAAAGAGAGAGCCCAAACAGGGCTTGTGTGCTCATGTGCCCAGGGACAAATTTCCATTACACAAACAGATTGAAAAACATAAACCTAAAATAATTAATATTGCACTTATCTCTCCATAATACAACCTTGGTAGTTATAACAAAAATGAATAACACACTGTCAGAGATAAATAGGATATACACTTAAAAATTACTTGGACAGTAATTCTCACAGAATACTGCTGGTCTAAAATGAGAATGACTCAATTTTGAAGAAGAATGTTAGTATATCATTACTTGAGGAAATGAGATACTACCAAAAGCCTCAAAAAACTGAAAAATACCAGATTAGATAATGTTTTGACCTACTTGAGTATGACAACTTATGTTTTTACAACAGAGACAAAGAGATGAGGATTTTCTTCATTTCAGAGCCTGCTACTGAAGATGTATTATCATATACTTAAATCAACCTGGAGTCTAGAAACATACAGAGTAAATTCTAATCGAAATATAAAATAATATAAACCAATTTAAATTGGCATATATAATAATGCAATACTGAAAGTTAATTACCTATTGCAATAGTTAAATCTCTTCTTAGAGCAAAGCCCACTAGTCTCTGTGATTCTTTTGACATAATAACCGGAAAACCATTATAGCTGGTTTCGTTGATCAAGTTTTCTATGTCTTCGACAGTCATATTATCCTGCGTCAGAACTGCTAAAGGTGGATCGCTTCTCCGAGGTCTCATCACATCAGCAGCCAGTGTTGTGTGAGTAAACTCTTCCTTTGCATCCAAGAAAGGATATCCATTCAGTCGGATGTGTGCTTCATAGATGCCTTCCCTACCAAAGGCATCTCCTACCCACTTACTGGTCATGACTGCAGCCATTAGGGGCACAATATATTCCAGCCCTCCTGTTAGCTCAAAGACAATAACTACCAGGGACACAGTCATCCTTGTCACACCACCTGCAAGGAAAATGGTAGCCAGTAACTTTCAAGTATCAGGTAATGATTTTAGAATTTTCTGCCTTCCTGTTGAGAACTACAAATGTAATTTTGCCATGAAAGGTCATCTGACAAACGTCCTTCTGCGTAATACCAACAGAAGCAGACGGAGAAAATTAACACAAAACTTCTAGAAGTGAAAAAGACAGTTTTAGGGAAAATTCATAGAAAGGGAGGTAATAAAGGGAATTAGAAAATATGTACAGTTATTTAATGTAAACTAAGAATTAAACTGTGTATATCTCCATACCACATCAGGGTTAAAAGTACTGTGAAATGCAAGGAAATCCAGTAAGATAAGAATTTGAAAAAAGAATGGAACTAATGCAAAGAAGTCACAGGTAGCAAATCAACAGCTATGTTGTCCAAAGGATTAGGAATTTAATGCTGCTGCTTAATCATAAAAGCTAAACAGAATTATAAAATGATGAAAAGAAATCTCTTTCTTGGACAACAGAAGACAGGGATTATGTTTCCTTTTTGTTACTATTTAAGTTAATATATTGTTACTCTTTCTGCTAAGGTTTCTGATGCCACGTCTTCTTCATTCAATAAAAGAATACGAACTGTCTTTCAGTGCATTCAAGAGTGATTCAATTTGAACTATTAAAAACCAGAACAACCTCTTCAAAACCTAAACGTGTATCACTAGTTTATTTGATTGCCCAAATGCACTTTTCCTTAAAGAAAAGGTCTACTTTTTGCAGAATCTGTACTAATAGCTTTTAAGTTTAATTTCTAAGGCCACCAAGTTATAAGCAAGGACAAGTTTAGGTGCCCAACCTAAGCCTCTTTCCACGAAGCTGATTTTCAACAACTAGATTTGTTAAAAATACCTTACACACTTCTAGAAGTTTTGTTTGAATTTCAAGAACAATTTTTGCAATTCATGTAGATGTGGCAGCTGATCGCACCACTTCATTCTAGTAATTTTAACTGTACTTGACACAGTACATGCTCTACTTCATACATTTCAAAGAACTGAATTTTCTGACCAATGTAGTAATGACATCTCTTGATACCAAAAAGAGAAAGCAATCACTACTACTTAAATTTTTCTATTTCTTATCAATTTAGATTTCACATTATTCCTCAGATCACAAGGATCTAAGGGTCTTGTGTAGAGATGTGAATGTATTATTCTGGAGTGAAGTCCATATAAATAGGTGTTCCAAAACTGCACAAGTTTATATCTCCTTTCATTTTTTAATATTTATTTTGATATATGAAGAAATCAGATACTTATTTATTATATTTTATTTACCTAAGCATGCAGCAGCACCAACCATGGCATAAAGACCAGGTGTAATACAGTCAGCTCCAACTTCACACCACTCCTTGAAAATGAACCAGTCATGATGGTAGTAAGCCAGCTGCTCCACTGCAATTCCTACAATCCTTCCTGCTATTGCTCCAATTGCCATACTAGGTATGAACAACCCAGATGGAACCTGCAACAAAACCAGAACTGTTGTCATGCTGCTGGGAACACACCTGACACATTGCTTAACAAGCGATTTTTTTTTTTTTTCTCCCCAAAAGAGATGCAAATGCTCAGACTGTCAGCTTAAAACCATGGAAGGTTAGTAGGACTTAACAGAATGCTATTGATATCTCTGATTGACCTGGTTAGCAAAAACCATTTTATGAGCATGTTTGTTTATATCTTAATGTATTTAAGAAAAAATCTACCACTAATATAGGACCACGACTCAGTGCCAACAGCACAATTCTTACCCATGTGCATGCCCAGTGTGACCTGTGCTACTCATACTGAAAAGTGTTCCATATGATTTCCTGTCTCCCTTATTCCTTCATGTTCCTCAGAGTCAACATTCACTTACTGAACAGGACTGCCCTTCTAAACTGCTTCCTGACACTGCTATAAATTAGATGGCTAGCTGAACAGGTGATTTTTAAAAGAGGCTTTGTACTATTACTGCCGTTTCCTATACAAATGAATATATATAGAATGCTAAACACATCAAGAGAGAAAAAGGCAAGATAATCTACACTGAAAAATTGAGGTAACACAACAGGTTAAAAAAAAAAGGAAGTTCCTAATGTCATTTTAGTTACTTAAAATGTTTTTCTGCTACTAACTAAAGCCTTGTCACACAACCATGGCTTAGTGAAATATTATTGCAAACTTGCTTTCATCAGCAGTTCAGCAGTTTCATACAAAGTAACTGCTGTGTATCTTTTCTTCTCCTTACGAAGCTAGTCTTTCCAAAAGACATACTGGTACCTAAATGTCTTATTAAACTGTAAATGCCTGCTGCTTCTCCTCACAGCAGTTTTTAACATCAATATATTTTATGCTGTGACTGAGGTACACATGCAATTGCAAATAAGGAGTAGAATTTTTACTTTGTCTAAATGCACCTCATCTTGTCGAAATAACGTCATTAAAAATTGCATTCCTGGTGTAACAGGACACATCATGTAATTTTTCTTGTATTGTACAGCTGTGAAATTTAAGTATTGTGCAATTGCAGACTGTAGATTGTTGCTGTGGTATTCAATAGCTGGTGCAGAAATGTATTTTAGAATTGTTGTTGTTAGTATTATTATATTTTGTCTGTAATTATGGTTGCAAAGATTACTTCTAACCAACAAACCAAGGAAAAGCAAATATAGCTTATAATTAGTATTACTGTTATATTTTGTCTATATTTGTGGTTGCAAAGATGATTTCTAACCAAAAAACCAAGGAAAAACAAACATAGCAAACTTTATGTTAGAAAGCCAGCAGCATGGGTTTTGAGAAAAAGTGTAATAATCCTTCATTCCCATATTGAATAACCTAATATTTCAGTGTTAATAGAGGTAATATTCAATGCTATCATTTTAATCCAGCATTCAAATTGTGCATTTATACCACTACTGTTATTTCCGACAATTAATTATGCATCTAAGCCCCTTTCTAACTGCTAAAATAATTTTTTTTTTTCCTGAGTGAAATTCTTTCTTGGCAAACAGTACAACGGTACCCTGAGAAATCCCGTATTTCCAACATAAAAGTAACTAAATAAATCTTTGAAACTGCCTCAGATCCTATTGTGCTACAGCAGTATGCCACAGAAATACAGTCTCCACGTGGAAATTGCATCCAAATGGTTTCTGGTCCTGTGGTAATGTAACTTTTTTATGCACTAGCTCCCTCCCTATTTTCCATCATATGTGGATAATGGTTAAAAGTCTAACTGTAATTATGACTTTAGAGCTCCATTTGTTTGCCCCTGAATCACAAATCACGAAGTGGAGAGGAATCTTCTCAGAGAAGTAGCAAGGGAAAACAGCTAAGTTTTTCCTCTTCTCAGCTTTCTTTTCCGGGGCTTGCTTTTGCGCAAGCTCAAATTACACGACAGAGGAAAAGATTTGTTCTGTGTCACATGGGTCATCTTTAGAACAAGCAAGGATTAGGATATGAATACAACTTTCCACTTTTTTGGTAGTGCAGCTGCATACCAGTCAGGTTCTGAGGCAAAACTGTAACTCCTTCCCACCTGTTGATCAGCATTTAGACACAGTAACGAGTCTACTGATAATAAGCAGAATGGTATAGGTACAAAAGCCTGAAAGAAAAAAACAAACCAAAACAAACCAAAAAATGCCAAACCCCTGCCATATCAGCCTCCTGGTAACACGTCCACAGCAGTAATAGCAGCAGGAATCACTTTGCCGCACTGGCAACAGCTGGGTAGCTTTGCTTACCTCACAGGAAAACAGTTCCTGTGGGAAAGATGTGTGTTTGCAGATGGCTACAGCTCCAGGAACAGACCTGGAGAGCCCAGAGGACCCTTTATAATGATTTAAATGGCAATGTAGTATTCTTTCTTTTCTTTTTTTCTATTTTAAATTTGTTTCTTTTATAGAGATAAAGTTTAAAGTGCAAATAAATATCATTAAAGTAACATCCTCTTCTCCAGATCCTGGCTGACATTCTAACCAATCATATGCTTTAAAGCTTCCAAGAAATTCATGTAGCACAATTTCATCAATGACAGCAACATGACTCCTTGCCTATTGCCAAAGTAATAAATATATGCTCACAACTTCACAAAAATATTTCCACCATGCTGAAGTTCTGAGAAAATGAACCAAACCCAAATGAAGTATAAGCTCTCCCCTTCTGTAAAGTAGTGAATTCTAATATGCAGTTTGACCTTGTGGTGACAACCCCATGTGAAAGAGCCAGATGCACATGACCACGTGAAAGGTAAAATAATGTCTTAGATATAAGTGAAACACAGTAAGTGAATACAAAACTAAACAACTGATTGAAGCGGTCACATCACAGAACACTGTTCAAATTACGGACCTAAGGAAGACTAGCATTTAAAATATATACTATGGATTCCCCTCACCCATCAACCAATATATTGAACATAACTTCAAATAACAACCTGCAACATCTTCTAAGATATTGAAACATGAGAAACACAATATGATGTTACTGTTCTATCAGTTACAGAACAGCCGAGGTTGAAGATGACTGCCCCAGGCTGTCTACCCCTGCTTGAGCAGGGTCACCTACAGCAGATTGCCCAGGCTTGCAACCAGTCAAGATATGAGTATTTCCAAGAATGTTCTCTGCACAGCATATTCCAATGATCAAACACCCTCACAGAAAGAAAGTGTTTTCTTACGCGTGCTGTTACATGGAACAGCAACTTAAACTGAAAAGTTAAGGCAAATTTAAACACAAATCTTGCTTAGTGAACATTCTACAGTAAATTTGCATTAAGACATATTCGTTAATGATGTAGTTGCAAAAAACTATGAAGGGAGCCTGACAAGACAGCAAATGATGAAGGCATGACTGTTGTACATCATCATTCAGAAAACAGACACAGACTAGGGAGAAGCTGACGCCACCCCCAAAACAGATGTATGAAACAACTGGGAAAAACAAAAAGTACACTGCTTGTAATGGAGAAGAAATTAACATTACAGTCCCATGAACAAAGCCCACTTTCTCCTCATGACACACAATACAGGAAAATCCAGCAAAAGAAATCATAACTGTCTCCCTTCAACATCCGCAGCAATTACATTTATGTGAACAATGAGGAGAGTGGATATAAGAATTACCACCACCAAGTAGTGAAAGGGGTACAGTCCATTCTTCTTCCAAGTAACAGGACTAAGGAACCTGAGTGGTTATGCTCAAACTTTGCTCTTGGAAACTTTAGAATCATCCCTTCTTGCTGAATCAGGCCCATACAAACAGCCACCCATCCACAGTTACTGTTCCCTATTGCATGTAGCACGTTTCTATTCAGCTGAACAAAGGACTATTCCGAATTTAATTAAAATTAATACTGTTTGCTACAAGACTTGCTTATTAGCCAAAAGTAAAAAGACCTTTTTTTAAAAGAAATAACATGAAAAAAAAAATAAACAAAGCTGCTAGCTTTGAGAGATGGAAAATGAGAAAGGCAATAATTAAATAATCACAGCAGATCACAGCTACTGCATTCACACTTACCTTGATACCAAAGGTGAAGACTGTCATGATTATTTTAAATATGAGTGCTAAACACAACTGCCATATAGCTGAATAGACTCCAGTGCCTGCTGGACGGTCAGGAATATCATCTACTATTTTGCTTGCATTCATATCATTTCTGTAGTCACACAGCGAGGAGGATTCTAGTGGCCCACAGTCTGTGAAGAGCTCCTTAATAAGCTCACTGGTGTTTAGCCTTGTATATGGATTAGGAAATGCAATGACAGCTGTTATTGCTGCAACAATAATGACCTCCAGGACAGGATACTTCCCAAATTTTGTAGATTTGCGTCGACGACACCACGCAATATTTGCTCGGATGAAAAATGCTCCCCAGAGCCCACCAAATACTCCCAGAAGAATAAAAGGAAGCAGTTCAAAAAGGTACCAAGGAGTGTGATATTCCACATAAAAAAGAACTAGGCGGCTATTACCAAAAGGATTGATGGACCTTAAAACAAATGCAGCTACTAAAGCAGCAAAAAATGATCTCCATAAAGTTTTCAGTGGGAAATAGTAGCTGACCTGCAAAAAACAATACATGAGAATTATTAGTGATTCAATTAAAAATCTGGAAAGACAGGTTTATGCATGTGTTAGAACACTGCTGCTCACACGGTATAAACTAAAAAATTATTCCTATCACTTGGAGCACTGGCACTCCAGCAGATCCTGCATTTTTAGAAAGCTCTACAACTCATATCAGATTTAAAGTCAATTCTACAGCAATGTTGAAACTGCTGCTGTTTTAAGACTATTAGGAAATTATGCACTGCAATTTATGCTTAGAACCTGCTCTGTTTGTGTCTCTTACTAGCCTTCATGAGAACCAGAGCGTGTACTAGCTGCACTCTCAGATTTCCTGCTAATATTTTCATCTCCTTTCAACCTACATTGAAAGGTTTCTCACAGATCTCATATTTTTAAGAAGTATGATTAAAACAGACAAACAAACAAACAAAATTAAAAGACCTCAAAACAGAACATGCAATTTCATTCTTAAGCCCCACACAGCCTGATTTGAATTTCAAGACACTTTCCTTCTGCATTTTTTTGGCAACAAAGGAATTCCTGAAAATCCCCTATGAATATAACACAATTATACATTAAAAAATATTTTCCCTCCTTTCCAATTCAGAGATTTTTAGGGTTTTAGTTGTCTTTAAAAATGCCAGTGATAGAAAAAACATTCTTATGTATTTTGAAAATGACCATTAAAACTAATTTAACATAAACGATTTCTTGGAGAAGAGAATTTGGTTGCCTTGGAGTTAAGTTCTATAGTATATTTTCCCTTTTAATAATTATCATATTCAATTGTGTTTCATGTCTGAAACTTTAAGTAATGTTTAAAAACTTGCTTCACAAAACTGTCCAATAACTTTCTAAAGCCTTTTTCAAAAATGAAAAATAAGAGCCCTATTTCTTTTTATTTTAGAATAAACTCCTAGACTGAAAAGCTGCTGTGTCTCTATCTATGTAAACTCTAATTATTAACAGACTCAGCCATTCTCCAGAATAAAGTAATTGAGAATAAAGTAAAGCTGACATTCCTTCAAAAAAAAGAAAAAATATCTTTAGGAGTTTTCTGGTAACAGGACTCTTGGCTTTGAAATATGGGTCCAAAAATAATTTCCTTCTTAGGAAAGACTCCACATCTTAAAGGAGTCTGAGATTATTTAAACTAAGAGAGATTTAAAAAAAAAAATTATCCTTCAGTGCCATCTCTTGACATACCTCCTCCAGACTGAAAAGGACTCCACCAATTGGGGCACCAAAGGCTACAGAAACTCCTGCTGCTGAGGCAGCTGACAACACCTAGAAAAGAACAAAGGTGAGGGGTTTTTTGCAGTCTGTTAAATGTTTTAAACATGTACAACAGAATCCCAATATATCTATCCGTTTCTTCTATGTTTCTGTTAAGGATACAACCACTTAGTAACAGAAAAGCACAGTGTGGACAGTGGCCACATGAGCCAGCAATCAGGTACTAGATGTGATGAAGCCAAGAGCACTGCTCAAAGCTCAGAGTTGAAACTGGCCAGTGCTGTGTCAGATGCAAAGAAGGACTTTTTAAAGTACATTAATAGCAAGAGGAGTTCTAAGGAAAACGTTGAACTGATACTTGTTGAAGATTGTCATCTGACTAACAGGGATGAGGAAAAACCGCAGGCATTCAGTGTGGGTTTTCTCTTAGTCTTTTTAATAATACTGATAGACCTTGGGCTGCCTGGTCCCCCGAGTCAGAGGACCACACATGTGGGAAACAGTGACTTGCCATCTGTGGACACCGAGATTTTATGGAACTAGCTCTGTAAGGGCATGGAGCCTGATGGGATTCTTCCCAGAGTACTGAAGGAGCTAGTGGATGCTATGGCAAGACCCCTCTCAATCATCTACCAAAGGTCTTGGGAGGATCCTGCTAACTGGAAGTAGCCAGTGTAAATCCAATCTGTACCAAGAGTGAGAGGGAAAACCCAGAGAACTAGAGACCCGTTAGCCTAACCTGAGCTCCTGGAAAATTATGGAGAAGATTATACTGGGTGCCACTGAAAGGCTTTTAAATAATAAAGCAATCATCAGGCACAGTCAACATGGATTCACAGAAGGAAAGGCTTGTTTAACTAATTTGGTATCTATGATAAGGTCATCTGTCCAGTGGATGAAGTGAAGGCACTGGATGTAGTTTTCCTGGATTTTAGTGAGGCTTTTGATACTGTTCCTCTGGACAAGATGGCCAACTGTGGGATGAGCAGGTTCACAGTGTGCAGAGTGAAGAACTGGCTGAATGTTAGGACTCAAAGAGCTGTAGTGAATAGGGCTACATCTGGCTGGTGACTGCTCACCAGCTGTCAGTTTGTTCAATATATTTATTGAACCTAGATAAATATAAATAAATATATTTAATGACCTGGATGCAGGAATTTCATGCACCATGAGCAAATTTGATTATACCAAATTGGGACGTTCTGTTGACTCTTGAAGGACAGGAGGCCTTGCACAAGGATCTAGATAGGCTGAGGTGCTAGGCAATGATTAATGGGATGAAATCTAATGAGTCAAAATGCTGCACACCTAGGATGAAGTAACACCAGGCTCAAGTCTAAATTGGAAGAGGAGTGGCTGGAGAGCAGCCCTGCCAAGAGGGATCTGAGGGTGCTGGGTGGCAGCAGCTCAGTGTGAGTCAGCAGGGTGTGCCCTGGAACCCAGAGGGCAAAACCATCCTGGGGTGCATCAGGCACAGCACAACCAGACAACCAACAGCAGTGACTGTCCCGCTGCATTCAGCCTTGGGGTCCTCACCCTCAGTGCTGGGTGCAGTTCTGGGCCCCACACGTCAAGAATGTGAAGGTCCTTGGTTGCACCCAGAGGAGGGAAACAAAGCCGGTGACAGCGATGGAAAGAGTGCTGACAACCAGTTTGGAGAGAAGGAGGCTGGAGCAGAGATTGCCTGCAGCCCATGGCAAAGCCCACCGTGACACAGGTTGTTTCCCTGCAGCCCATGGAGGACCATGGCAGAGCAGATCTTCATCCTGTAGCCCATGGCAGAGC
Organism: Oriolus oriolus; assembly: GCA_013400235.1. Classification (NCBI taxonomy): domain Eukaryota; kingdom Metazoa; phylum Chordata; class Aves; order Passeriformes; family Corvidae; genus Oriolus; species Oriolus oriolus. The sequence continues at coordinate 1,888,418 of VXBT01011977.1, read as the reverse complement.
AAGGTCCTGGCAAGAGCCATGGCCTGTGAAAAGGAGCCTAAGCAGGAGCAAGTTTCCTGCAAGCACTGCAGCCTGTGGGTTGTCTGGGCTGGGGCAGTCCTGAGTGGCTGTACCCTGTGGAAAAGACCCATGCTGAAGATGCGTGTGAAGGACTGTCTCACATGGATGGGGCCCCACATCGGAGCAGAGAAAGAGTATCAAAAGGAAGGAGCAGCAGAGACAAAGTATCCCTTTGTGCCACTTTGGGATAGAAGAGTTACGAGTGAAGCTGAGCCTTTCAAGAAGGGACAGTGGGGGCAAGATATATTTAGTTTTGTTTTCATTTCTCCCTACTCTTACTATTGGCAGTCAAGTAGCTTTCCTCAAATCTAGTCTGTATGGCCTGTAATGGTAACTGGTGAGGAATCTCTCAGTCCTTATCTTGACCTCTGAGCTTTTCATCTTACTCTCTCCTGCTGTTCTGCCAACACAGAGGGGTGAGAGAACTGCTTGGCCAGCACCAAGTCTAACCCACCACACTGTCATTAACAGCATCGAACTGAAACAGGGCAGAAAACACTGTTGTCACCAGGAACACTTTGTTCATGGGTTCAGAGTACTCTGCTGTCCTCATAATTGAAGACACTCATCACTTATCAAAATGTAGAGACAAGCACAGAAAGAATTTAAATAAAATCAAATGGTCTCTGAGGTGGAAGAAATACAAACTGACTCTGCCATGGAAATTATTTACCTTTGAGAATGCTAGGGATAATACAGACATTGTTTTTAACATAATAAATAACTACTGATAATCACTAAACATTGCCCAAGAGAACAAATACCATCTTTTAAACAAATCAGTGTAAATGCACCAATATTCAATACATTCTAGAAATGCTTTTTCAAGAACTTACCTCTCTTTTTTTAGCTTCATTTGTACTGTATTTTGGAAAGAGGTAGGAAAAAATATTCCCACAGCAGCAGGCAACATGTACCAAAGGACCCTCTTTTCCCAAACTCAAACCTGATGCAACAGCCAAGACTAAAGTAATTGTTTTTATCATCAAAGTCCACTTCCCCAAATAACCTCTGATTATGAAGCCGCTCAAAATAGTTTTTATCTGGAAGAAATAAAAAACTTTATCTGTTACTGCATTCTTCAATTTTCAGAAAATTCATTCTTTAATTTTAGCTGCAAAACTTCAAAGCCAGCCTTTTCAAATGACAAACTTTGTAACACTTTGAAACATGTATCATTCAGATTGCTACACTGAGTCTATCTGCTTGCCAGAACCTTTCCATTTGGAACTTACTCTAAAAAACTGGACAGTAACACACATCTACATTATCTTAACGTATTAAGATAATGTATAAATTAATTACATTTAGTAGAAAATTAATCTCCAGCAGCTTCTAAGACTGGATTCATTAGTTTATGATGAAGTAAATTATCAACTGAAAGGCAGAAAACTTCCAAAGGAAAAATAAACCTGCAAAAATCATACTCAGGGTCATCTATTGTAGCAATATCTCATTTGCATCAGCATCACCCCCATTTTCTCTTTACGTTTTACTGTCACTATATAAAAATCAACAGTAGATTTCTTCACATGAAGATGGAAAAGATCAGCCTATCTCCACCAGAAAAATGTGCCACTTGCCAAAGGTATTACTGTGCTTAACAATGCTATATTATTAGCCTGGAAAATATGCCCATATACAGGCAATAACACACAGTTATCATAGGACAGCACATCCATAAATAGGATGTACACAAAACACCGGGCAGCTGTGTCTAGAAAGTAAAGGCAGCTAAATTTGGAAATTGATTCAAGATGAAATTTCCTCTGGAATAATGGCACAGAACTACTCCAGGCTCAAACAGAGGCGGATATAAAAAAATATTTACAGAAAAACTGAAGAAGTGAGACTGACCAGAGTTTATTTGACTTTGGATTTTTCTCTCCCATTCTGCAGACAGTAGCAGGCAGCAATTGTAAACAGTGAGCTTTTGAGGATATTGCACGTTTTACATTGTGACTGTCCGTTGGTTTGTGCCAGTTAAGGCAACTAAAGGCATTGCAACAAGAGATTGATTCCTCTATCAAAGGACCCATACTGTGTCAATGAATCACTGCTCTCCTACCACCATAGGGAGGGTGTGGATTAGGGGAGGTTTGGAAATCATTCTTCTTTGGAAGTCAAATGCTTCCTTAAAAAGTGGTCCTGACAGAAGCAAAATCTACTAACCCAGGAGATTCTTTTAAATTTGGGGCCTTTTCTCAGAAACAATTAGCACAATTACATGTTTTCAATTTGAATGCTTGTATTAATATATTTGTTCAAAAGCACAGGGTGCTCCCTCTTGCCTTCCCCCTGACCCAGCAAGGCAGCAGTAATCTACACATTAGCACAAAACACCTATAATATATATATATATATATTAGTTAGACCTCACCTCAGGTATCCCTGAGCCACAGGCATAGGGAGCAAATACCTTCACCAGAGAAACTGCTAAGAAGGCAAAGCTCAATGCCCAGAAAATGTACATTATGTAGTTCATTATGTATGAACCTGGGCCCTAAAAGCAAAAACAGAAAGTCAGGAAGTAGATTTGACAAAGGAGTAAAATCACTACTTAAAACAATCCAGAAGTACTCTTGCTGTAAGTACATTTATACACACATTTGGAGGCACAATAATTACTGCCAAGAGAGCGAGTTTTGTTTGAAAAGCATGAAGTCATGACACCTGCACATTAGCACAGACTGGGTTATAAAAGGTAGAAAGTGTTCTAACACTTCATCTTAAAAATAAAAAATAAACATAGCACAGGTATATTTTTAATAGCTATTAGCTGCTGAAATCTAATGAACACTGAATAAATCTTCCTTATTTTAAAAAATATATTCTTAGTTATCAGAGAACACCATAAAGGAATTTAATTTACATGCAGCTATGATCAAGAATAAAAATGCTCGCGTTATTAACAGTATTATATTCTCATAACTTCCTTACATTTGCAATACTCCAAGGCCCCTTGCAGTTCATGAAATATATATTTATTACACTATAATCTATTAATCAATTCGAATGCTGAAAAATGGCACACACTGTACAACTCAAATTCATGTTTAGAATCCTAACCTTAAGACCATTATTTTCTTTCCCTATTCAGCCAAGCTGTCGAACAAGACCATCAAAGAATACTCACTTCTGCTTGCCCAATTATTAGTTCTGCCCATGTTTTCCACTGCGGGCATTTATCTCTCTCTTCAAATGTGGTCTCATTTGAGCCCCAGCAACACTGTTCATGGTTAAACCACAAAGCACTAAGGCAAATGCCTTCCTTCAAATCAGTCATCCAGTCAGCAGCTATGTCAATTAATCCTGCCAATGCCCCTGTTGTAGAAACAGTTTTCTATCAATGTTCTGGTAAACAGAAGCAACACACACAGCTAAAATGAAGAAATGGGCTTGTATCAACTGATGTAAATTGTGATTACAGAAAACTTAATTAAATAGACATTTAATATATTACTGATTACCAGGATTACATCCCGTTTTCATTATGGTAAGACTAGTATTTGCTGAAGAACTGAGTACTTTGTATATTTCCCAAGATGAGGAATTAAATGAGATTTTTTTTTCTTGCTTTTTTTTTCCCTATGCCACAGTTCTCCAACAGTCCACTGAAACCAAGGAGTTAAGAATAAAAAGAGAACTGTTACTTTTTAGTGATGAAGTTTATACAGCACCAAGCCTGCTGGAGAGAGATGGGATTCACCTCTCTAAAAGGTGGAAAAGGATTCTACCCCATGAGCTGGCAAGTCAAAAGCAGTGTTTCAGCAGAACAAAATTTCAACCAAATTATTAAAACACATAAACATAAGATCTCCTTGTGACTGAACTCAAGGTTGAACCATTTAAGATCCATTATACATACAGGAGAAGGCATCTGAAACTGAAAAACCTACCGATGTTCAAGACCAGAATTTGCTCACTTAGTTGCTCAGAAACACAATAAAGGAATTTTAATAAACAGCAGCTTAAGGGGTTGAAAACGCTACACTGCATGTTCCCACTGATACTACCAGAAACAATTTCCAGTAATTATACACTCCTGGTTTGTGCATCCAGACGTATATAAACATGCTACAAACTTTGCATATATATTAATTTATATGTGATTTGCGAAAGTGATTATGTATATACCTAAGCAGTAATTATATTGTTACCATGCTTTTTAATAGGCATAGACTTACTCCACAACTAATTTTCCTAACATTTAATCTAAGATGTCTGTTTGAAATGCTTTTTTTAGAAAAACTGGGCACAAAGTTTGTGACTTTTCCTTCCTGCAGGTTTTGGTCACTTCAAACTATACTGACAGAAAAAGCAGCAACACTGCCTTACAGTGGGGCCACAAACTACTGGATGGTTTTGGTTGTAAAATTCATTCTAAAATACACTAAGAAGGAAAGAGAGAATTGAAGTATAGGTCAACAAACTCTATGTGTTAAAGTCAATGTTTTCTGTGGAAGAACCTCTGTAAAGGTATGACAAACATATAGCTAGACTGGACTCACACATAAACAAATACTTTACAAGGAAGTGTGCTTACCAAAACTACACATACACCAGAGCTACTTTTACAATCAACACTTTCACAAGAAATCCTACAGGTAAAAACCAAAATTTTTCAGAAAGGGAAAACATAAATCTCAATCACAGGATTAAAGAACACTGATATCTTAGTAGGTGGAAGCAAAAAAACGTTTGAGAAACTCTCTCTAAATTCAGTGAGGATTTTGGTTCTCATTTGATCAGTAAACCCTCACCTCAAAATGCTGAAGCCTGTAAATCAAGATAGTCAACTTTCTTCTTCCCTTATGGAATTATTGTAGTAGACTGAACCAGCTCTTAGCTGGGTTGGTGGAGAACAAAGATAAAACACAGTAACTATACTTGCTGACAAATACAAGAAAAGAACCCTTTGTGTTTTAACTTACCTGATGCCAAACCAGTTAGTGTGACTACCAACCATCCTGACCATGCATCGTACAAACTTTTTGTCATCTCCCATGCTGATTCTTTCTTCTTGCTGTTAATCTGCAAAGAGAAGTCGTTATGTAGAGTTGTATACATTTCTGTAACATGGATAATAGAAAAAAAGGAAGTATGACATACAAATTGCATGATGCAAGCTGCAGGCAAATAAACCCTCTCTTGAAACCACAAGTGCTCTGCTTGTATTTAGTGCATTACATGGATAAGTCAGCTTAATTATTCAGACATCAAACAACTGACCAAGAAACATATATTTGCTTAATTTAAAGAACTAAAATCCAGGAAATGCATTATTAGGATAAATGAATACTTTCTGTGACACACACCTTAAACACGAATTGTAACATTATTTCCCTCTTATAGACTGAATATTTTTTGAACCTCAGTTAAACTGTTAGCATACTAATAATAAGCTCTTTCATATGATTCAAATTCCCAAACTTCTACTTCAAATATAAACATCTTTACCTTTAGCCTAAAAAACACATAAAAGTAAAACAAAACAAAAAATTGCATAATTACCCTATAATACTTCTAGACAACTATTAGTAATGACATCTGAAGTTATTGTACTGAAAAAGTTGCTATTCTTATTTTATCCTTATTTCCTTTGTGCACTTAGCTGCAGTGGCAGACACACTTGAGTCAGTATAAAAGCAATACACATCACTCTTCACTTTTCTGTACAAGTGCCAACAAAACCACTATTGTACTACTACAAATATATCTACACTGGAAAATAGCCTTAAATATACTAGCATGAAAAAATGCAGTACTTGTAAAACTGGTATTTGGGTGACAGGGACCTATTCCCACTCTATTAAATTACTGCTTCCTTTCCAAGTTTTAATAATGCTGCAAGACTGCAGTTATCAGCTAAGCAGTGCTTTTTAAACAGTATTCAAGCAGTTCTAGCTCATGTAACTACGTACAAATTTAAAGGACATGCATATATTTGTATATGTTACTAAATCAGATCTTAACTCCAACATCCAACCAAAAAAGTATTGTTATTTATCTCAAGTACCCGTCTATGCCTTTCTCTGTCTTTGCACTTCTCTCGAACCCAGTCAATGGTATGGAAGTCATCATATGTTCCTACTCCAGGAATTGGCTCATCCAGAAGATCCAGTAAATGTGTTGAACTGTTGATATTTCCTCCATTTGTCATTGTATAATGAGTTCCTGCAGCAGAGAAACACAGGAATGAATTAATTCTGCGATAAATGAAGTATTCAAACTATGTTCACAACACAAAAATTTCTGAACAATTAATTAAGACACTTTCCATGTAGTACTGTCATTTAGGTCTCTCAATGTTGCATGCCACTCCTTTTTACTGTCGTTCAGCTGTAAGTTAAATCTGTGTATTAGTGACTCTGTGTTTCCACTGGTTAAATAGGAATGTACTAGCCAAATTATTGTCATGCTTTGTGTACAGAATCCAGAAAAACTTCAATAGAAGCAAGTGGAAAAAGAGAGCAGTTCTGACACACATTTAACTTAAAGTTTATTCCAGTTTATGAACTACCAGAGGGAAATCTGTTTGTACAAAAACAAAACAAGGATGATTAGCTAGAAAGTTCACAGTACCTTCATAATTACCAGTTATTTCTAAATATACATTCTATTGATTACCAATCTCTCCTATACATCTAAACCAAACCTAAAACACATCATTAACAGATTGTAAGTGCAGCTATAAAAAGCAACGAAAAGCCAAACAGATACTCATGTTTTGCTTTTATTTATTTTTTTCAGGTAAGTCACAGAACAGTCCTTGGTCATGAAAAATTGGAAATATTGTATGAAGAAAATATCTTTTGCTAATTTGTCATCACTAGCTAGTTTCTTCACAAGCAGCTTGCAGAGCAACAGCCCCATGTATATTTATTTCACTGATCAGAGTAAGAAGAGCAAGAGGGGTACTGAGAATTTTTCCATCATTCTCTCTCCATCACTATTCTCTCTCATTTTCCATCTTCAAAAGTGATAAAAGAAAGTTTTACTTTTTTTAAGCTTTCAAATGTCATGAATTCTGTAATATATTGGCTTTTTTTCTTAGTTCTCACTTGTTTGACTAAGAACAAAATAATTTGCCCAACAGTATATGGCACACCACAGTAATCGCTATTCACAAAGATGAAGGCCCAAGTTGACCAAGATTTCTACCAGTTCAGACAGACACCAGAACTCATTTCGCTAGATTGACACTGGCATGTTTAGACAGGTGGGGGCTTTTTTAAGCTTGGGTTTTTTCTTGTTGTTTTTTTTTTAAATTCCAGGCTTCTTTAATTGAGCTTCTTGGTATTGTCAGCAGAAATTTCCAACTAACCAAAAGACCAAAACAAACAAACAAAAAGCTTATCAAAGGACCTACTCATAAACTTCCAAATACTACAAATGCTGAGTTCACCAGCCCAAGCTCTCACAACAACTCACAATTAGATTTATACGTAAGTAAAATGTGCCTTTTCCCTTTAACAATGTGAATTCTAAGATCTAGAAGAAGCAGTGGGACACCCGGCATTACACTCTGACCAAAGTGGTGCCTCAGCCATCTATTGCTTAAGACATCATGTGGATGTTTGTTTATTCAGACATTTTCTTAGTGGTGAAAGACAAAATGAGAAAAAATTACAAAGTTCATATTAAGACAAAATGCAATCTATAACTTTCAAGATACACAAACAACTATTATTAAAAATTCTATAAAGATTAAAAGAAAAGTACAGAAGACAATGCAAATGTAGCGGACAGCTCCCCAGTAACACCAATACCATTCTCTTACGTGAGACTGGCTGCCATCTTTAGCTTAATACTTTTTTCCCCAGTCTATTCCATACTAAATTCCCCCTCATCTATTTCCCATAGCTAAGCCCTCTAAATCTCTTCCCAAAGCTCCTCGTCTCTCTTAAGGCAGGCATAAAGAAGCATTACCTATGCTTCCATTAATAAAAGGCGAACAACAACAACAACAACTATTTAAATCAGATTTGCTAATAGAGGTGATTGTGAAAACCTTGCTTGAGGATAAGAGACTAAATTCTCTTGCCATTTCCAGTTCTCCCAACTAGAAGTCTAAGATACATGTCTGGCTAGCTGAAAGGGCAAGGTGATCTTGTGGAAGAGATAAAAGCAAAATTCACAGCGTAATAATTAGTTTAGCTCTCAAAATTAAGACAGTAACAGAATACATTATTAAAATATTATTTTTACATGAAATCAACTTCCTTTGCAAAGCCAGGGGACATAAATTAACCTCACCCACAGCTTAATTATTAATCTCCTACAAAGTTACAATGTGATCACACAGTTTCCTGAACCTAAGTGAGTAGGGTAGGGCAAAAGCTTGTCTTTGCTCTGGAGGAATCAGTTTTATGCCCTGCTATATATGAAGCAGTATCAAACTACAAGGAGCATGCAATCCTATGCCACAGAAGGCAAAGAAGAGTTGAGAGTTATCAATGCATCACAAAGAGTAACAGATTATTTTATGCATATCACAATGTGCTGAATTGGAATTCCCTGCAGGGGATTATCAGAGATGCCATCATCAGAGATGGCACCACATTAATTGCACCTGACCCACAGCAGAACATGGAGTAAACTAAAAAGGATGGTCACTGCCTAGACACAGTAAAAATCCCACTGAATGTGTCAGGTTCCTACTTTGCAAACGGTTGCTGGTACACCAAATACTGGAATATAAGTGGTTATGTATGATGGGGAAGAGACACAAAACAAGATAGGAAGCAGAAGAGGAGGTTTTGTTGAATACAGAGCTGCCATGAGTGCCTGATGCAACTGAATAGCTGTAATCTTGTACCAAGTGAGAAAACAGGCAGCAGTGAGTGTGGTAGAAAGGCATCCTTACAGAGGACCATGACGAGGACAACTCTACAAAATCTGATGCTCTGTATCTAAGATACAGAAGTCTGAGATGACATTCTCCTGCTAGCATTATGATCTATGTAGTACACAACTATTCTAGAGGAAATTTTAGAGAAATATACTTTTACTAAGACTCAACACTTTTCCAAGCTTTCACTTCCCTTTCTACCCTTCCTTCTCTAGTGTTTCACACAGCAAGATGCTCCTTCCAGCTATAATGATTCTCATCAGCATAAACACACCAATTCTCACAATTTAGTCCCAGTTTCAAGGTGTCATTAAATGTATTTTCAACGCAATAGGTTTTGTTAAAACCCCTACCAGAACAAAACATTTCATCACAACATTCTAACCATCAGGCAGGAAATCATCATTACATAGATAAATTGTAGCACTTAGCAAACATTCAGAAAGTATATTCCCTTCCTTCCTCTCCCTCTTTCCCAGGCCCCAACTTCCAAGATGCTCTCTCAGGCTCCATGCCCTTTACCAAAGTAGAAGCAGTTTTGGTCTTAAAAACCACAAGCACTTATTACACAAGATGTATAGGCACAGCCTCTAGCTACGGTAAGAGAACACTTCTGATGTTCATACATGGACACCTAAGCCATTTGGAGCTGTGAAGTAAAGCCTTTTTGTGACATATGAGTTTGCTTAAGTTTTTATGAGACTGGGAAGCTAATGGTAAAAGTGGCATGCAGAACTTTTATTATTACTGCTATTCCAAACTAACCTCTGTTACTAGAGAGAGGGAAACAGTAATATACTGATCCTCTCAGAGGCTTAGTACAACTTATAAGAATCCTTATAAAGCAAACATAGCCTTTCCACACTTGGCAAAAATAAGGCAAAATCACAGAATAGTTCAGGTTGGAAGGGACCTTAAAGATCATGTAGCCCTTGGGCACGGACATCTTTCACTAGACAGGTTGCTCAAAGCCCCATCCAACCTGGCCCTGAACACTTCCAGGGATGAGGCATCCACAGCTTCATTGGGCAACCTGTTCCAATGCCCCATCAGCCTCATGGTAAAGAATTTCTTTCAACTTCCAATCTAAATCCAATCTAGTCTAATCTAAAACTACTCTCAGTTTGAAGCCATTCTCTCTTGTCCTGTCACTACACACTCTTGTTAATAGTCTTTCTCCATCTTTCTTGTAGGCTCCTTTCAGGTACTGGAAGGCAGCAATTAGATCATCCCAAAGCCTCCTCTTTTCCAGGCTGAACAAACCCAGCCCTCTCAGCCTTTCCTCATAGGAGAGGTGCTCCAGGTCTCTGATCATCTTGGTGTCCCTCTGCTAGACTTGCTCCAACAGGTCAGTGTCCTTCCCGTGCTGGGACCCCAGAGCTGGATGCAGCACGGCAGGTGGGGTCTCAGCAGAGTGGAGCAGAGAAGAATCCCCTCCCTCACCCTGCTGCCCACACTGCTTTGGATACAGCCCTGGACACATTTGGCTTTCCTGGCTGCAAGTGCACATGGCCAGATCACGTCCAGCTTCTCATCCACCAATAGCCCCTTGCACTTGGTCTTGTTAAACCTCATGAGATTCCCATGGGCCCACTTCTGGAGCTTGTCCAGGTCCCTCTGGATGGTATCCTATCCTTCAGGAGTGCCACCTGCACCACTCAGCTTGGTGTCATCTACCAATCTGCCGAGGTTGCACTCAATCCCTTCATCTATGTAATTAATGAAGATATTAAATAACACCAGTCTCAACACTGATCCCTGAGGGACACCACTTGTCACTTATCTCCATCAAGACTCTGAGCCATTGACCACTGCACTCTCAATCAAATTCATCAAATCCATCTCTGTCCAGTTTAGAAAGAAGGATGTTATGGGGGACCATGTCAAAGGCTTTACAGAAGTCCAGATGAACAATATCTGTAACCCTTCCCTTTTTCACTGATGGAATCACTCTGTCATAGAAGGCCAGGAACCTTTGTGAAGCTGTGCTGGCTGTCCTGAATCTCCACATGTAACTGCTGTGAGCTGCTGCAATCACAGACTGCAAGCTTATAGACAGTAAGCTTCTAGATAATAAAAGTAACATGCTTCTTCAGAAAAAGGAAACTCTTTTGGGGGATTCAGTCACTGTAAGTCTCAAATGAACTACCTTCTGGAAAGGCAGCTGACGTTTGTTATCCTTCCATGCATGTAACTCCAAGCCTTGAGCACAATCCTTTCTCAGCAATCACTTCTGGTATTGCTGAAGAACTGCTTCAACTGAAGTTGTTAAAAAAAAAAAGTTGCTCCATGTTAAAAGAAAAAACTGTAATAAGCATTAAGGTTAGCAGTAAAACACGGTACTTTGGGACACCTGATGAGAATGAAGTACAAAAAAAACAAAAACACCACACAAATGAAACCAGAGAGAAGTGGATTCCAACACCATAAAAGAGCTTTTATCTCTGAAGAAGTGGAGGATTTTTTCTTCCTTTTTTTTTTTTTTTAATTTTAATGAGAATGTAAAAAATACAATCCAAAATTGCTTGAGAAGATACTGTGTCTGACAGAAAATAAACAGTCCTTACTATACTGCTCTCCTGCACTTCTCTTCGAATGTGACATTATACTCAATGGCTGCTGGGTCCCAACACTGATCCAGCCTCCCGCTTTGCCTAGCTAGTTTCTCCTGATGGAGCCACTAGGAAAAAAAAATTACAGAACTAATACTTTGCTATACTCACAGAAGCTGCTTTTTATATCACAGATTCCTCCTTACCTTTTGTCCCTCACTAAGGCAAGGAATATCTCTTCTTTCATATATTATAGATGTGCCTCATACAAGCAGTATTCAATCTTGATTGACGTTGGAACTATGATAAACATGACAGAAAGCTGATTTATGTAGATTACACGCAGCATTCTTGAGGCCTTGCACAGTATTTTTAAAGGCTGCCTTACCTCCTGCAGCAGTAATCCCATGCTGCTTTGTCTTTTTGCAACTCAAGAGATTTCTTTCAAATTTGAAAGTAACCCTGGGCAACACACAGCTGATGAAAGGTGGGTTTTTTTAAAGAAAACTATCTGGTAAGTTTACAGCTAATTTATTTCACACAAGAAAGGGGTTTTGCAACATACATGATGCTCCTGATTAATGCATAGCTGTTTAACAATCCTCCCCAACTCTTTCCTAGAGTCCAGTGTTTCTTCTTTTCTCATAAAAATAATGAGAAGAGAAACATCAAGATTTAAGACAAATACTACATCCTGGGTAGTCAAACGATGCATGACAGATTTTTATGGGCTAATCCACCATGTGATTATCTGAACAATTATCCAGTATCACCTAGAGAACAAATCCTCACAGCTACACCCTCGCAAGAGAATAAGGTACAGAACTGAGACATGAACAGGCTTCTCAAGAGGGTGGCTCTGAGAGTCAACAAGGGACTGTAATCTTATGATAAAGCTTAAGATCCCCCCCTTTTATATGCTACATGGCGCACGATATCCATCTTCTGAATGCACATCACAAAATACACCATTGTCTCAAACTGAGCCTATATTACCTTATTCCATTTTAAGAAATGAGACATACCTCTCGGGACATAATTACACAGTAACACTCAGCTGATCTAATTGACTGCTGCCACATAAAGAGGAGATCTTGCTCCCCCTATTTCTCCCTGCCATTCTTGGTCACACACCCCCACTCACCCTTGGATCAGCTCTGTCACCCTTGATCCGACTGCACAGCAAACCAAGCCAACATACTAATCCAACTAAGACAAAACTAACAATAAAAAAATCTGCCATTATATGGTACTGGAATCAAGTTTCTGTGCTGTTGGAGAAAAAACCAGAGCCAGTACAAGGGCAAGAACTGAGAGAATAGATGGGGAGCAACAAGTTCACCCCCTTCCACAGAAACAAACTGTCAGACTAGTTATCCTGAAATACATAAACGCACCCTTGGGGTCTGGTTAGATTTTAATTACAACTTTCTGCTGGAAACAACTCAAAACTACAAATATTAATGTCCAGACACTATAAAATAATATCTATTTCACAGAGTTCAAAACTCCCAAAGGTTTAGAAACATTCCAGAGTTGTGAAAACAACAACAGATAAACAATGTCAATGCTGTATTCAATGGCAGAGCAATAACAGGACCTAATTTCTCAAAGGTATTTCTCTACAAGCTATGTAATTGCTAACTCTTACAGCAAGAATAGTTGCTGCTGCTCACCCATCCCCTTTTCTAAACAATGCACAACTACACAGCATTTTCCTCAGCTGCTGTTCTTATGGCTGACAGCAGTGCAACGTGTCTCATTTGGGCTACTCCCAGAAGTGGTGCGAAAGGAGGAAGGAAAAGAATAAATGCACCTCTGTGAGTGAAAATGAAGCTAGTCAGATTACAGTAAAGGCTGGAATAAGCTCCCCCTGACATGACCACCCAAATCTGCTGAGTGTTAAAATCAGCAGGGGCTGTAGCTTTCCGGAGGCCAGATAACTAATCCAAGGCTTTGCTTGACCCGTGTGTCCTTGGGTATTAGGCAGCAAGGGGAGTGGAGGCAGGGAAGCACTCTGCGTGCAATGCACACCGTAAGGATCACTTAGGCTTGTAACAAAGCAGGTTTGTATACACGACGTATGTGTTAGTGCCTCAGCTTCTTTCTGTCACCATATTCAGACCTCAAAATACGAGGCTTTCAAGAAACAATCGTCAGTAATTTAAATTTGTCTGTAACCACTCAAAAAGAGTCATTAAGCACTATTTCCTTTTCCTGGCTAGAAGTAATTTTTAAATTTCAGAATCACAAGCACAGCACACAATGCCAGTGTTATTCGCTACTGTTGATGAGTAACGATGCTTAAGTCTTTGTAATCAAGTAATACATTCCACTTGGTGTGCAGCTAATTTTCAGCATGCCTCTTCAGTTAGCTCTTCTAACTGCATCAAAAGCTTTCAAGCACAAATTGGTCTCTGCATTACAACCAAAATGCATATAAAATTGTCACAACTATATATACACAAACTGAAAAAAATCAGCTGGAAAAAATCCGATAAATGAGAAACAGGAAGACTTTGCACAAGTTTTGAAGAACAAGGAAAAGAAATAAAATGATTTATCAAAATACTGCATGATAATACCCTCCATTTTGTCTGCCCCCAAACAGACCTGGGTTTAAAAATAACCTTTTAAAAAGTAGGAATCAAATAAAAGTTCAGTAGCAGCACCTCGGAGTTAAACCAAGACTTCTGAAGATTTGTGTCCACCACAAATGGACAGGAAAGGGGGGGGAAAAAAAAACCCTGAGCTTTGGCTTTTCACTTTAGGTGAAACCAACACTTCTGTTTCTATGATGCAGCACCAAAAAAAGGGTTTATTGTTACAGATTTCTTTTCTTGTAGTTGTAAAGGCAGATGGACTACGTTTATTTAATTATGTCTATGATGAATACGTACTTCAGGTATGCAAGTGAAAAGCTATTGAGATCCTCCTACTACTAAATTTACAACTTATATTTAAGATGAATAATGATGGGGAAGACGAGAAAAACAGAAGGTATAAAAATACATAAAGTTAGATAAAGCAAACATTACAAAAGGGAGGTCATCTATGATGTAACAATGACCAAGAGAGTCAGAACAACAGAAATTAAGGTAATTAGATTTTTAAGTGCCGCTGCTGCATGTACATAAGAATAACTTACTTATATGTTGTTTTAGAGAGTAAAGTCAAGATGCAACAAAAATAATAATTCTGCTAATATGATTATCCCAATCAGACTATATTCAGGCCCAAGGAGGGCATAATCTTGGTCTGTTCATTAGCTTTCTAATATCTCAAATAAACATACATCAAAAAATTATTTCCAAAATTGAGAAACATGTTTAATAGAGAACCTTACCAGTTATACAGCACATGCAGACAGATAACCTGTAACTACCTAAATTAACTGTAGTTACGTCCGATGGTACTTTATTTTAATCATCAAAGGCAAATATGCTAAACTCACAATTGAAAATCCTTATCCTTCTTTTATACTAGGAACCTTAAAACAAAGCACAGCAGAAATTCAGTGCCGTAATCACTCTGAGTTTCTCCAAGTTATGTTTTTTCTCAAAGTACTCAAAGTTAGAGAATGATAATAATCTTGATCACATTTTCTGTTGTGAACATGTAATTTATCTAGAAATTAATTTTTTAACTCTCCCTCTGCTACTAATAAAATTTCAGGGTCAAGCTCTAGCTCTGAGCATGTGCACCCATTTACTTCAAAGGTCACACTGGTAATGACTTTTGATTTATTACTAATTCTTAAACATAAGAGGCCCTTAAACAGAAATGCACCCTAAAATACCAAAGTATAACTTTTATCACTTAAGAGGATCTGAACTGGCTTAGTATGCATCTGACTCAAGTCTTCTTAGGATATTATTAAATATTCTCTGTCCCACATCTTACAGTAACAGGTGAGGCTGCAGGTGGCTGAGAGGTTTCCCCAATGTTACTATCAGTATTGCCTAAGCAAGAGAAGTTGCACCTTCATGACTGGTGACTAGTGCACAATAAATGAAATTGTGACTTATTTCGTCTCCCAAAAAAATTAGGTTTACTAAAACTAAGTCATCGGTAAATCTGGCATGTTCTTTATATACGTAATTTTCACATCTCCTGGCTACTGACTCAATCACAGATTACTAGTGAAACAAAACTTCATTAATTTTGCTTGAGGACTTCCAATTTCTTAAATCTAAGACATGTTTATGTACATGTAGAAAGTAACTGGGAGTCAACAATGTTTGTGCCTACTGAAGATTGTTTGATCTGGTAGCCTGGACACTATACATGTACTGCTATTGCTCAGATTTCAAATTTTTAAAGTGTGGTAAAATTGATGCTTATTTAGGAATTAAAAAAAGAGGGGCAGAGAGAAGGGAATCAAAGACTGTGAGTACATATGTGAATAGCTGGAAGACAAGCAAGACACTGATCATTCTGAACTTTCAAAAGGATCAATGTGGTAAACATGATGCAAAAATAAATCCAAGGGCAACACAAGTAATTTATTTACACGACATATGTTCCAGTATACGGTTTGTTACATGAAAAATTCTTACAAAAATGTACCTGTCAGTTACTTGGGATATATGCAATCCTAAATCAGAACTCTTAAACCGTTTCTGAGAAGTAGTATTTTTAACTCTTTTACTTAGTAGAGAAGAGAGCAGAAGTGAACCATGTTCCTGAAGTTTTATTTCAGTGTGTCAGGGAGGATAAGTAGGTCTGGAATGATGCATTCAGTATCACACAAAAAGAAGTCTTAGGACTGCACAAGTCAAAGGAACTCCTGGTATGAAGTATTCAGTAATATCTGTTTAGCCTTTTTTTTTAAAGAGATAGTAATGAGTAATCAACATAAAAGATAAACACAATTAATAAATACATATTTTTAAATCTTTCCATTTGATGTTTCACAGTGTATTTGCACTAAAAAAAATCTTCTTAATGCAAGCTAACGGATCAGGCCTTTAATAATAATGTATTATAATGCTTTGTATTTCATCTCACTGAACATTTGTGAAGGCCATTAATTAAACCTCAAAGACCCCCGATGAATTAAACAGTCATTTCATAATTGCTGAGGTACAGCTACTTTGGGTGAGCCACTGCAGTCAATTAGTGCAACAAATGCTTTGATGTTACAAAGCAATTTTGCATGACGTGAACATTACTCTGCAGGACATAAGAGTTCTCAGTATGTGAATAAGGGAAAAAATTTCCCTGCCTTTAACAATTAAGTCCGCTTTCTCGGAATATCTTTACCCATGTTCTCTGAGCTTGTTATTACAGTGCTCTGAAATCAACATGAGAGGAAAATAAAAATCTTGGTAGTGCACAAAGTAATATCAAGAATTTACTTTCAAGTCCTGGTTTTGTCTGCTAGCATGCTAAGCTTTATTTTAATAGCTGAATCACAATAACAGATTACTGTGGCATTGTAAACCAACAGGAAACACTCACAAATCTTGGTTACATCTATGGAACAAACTGGTCTGGAGGCATCTTCTTATGAGACATACACACTTGAAAAATTCAGACTTCCAAGAGATTATGGTGACACTATTCAGATGTTGTTGTTGGTTGTTTAGGGTTTTTTTTAATCTAAACTTACTGTAGCAGGCCCAAGAAGCATCACTAACATTCGTTTTGAAATATAGTATTAGAATATGGGAAGCACAAGCCTTAATAGAATTCAGTGAAACTGCAAAAATGACAAGTCACAACTGGGAGTTGTATTGCTGGTACCCAGCAGTGTCACCACAATGGAACTACCTAGCTGAATCCTCCACAGTTTTCATTACAGTATTTGCAAACATTATGTTTAATAGTAATACTCCAGTGTGCCAGACACCACTTTGCACTGTAGATATCTTTTTGTATTGTAAAAATCAACTAAAACCTGCTAACTTCCAGGAATATACAGATGATCACATTTCAATGTCTAACTGTAACTGCAGTCTGAAATGTCATGTTAGGGCTGTCTTGCAGTTCTCATATTTAAATCTGTCTACAAATCAAAACTCAAAGCATGGTTGAGGTTGGAAGGGATCTCTGGAGGTTATCTTGTCCAAAACCCCACCTACACGGGTTTTTTTAAGCAGGGCCACCTACAGCTGTTCTCCCAGGCCACGTCTACACAGCTTTTGAATATCTCTGAGGAAGATTTCACAATTTCTCTGGGTGAGCTATTACAGTGCTCAGTCAACCTCGCAGGAAAAAACCGTTTCCTGATGTTCAGAGGGCAACTCTCGTGCTCAGTCTGTGCTCATTGCCTCTGGTCCTGTCACTGGGCACCACTGAGAAGTGCCTGTCTCCTCCACCTTCTTTGCACCTTCCCTTCAGGTATTTATATTCAGCCTTGATAAGATCCCAAATTCACATTTTGCAAATCTTCTAAGAAAATACCTGCCTCAGTTTCTCAGAAGTGGTTCTAAAATCTGACTTAGAGAACTATCTAGCACTTGCTATATAATGACGACTTGGGTAGCATAATATTTGCCTAAAATAAACTGTATTGGAACTTGTTGACGTTCTTAAAATACGCTGAAAAACATTCTAAGAATCATAAAAAGATAACAAATAACCTTCTATGTAAACTACTAAAAAACAGATAAAATATTAGAGGAAAATAAATTATGAGAAAATAATTTATATCTTGAAATAAGAGTTTGCAAGGACATGCAAACCAATAAATTACATGGAGAACAAAAAAATCATTTAACGTAAATTGTATCTTTATTCTCAGCCTACCTCCTCTCCAATGTCTTCGCTAGCAGCTGTAAGTGCTGATAACGTTCTAATTTTAGATAGGCCAATTTAAACGAAAGTAGGAATTCACTACATTTATTGTTTTAAACACCACATTGTGACCATGCAATCCAAACAAGAAAACATACTTATATCCTCAGAATTTGAAGGCATAACTTTTATTCCCACTACAACTTCTCAGGACAAAACCAAATCTTTATAGAACGTTTTCTGCTTTAAATTTGCAGTGAGAAACAAAATGTAAGCTCAAAAGAGGACCTCCCCCCCCCCAACACTGATAACACTTTTTCTAAATCTGCTTCCTTACAAGCAACAGTGTAAAGAACCTGCCCTAAGAAGCCAGTTCCTTATGAGTTCATCAATATTTGCTGAGCTGACGTATTGCCATTGCAGAGCTTTCCCTTTGCATATCAAAGACGGCAACAACCGGTCAAGTCTAAAACCAGGTATGGAAACTTCAAAGCCAGACAAACACTGTTCCGATTCACGTTAGTGGAAGGCAGGTAAATATCCTATTTAATAACTCTAGCTAATTTGGTCGTAGCCGAAGAGAAATACAGTTTCCGAAGGGGTTTCTGCCTGCAGGAGATAGCTTTATTGATTAAAAAAAGCACACACAAAAAATACCCGAGAGCTGAAGGCAAGCCTGCCACATATCGAAGATGGAGTCACAGGGCGATGAGATGTGAAGCAGGACCGATCTGCCCGCAGAGAAAACAATCCCTGAAAACACAGGAACCAGCAGAACTGAATTCTCCTCCTACAAAAGGCATCGGGCAGGCGAAACAAAGCAGCGCGATAATTAGGAAGCCTTTCCGTCCCTGTTTCAAACGCGGACAGCGGTCCCGCACGTACAGCGATGCAAACAAGTAAGCCAAACGCCAATCCGGCATACCTCGTTTATGCAACTCCCGGAGCGGAATGCCGTCTCCTCCCCCTCCATCGTAGGGCAGATACGGATCGGAAGAGACATCCATGGACGTGACGAAGGCGAGGCCCGCCTGCCGGCTCAGGAGGGCCGCGGCATCGCTCACGCAAGGGCGGCCGCGGGGGCCGCTGCCATGTTCGGCCGGGCCCGGCCTGCGCCGCCGCCGTGGCTCTGCAGAGCCGGGCTCTGCGGAGCGGGCTCGGCCCCGCCGCTGATGTCAGCGCGGGGCGGCCCCGCCACCTGCGCCTCCCGCCCGCGACACGGCCGCGGCTCCGGCCGCACGGCGAGGGCACGCACAGAACGCCTGGCAGGAGAGGGGGGGACGCGCCCGCTGCAGGCCGCGGGNGCAGCCCGCGGGAGAGCCGCCCCCGCCCGGCCCAACGGCGGAAGGGATGCGCTCGCACAGGGGAACCCGCCCACGCTGCCACCTTGTCAACAGGTGAACGGTGGGGCCCGGCTCAGAAAAACAGGCAAACCTGCCCCAAAAGAGCTGCCCTTAGTTCCTGCACCTTTCTGGAGCTACGCCTGCTGACGCTTCTAAATACCTATAATCTCATTTTATCTGATAGGGAAGACTCACGCCTTGCTGGGGGGGCTGGGGAGAAGCCTCTTTCCCAGGTATTTTATTTACTCTTTTTAAACATCAAAATGATTACCTCCGAGGAACGACAACATAACCTGCCAAAAGCCAACCCCTCCGCTCCACAGGATCAGCTCACCCCACTTTCATCAACCCCCTCTCCCCCATTCACGTAGAACTTTCAGTCCTATAGCAGTGACCGACAGATTTGAACATGTCATCAAAAAAATTTAAACTAGAATTTAATTATATATCTAACTAAAATGGTGTAGTGTCTCAATTTTTTTTTTTTTGGTGATTATTCTGGTGTTACAACTGTGTAACATCCATACTCACACTACAAAGCTTGGGGTGGGGGTGGAAGAAAACTTAATAAACACAAGTCCACACTTAGCTTGCGTTACTCTACACACTGACAAATTGGTCTGAGTCCCTTAAAAGTCACAGGCTCAAAATAGGCAACAACCCACATGAATGCTAACCAAAGCATTCATGTGATGCATCATCAAGCAGTGGCTGTTACAGCACTGGCAAAGCCCAAGCACTTTAAACAGCCAGCATCTAAAGACAGGAAATCTTAAACTGACTACCTGCTTCCATTTGAAGTAGATATTATTCCATATTGAACCTGTATCCTATTTTATGTCTAATACATGATCTTGTCCTGGTCCTATCTTGCAAATGCTGCTAAGAGAAATTGATAAGAAAGCTATTTTACATGAGATTTCCATAGTTGGTCCAGTGGTAATGAAATATATATGGAATATGGAAGGTATGCATATTGTTTTTCCTTTTCTTCCCCTTCAGCAGGCAGCACAGTTAAATACATTGCATGCCTGCTGCACCAAGGCCCAGCTTTAGTTTCATTCACACAGTAATCAAGGAATTAATTTTATTGTGTATGCCTTTGCACCTCTCTAAGTGTGATAGACAGTTATTCTAGTTTTCAAATGTATTAGTTTCTTAAAAAATTTTCCAAGTATGTTCTAAGGGAAGTAATTTCTTTTATAAGCCAATGTTACAACCTGTGTACTGCAAATGATCATTTTGAGGACAGAGTAGGACATAAAGAAATGTTACATTTACTTCACAGCCTTGTAAATATACTAAATGTTAAAAATATGGCTCCAATACAAATACTGAGAAAATGCTGGTATCTCCATAGGTAGAAAAACAAGTGAGAAAAGGGGCGGGGGGGGGGGGGGGGGGGAATGAGCATATAGCAAAATACATTTCAAAACCTTAAAGACTACCTTATGTCCAAGACAAAGGGAACCCTTGAGCCACAGATATTTAATTCTAAAAACCACACAGCTCCATTTGCTATCATCTGTACAAACAAATGCTTTTTAAAGAGTGGCCTCCCACAACCTTTTCAACAAAAAACCCAGAATCCTTAAGATCTTGCACGTCCAAAACTTTCAGAGCCATTATGCCTTATCACCATTTATTTTTGCCTGTGAGAAAACAAATCTAAGCACCTTTCAACTTCAAATTATCCATATCCCTTATTTCCAGAGAAGTACAACAGAAATCCCTGAGCATTCTCAACTCCTTACCTCAACAGAATCTGGAAGTAGTCTGTAACCTTATTGTAAGGCTCTAAATAAAAAGTCATTCACAGCAGGAAGCAATACAACAGTTTCTGTAATCTGAAGCAAGAATTATTACAGAACTAACTGTTAGTGCATTTATTACATGTTGATTATAGATGACAATACTATAAATTCAACTTCATACTTGAGAGAATATGAAATAAAGGATATGAAGGACTTATATTAACAAAGTCTGGAAGATTACCTCTACTTTAAGAGTTTGATGTGGTTACTGAAAGCCTAGATTGTCTTAGAACTGATAATAAAAATCAGCCACAGCAAAGAAGCGGCTCACTTTTTGGCCTAAACCTGTTCATTGGACTAAGACACATGCAAAATTACTGCACAAGATTGAAATCCAGTTTGAGTTGGAAAAGGTGGAGGATATAACTTGTTGGAGAGCATATCTGATGAACTGTGGATACGAGGGAAAGTCACAACAAGAAGTCTGCAGCGTAAAATAAATACGACTTCGTATTTGCTACATGAAATTTCAAGAGACCACCTAATATTAAATTGCAACAGCTCTTCAAAGGTCACTGCTTATAGACTGGCTGCCAAATACAGTCCTTTGTCTACTCTTAAAGAGCAGAGCAGTCATTTTCCCTTCTCAGTTACCAGCAGCTTGTATTCTCATTATTCGTACCTACCACTACTGTGTGTATTCCCTTTCCTACAATATCATGAATTGTGGTTTTAGTTTTTGTGTTGTTCTGTTTTTCTTAAGAAAGAAAGATACTATGCATACTAACCTGACAAGTAGTCTTTTTTTTTTTAATGTCTAAGTGACTATACAATTTAATCTTTCCAAATTACTCTTTTTCTGCCTGATCTGAAAAAGTACGTGACTTGAATTGTCTGACAATTTTATATTCCAAAGAGTATGTCAGTTATTGCTGTCGTGAAGTTCAGCAAATTCCAAAATTATAGTTAGTGAAATGGTGCCTCTAGCCAACTATGTATTTTGGGTATTATGGAGTACAAAATATTACGAACACTTGTTGTAAGGCCTAAAGTGAGTTTAACAATAGCCTTATTTTAAATGGCTGAGAGCACCTTGAAATCACCAATTTACTACATAGAACAGCTCACATGCAAACAGCAGGTTTATATAGCAGCTTGCTTTCCAAATTTCATCACAGTAATTTTAGACTAAGGTCTCAGTCCCAGAAATCCTCCATGCCCAAATAACTTCAAACATCTGAGTGCTCCCATTGTTCTCCGCAGGCACACGCTGCGGTTAACCACAACTTAGATGCACCTGTCTTTGCAGAAGTCCATTGTTCTGAAAATTTTGGAAAGTACACAGGTGACACACCTTTAAGGCATACTAAGAATGATGAAAGACACTTTCATCCTCTCTCCACACCTTATCTTTTCCAGTTTAGGCAAAGAGAAGTATCATATTCAAGACAAAGTATGTGACAATATAAGAACAGCTCAGCAGTTATACAAATCAGATACACCCAGGGAAATATGTTTTGAAGGGACAAAACAAGGCCAGTGAAAAGAAGGGGATTACCACAGACATATGACAGCCTGCTTACCCAAGGCTGCAGGGAAGACCTTAACTCTGAAGCGCTTCCCACCATTTCACATTAAAAGGTAAGCTAGGTTTAAAGACAGCCAAGCACCTTGTTACATATGAAGCAAACATGCAGTCATTTCCCCCAATTACTTGGTTTGTTTTGGTGACAGACTATGTAACTTTGTTGCACCAGATAATGAAAATTAAAATCGTGTCTTTTATGAAATTAAAAACGTAAGTTTGAGGATGCTGAATGATTTCATCAGCATAACAACAGATGCCAAAAACGTGACTGATAATTACAAACATTAGTGTGACTGACGCAAAAGATTTTCGTGACTCTTAACTGTCATTTTCTTTCCTATTATTACTCAAAATTAAATCTTCTCTTTCAGCAGCGCTAGAAAATAACGTTCTCTTGAAAAATGCGACATACAGAGCACTTACCAAAGTAGCTACCATCTCCAACCATTCCAAAAAGAATTTAACTCATATGTGCCTGCTGTTGAAGAGTGGGCATGAAAGCATCCATTTAGAACAGAGTGCTCAAAGCATATATAAAATGTCTCAAAACACACTGTGCCTCATTACTCTTCCTTCCAACCTTTTGTCCCTATTTCTTCTTTCATTTACCCTCTCCTCAAACTATGCAGCCAAATTAAGCCCAGGTCTAACCAGCTTGACTTCTCTTAATGTCTGAGTTTACTATCTTGCAGCCCCTTTAGCCTGACTTTGTTCATTGCACATAAAATCATACAACTTTCTCATATGGGTCACACAGAGCCTGCTGTGAGAATATGAAAGGTGATAAAAAGACAAGCACCATTCTCTCAGTTCTAGTACCCAGACATGGTCCAGGATGATGTAACAAAGATGCAACCACAGAAAATAGGGAGGAGGGGAAGAGAGAGAGAAAAAAATACAGTTATATATAGCTTCAAATTGATACACAGTAAAAAAACAAGGATAAATTATTTTAGAAGCTTTGTAAATCAGAGTCTTGAACTTCATTCCTTCATTAGCAGCATATAGAATTCTGTCCTTGATCAGTGTATCAGGCTATATATAGAAGACTCTTTCAAGCTGCTACCATTGCCACCTCAAAAGCCTCAATAAGGCAGACAGATAACAACAGAAAAAATTTTAGACCAAATGTAATGTAAAAGCAGAAGAAAACAAATTTATAGCATATGCTGTCGAGTAGTTGAAGGCAGATGGGGTTTAAGCAACACAGAAGTCAAAAAAACCCCAGAAGAAAGTGCATAGCAGTAACCCACAGTAAGATTTTTCCCTATTTGCATTCTATTATACAGAAAAAATAGCTTCTTAATCACAGTTTCTTTTTTCATAATTGCTTGTTTCCTACAAATTAGTTACCTAATTTTGCTCACAATCATTTCACCCACCAGAGAACACTTTATTCCAGATTCTCGCCTAATAAACTCACTTTTTCACTGGCCAACCACAGGTTTTTGAATTATACTCCTACAGTTTTGTATAACTTCCAATGGTGCTTTTATTCACTGTCCAGACACAGAAGGTGGTAACTGAAGTGAAACCCAACCAGCAAACAGAATGCAGCAGAACAGGTCATATAGCCACAAGCATGTTGTGTAATCAATTCTGAGACTGACTTCCCCCTCATGGAAGCTGAACCTTTGCTGCCAGTCAGGGAAACAGCAGTAAAGGCTTCCCACTGCCAGGCAAAACTTCAGGGCAGAAGAAAAAAGAGACTTTAAAAAGGGGAAATAATAAAATCATTATGCAGTATTAACACCTAAGACCAAAAATAAACTGGGGAAAAAAAAAAACAAACTTGATCCCTAAAGACTGGTTTGACATCTTGGCCCAAAACACTGAACGCAAGACTAGTCTCTCAGTTTTCTTTTCACTTCTTTTTGGGCCTGTCCATAACACTACTTAATGTGTAACCCAGTGAGGCTGGAAAAAAACACTTGACATCAACAGACTACATATAGGTACCAGCTGCTAGAGGTGGGTGTTAGTCTTTTTAGTCTTTGAGGTTTTGTTTTGTCTGGAGGTTTATTGTTTGTTTGTTTTTTGAGTTTTGGTTTTTTTTGTTGGTTGGTTGTTTTTGTTTGTTTGGGAGGGGTGTTTGTTTGGTTTTTTTTTAAATTGATCAGTTTTACACTGACATCAGAAATATCTACTTCTCCTGTATTAATCATATGAGGAGGATTTGCAAGAAAAGCAAGCTATTTTCTGCAAACAAGTTGCTCTCTCTGATCCTCTAAGAGCCTCTAAACTATTTTCTATATTTTTTGGTACTTTTTGTTTACAGAGTAGGCTTTTACTAAGAAAAAAAGTACTGCTGCATTTTCACCTTTGCATATGTGTTCTCTTCTCACACTCCAATCTGCTAAAGCTGTAGTTACAATGCATCAACAGGAAGATTTGGCATGCTTCCCTGAAATTCACATCTCCTCTCTCTCAGACTAGCCAAAATTCTGCTACGGAGGTTGTTCTACTTTTCTTCATACTTAAATGCATATAAAGATAGAGGTCTTACCTGCTCCACTGACCTTCTTCTGTTTTAGGGTTGCTTACTGTTGGTCACTATTTCCAACTTGGTGTTCAAAGTATAATGCAGGGGATAAAATTATAGCACCAAGGCATATTCCTCCCTAGATACACCATTGTCCTGGGTCTGGCCTGGGCCAGCAGGAGGGCATGACCAAGACATTAGGTTATTCCATACCACCTCACATCATTGCTGGGGCAGGGAAATGGGACTCTCATTTCCAAGAAGTAGAATATTCCTTTCCAGTTGGGAAATCATGGCTGCAGTAGGGTTCAGTCAGGTCAGGCCCTGAGGTCAGCTTTTTGCATGTGAATCATTCTCTTTTTTTGTATACATTTGTTATTATTATTGTTGCTGTTACTGTTTGTTTTCTTATCTCATTGCTGTTTCCAGTAAATTGTTCTTATCTCAAGCTGTGATTTTTACCTTTTGTTCCTCCAATTCTCCTCTCCATCCACCCACGGGGGTGGCAGGAGTGGGGGGAAGGTGGAGCAAGCAGTGCGGTTTGGAAGGTCTTGGTGGAGAACTAAGTTGGGGAGTACCACTCATAAACCACAGCAGCCATATATATGTTAAGCTTACCTTCTATCTTAGAGAATATTACATCTTCATAAATAAATAAGCTTTGTGAACACAGTGCCAACAGCAATTCTGTATGTTGTTAATACGTAAGACTACACTATGTCAGGTATGTTTGATTCCATTAAATTAGGGGCTCAGTACTTAGTAGTGGTCAGAAAAAACTTATTCTGTTTCTAGGACATGCCCATCCTCCAAATGCTGTGTGAAGTTCTGACCCCTCCCTTAAATTAGAGATACTAGAAAGCGTTCAGAAAGGGGCAGTGAAGGGGATCCAAAGGATGGGATAGCTACAAGGTCCAACCAAGCAAACAAGAAGACCTTAACCTGAAAAAGAGATAACTGAGGAGAAGAAAATATAAGTAGCAATGGAAACAAAAATTTCATCATCTGTTCTAATAACAGCACCATGTAATTCATGTGTTAATCCTTGTTAGTTTCTACATGGGTATGGCCACTGCATGATAGGCTTATCAGGGTATGTGTATTTGGCACAACAATCAAGTCATCCTAGTTTCATGTCACCCTGTCCTAGTTTCATATCAAACCTTTTCCTATCAACAGCAGCTTCACTTCAATAAGCTAATAATAAATACCCCCAAAAACTTTTTGTATCAGCAGAAATATTTTCTGCAGCTACAATTTAGATGAAAATTAAAAAACACAAAAGAGAGCTTAAGTATTTATGCCATACAAGAATAAATGACAAGGAGATCCATGTGTCAGTCCATGCTAACACACGGGCCAGTGTTAACCTAGGTAAGACTCTGGCACTTTTATCTGCTCTCAGCAGTATTTATACGTGGATTTAGGTTCAAAATAAAGAAAAGAAGGTGGTGCTTTACATAAAATGTAGCTAAGCTATGACAGCTTGCAAGGGTTTGGGTGCTAAAGAACTGCATTGGTGAGAAAAGCTCAGTTCAAGAAAAATACACTGAAAAGGACTAAAAATTAAAACCCACCACTCAGAGGAGAGAGGCTGTCAGCCAGACAAAAACTGCTGTGCAAGTACTCTGGTGCCTCTCTCTTACTATGTTCTTACTCTTCCTTAAGCACTGACTTCTGACCCCTGTCAGAGATAGGATACTGAGCTAGGTAGATTCGTGGTTTGACTGAGTATAGCTGTTCTCGTGTTTCAGGGACATCATAATATCCTCTTTCAGAATAATATTTCTGTTTAATTCAAGCAGATGAAAAGCTTTCACTTTAAAATGCTGGTAAGCAAGAATATTCTCAAAGGCAGAAAACAAGAGTACAGCCTGACATCAATTTGGTTAAAATCCTATCTGCCTTCTTTGGCTGACTTGAGAGAACAAATCAAAACTAAAAGAATAAATGAAATATCATTAAAGCTGTACCAAAAATTGTCTACTTAGTTCCTAAAGAATTTATAGACTTATTATGCTGAATTATTTTATTTCACATTTCAGACTCATCTTTCTACATATCTACATATATGCCATCACACTTCCTCTGTTTTCATTCCTTCATTTTACACTATTCACACGGCTTGTCTGGAAGGAGGACATACACATACTAACACTACACCAGGCCGTCAAGTTGGTAACAACTTCCTCAGCAGCATCTGTTGACAAAGCCAGTGTGCTTTAAGCACTTCAGGAGAGCTGCAGAAGGAAACCAACAAGATTATATAATATCAGAGAGATGGAAAGAATGGATTATTAGTATTATCATTCATCTTCTTCCAGAGCATCAGGCTCATGTGCTAAATAAAACTTTGTCAGGAAGGACTGGTGAGACCATACAAGGACTCTTGGTAGGGTTGACAAACAAGTCCTCAAAGAGCTGACCATGGTATTTATGAGAAATTGAACTTATTTGTTTTCAAACATTTAAGAGAACAAGAAACTACTTGGTTACTAAAACTCTACATACACACTGCTGCAATTTCCATCCCTCGGAAAGCCTAATGACACACCAATCCATTTATAATCTTAAGGCCTAAACTAACACTGTAACACCATTACACCAGGCTGTTCAACTACAACAATATCAAGTGAATTTACACTTTGTACAGTAACTACAATAAAAAAACCAAACAAACAGACATTAGACATCAGGAAATCACTAGCATGACAAACAGATACTCACTGAAATTCACTCATTCGGTAACGACATCCCATTAACTAAGATAAAACATTTTCTCCTTAACGTAAGAATCTTCCAGTCAGTAGGGGTGGAGGGAGGGGTGCTGACAGGAATTTTTAAATCCTTGAAGAACTTTGTTAAATTAGCCCAGTTACCCATGTAAACATAATGTTTAACAACTTCGGTTCCAGATAGGTGGACAAAACCAACTTCACACATTACTAAAACAAAAGTAGAAGAAATCATGGTTTGATACTGTCAGACAGTCTGTGTTCAGCTGCATTAGTAGTATGAAGCACAGCTAAATGTCTGCAGCCTAACTAGAACCCAGCAGAAAAAAGTAAATTATAACTAGTTACTGACAATTTAACAACTTAATTCTATAAATTAGCTGTGCCTCATGCTTGCCCTTGTGACCACAGCAAGTCATGTTATCTTATGCTTAAATTTGTATGGCATCATTTGGGGGCGAATATGTTCCTTACTTAAGAATGACAATGAGCTCTTTAATGCAAATACTGCCAACTTGGAAAATAGGTTGTAAGTAACTTAGGAAAGAGGTATGTCAAACTGTCATAATGACTGTTCAGTCCAGTTTTATAACATATGGGTGGAATGGATGGACAACAAAAACAATGCCAATGGTGCAAAATTACTTCAAAAGCTCTTCTTCATATCAGCTGTGAGTAACAGGAAGAATCCATTAATGCAATTTCCACATATGAAGAATACAACAGGAACTTAAATTTTTTATGTGGGAAGTAAGCTATTTTACTCTTTTCTTTCTTCCTTCTCTTTAGAAAGGGCAATAGCTAAATAGAAACAAGCATACATGTGAAACAACATTCTTTCCTTGTTGGAAAAGGTAACTAGCTCTTGCTTGAAAAATGATCCCCCCCTGCAGTACAAACTTCTTGATTATACTGAACCGCCTGCACTTGCTGAAAGTTGCATTCTGTTCCTCAAATAATGCCATAATATTAGCTCACTATTATAAAATTTTTTGTGTCCATATTTAAGGCACCAAAAATGGATTGTTTAGGTCTCTCTCTTCAGGCAAGGGACTCCAAATCATAGGTAAGGAGGTTTCAGGAGAGCTGCAGTGTTTTACACTATGACCTGCTGGCACATCCTTCTCTTTTTCAGTGGCAATGCTACCATTGCAAGGAGATAGTAGAGGCTGTAGCAGCAGCTTTTGAATTACCAGTTTACAGGTTGTCATACTAAGGTTAAGTATTGCCAATTTTATGTTAACACCATATGTCAAATTGTAAACTGTCTTTACACTGAACTCACAACATAAGCAACTAAGCTCCTTCAACTGAAGCAGGAATCTCTACAGCTACCAAAAAGAATGCAATCTCATTCACTACTCAGACTCCCACAGACAGATCAAAGTACCTCAAGATGTAAACACCAGTGAGGTCATTTGTTTGTGAACCATTTTTACTGCAAATAAGGTTTAATCATCAGATTTCAGTAAGTGTCTTGAAAAAATTGCAGTCTGACAACCGTACAAAAATCCACCTCCTACTGAGCTTGCCCTACACTTAAATAAAAAATGATGAAAACTGATGTAGTCCTCTCTGATCATATATATAGCCCTCAATTCTGAGCAAAATTATGGAGACCTCTCAGTTTCACCGCACTAGCTGGCTAACCCTGAGTCATAAAAGGAAAAAGTTTGAACTTTTGAAGAGACTTGTTGCACCCTTCAAGCCCAGCTAATAGCCAAGGATTGTGACTCTCTCAAACTTTAGCGACAGACAAGGCAAACCACTGCCGAGAGAAAAAGAACTGATCAGACATTTCAACTTTCCATCACATTCCATAGTTAAATATTAACCTAATAATATATTTCCATTCTGGAATTTCATTTCTGTTTAGAAAGAATTCTTTTTTTCCTCTGCTAAACTGACCAGAACCAATGAACTATCCCAGTGTAAGATTTTGTTTAAAAGCTAAATAGTATAGCTCTGTAAAATTTAAACCACTAAACATTAGCTTATATGACTTGACTATTAAAGAACTAATAGCTTTCCAGAACTAAGTATAATATGATCAAACTGACTTAGCAAGAAGCAGAGCAAACAGTCTAAAAATAAAACACAGATAAGTCATGATAAAAATGACTTCCACAAATTGCATATATGGATGTACAGTCTCTGTACAAGCTCTGGCAACACATCTTCCACACAAAGAGGCAGATGCTTCTATTTCAATATAAAATCACCATACTCATTAGCCAGCACTTTAACAAGGAAAAACACTAACTCCAGTATTACAAAGTTTTGATAAGCAACAAAAAAAGTTTTGTTTAAAGCTGATGGGCAGCATCCCTTCAAGGCAGGGCTTTGGTACAAGCCATCCAAGCCTCCAAATGCACAGCAATGTAATTATTTAGCATGTTAAAATACACCAGGCTCAAAGAATTCACAATTTCGTAATACCTACTTGTTCTCCATAACACTGCCACTTAAAATCTGTCATTCATGCAAAGAAAACAGCTACCAGAGAACCTAACAGGCATACTACATATGTAATTACTGTGCATATCTATGTATTTAGTTTACAATACTACACCATCACAATTTCTGTATTTTCCCCAGATGAGGCAGTAAAGGACAGGTCACACACATGCTTTCAGATGGTGTTAAGAAGAGCAAGATTGTTGCACAGCACTGGTTTTAAGATAACGGTGATTCCCCAACATGGAACTATCCACAACGTTTCAAATAAGATGACACTAAAAAGACAAATTGCTATCAACTAAATATTAAAGAAACCTAAAAGTCTAGGTAACAGGACTTTCTGATTACTGGTTTCAGTTAATGTTCATTTTTTTAGTCCCATATAGTACCAAGGAATTCCCCACATAAGACAAGGAGTATATGAGGTTAGCATTCTTTCCCAACATCATCCAATTTCCATATGCTTTCAACAGAAGGCATATTCACCACTGTGTAACAGCATCAATGGCTTTCTAAACCTCCGTTAAGTACTTAAGTATGAGTGGTAATGTGAATAGCAGTACTGTGCAGCTTTATAGAATTTCTGTCCTGAGAGCCAAGGGACTGAGCAGTGAAATAGTGAAATAATCAGACTTCTTCTGTTAACTTACTACCTTCTGAATGAGGGGAAAAGACTACAATTACTTTAGAAATTCCATATTCTTAGCCTTTTAACTACATAATATATGTGCAGCTTATGGTTCCATTTTCATTAGCTGAAAAAAGAAGAAAAATAAACACTATTTCTTAACCCTTCATTTTCTCCTCATTGTATGGTCTTGATTTTTTAAAAAATCTGCAGTTCTATATTTTATTATATAAACTGTAAAACGTTGATGTGCACTCTATTGTCCATGGCAACTTATCCAGATTGCATAAATTCATGTCTGTGCTCATTTGTACTACAAGCCTACATTCTGTAGCTATGCAGCTTTCAATTCAACTATGTTATTTCCACAATCATTTTGACTACTCATACACATTATTGCCATTTTGTTAATGTTGCTAAAATACCAGCCTTATAAATTCTTCCAGTCCCACAGACTCAAATCACACTATATTTTTAAATAGGGGTCCTGATTTTGGCAGGGTTTGCCTGCTAAAGCACAGAGCTAGACCTAAGCATTCACATCATGCTCTGGAGGGCCTGCAGTGCTGAGAAGCATGTAATCTTCCAGTTACTCAGATGGTCCTGCCCTTCTTCAGGAGGTGGGACACATTCCATATTGTGAATTCACCTGTACTTACACTTACCAGAACAAAAAAATGGCTAAAGGACAAGAGCATTTAAATAGTACTAATAATAATACAAACAAACCAAACAGTTGATGCTGAGTAAGAGAGGATGGCACATGCAAAAAAGCCTTTGTTTTGTCTCATCAATGAGATTTGCTGTATTAAAAACACAAAAGAAAAAACACCTGACACATTTGGACACCTAAGGAATGAGAAACACAGATGTTCACCTCCTGAACTCAAGTTTATGTGTAACAACTTTCAAAGTCTGTTACCAGCCTAAAAAAGAAAATTAACATCAGATTCTGATCTACTACTAAGATATTTATTGTGATTTGATGTACAATTAAACGTTTTCCATGTATGGAGACACATAAATCACCATTCACTTAAATAAAATAATAGGGCTTATTACTATTGCTGCCTCTTATAGGGAGTCCAAAATTGGGGCAAGCAGACAAGTCATTAGCAAAAAATTAAAGTTCCAGGAAAGAAAATACATTCATATTTATGTACCAAGCCACATTCTGATACTTCAGTGTTACAACAAGATGGGAGCTGCTGACACGTGCAGCAATTAGCATTGATTTTGACAATGCAAACAAAACAACCACCTCATCTGTTTGGACTCAATTTATGGATCTGATTTCACAACAACTAAAGGGCAGAACACTGGCTTTGAAACTATTTATTTTACTGTAAACTCATTTCTCCTTCATGCTTGAAGTGATGGAAATGATTTATATGAACAATAACCAGAGTAGCTTCAGACTTTCAGTACAGGTTGTAAATACTATGCTAGACAAGCAAGGCACTCACTTTATTAGAAGTGCCATATACTTAGAACAAAGAATTATACACAGAAGCCAGTTCACCTAATAATTTCCCAACTTGTAAGCACCAGATTTTAGCATGCTGGAGTTCTCCAAGTAATGTGCCAGAAGGAATATAGAGATTGAAGGTGTGCTGGCTTGTGACACCTGTGTTGGTACACAAGTTAAACAACTGCACATTCAAGACATATCTAACTGGATAGAAGGAATACAAGTGAGAAGGATGCCTATAATGATACGGCACAACCATCTCGTACAGTGCCAACATCCAACTGCTAAGTGCAGCAAAGGGAAAACACATGGCGGAAGAGACACTGCAGGGAAGGAAAACAACTAAATGCTAATGGGAGAGGAAAAGAGGAAAAGGCAATAAAAACACAAAAAAAATCTAAGAAGCAGAGTTTGATTTTAAACAAAGAGGAAGTGACCAGAGTATACAATTAACCAAATTTAGTATCTTTAACAGAAATTACTTTCTTTCCCTCCTTCAGTTCACCTCTTTGACTATTGTTAAATGAATGTTAATGCTTTCACTACATGAACTGTTTTCTTACACTAAAAAAGAGAAAGATTTTCCCAGTTCTTTCGTCTTTGTATTACCTCAGTGCTTTTATAGCGTTCACAGTAGAAAGTTTTCTTTGCAACTTTTTATCTAGTCAAAAATTCAGCTCATATTGTGCTTTCTTTAGCTTCAACAACACCTCTACTTTTGGCTTTTGCCTCTGTTTTACAGAGGTGAAGCTGAATGAAGCAAAACAGATTTATCTCTACAAGCAATGATTAAAACAGCCTGTTAATTTTTGCATCAAAGAAATATTGGAGTGAGACCTCCAAAATCCCACTGCAGAAAAGAAAGACCAGGCAGCTGCAGATTAGCCATCCTTCTACCTGACAGCAAGTTTTACATTTGTCAGCAGCATGTTAATATCTGCCTCATATCAGAAGTCATCCCACACAACGTAGTTGTTAGGCAAGCACACAGAAAAATGTTCAACCCCTTTCAGGTTTAAAGTGTCTCTCTGAAGGACAGATTATCTTAACAGAAAAGGATCAGATTTGGTCATATAAAACCAAAACAAAATAAAAACCAACAAAAACCCCCTACCACACATAAAAATACAACCCAGAGAAACTTCTAAGCTGAAATTAACTTACCAATGGATGCATCACCATCCAAGAGATTGTCATCTTCAGAGGTCTGAAAATCCATAATTACACCTGCTCCATCTAAAAGCTCCTCATCGCTGCTTGCACTAGTTATGCTGTTGTAACTGTTTCGATAGTAGCCTCTATGAAACAGCTGCTCAGACTCCATTTAGCTGCTTTATAACCTGTATGTATACACATAAAAAAGTTATTTTCTATTTGAATATTCAAAAAACACTAAGAAATTTGTATCAAAATAAAACAAGAGTATTTCATGCTTTGGGGAAAACTTTTTATGGCGACAATACTACAAGTTACAAAAAGGCAGCAGCAATACAGAACAAATTAATCTGATTCAAGAATTATCAGTTAAGAGAAAGAACTTCATTAAAGCCTGAAATGAATCCACAGCTTGTCTATATCTTAAACACTTTACATACAGCGAAAAGTCCAAAAGGATTGCAGAAGAGCTGAAACAGGTTACAGAAGAGCACAGAGACAATGGAGAACAAAATAGCTTTCCTTCTACAGGGCAACAAAACTCTTCAGTCTGGAAAAGATGCAGTGTAGAAGATGACACGATAGATGTCAGCAGAACCACAAGTTATGTGAAGAAAGTCAAGAGCATCAGCTGTTTTTCAGTGGGCCCTACATGACATAATGAAAAAGGTAAGGTGACAAGCAGAGGAAAAAGGGCTAATTCTTCATACAGCACGTAGGGAAGTGGTGGAATTCTTTGCCACTTTGCAGAAGAATGGAATGGTTCATAAAGCAGAGAGACACACTCCAAGAACAACAACCAAAAAAAAACCAGCATCATCAAAAGCTATTAAAGACAACACCTCTGGTGGCAATGCTGGAGGCTTGGAGAGCGTTCTAGAGATGTGCATATGCTTATTTTCTTCCCTAGAGATCTGCTAGTGGCAAGACAGATCTCTTTGACTTTACCCATTCTTATTTCTTAAAAAAATTATTTACAATTTAAAACATATTCTCTCTTCAGATAAATTTCTTCCATTCATCTTTATGTGAACTTTTTTCTTGATCTTCTAATATTTTACACGCACTGAGAAAAGCTTAATGGACAGCCAAGAACATTTCACGCTGACATATTAGGAAGCATATTCTACTTGAAAATACAGTTGCATCTCTTTTGTTTTACCTAAATAAATCAGATCACAATTTATAATTAAATCAGAAGCTGCACTTGAAATTGTTCAAAAGATACTAAGTTTTCACACAAAGTAATCTTTTGAATTCACAAAAAAATGGCACCTACAAAGACCATTTGGTACCTAACAAATGGTACCCACCAAAGTACCAAGACTCCCAAAACGTCACTACACAAACAGACTATTTCATTATTGTGTTCACAGAAAGTCCTGTTAGTATCCCTTCGCCAGTTACAGTGAGGTGTTATCATAAATGCAAGCCACACAGCATAGCTAAAATAAGAAAATGGGAATTCCTAGAAGTGTTTCCACTCACTGCATCTTTGTTGCCTTTCTCCACCTGCTTCATGCACCAAAACCGTATCATAGACTCATATGCCAACTGGCCTCCTGCTCAAGTGAAATCTTTATTTTAAATTTATATGAATTTTCCTACATTCTGGTGAGATTTGCAAGGAGACAGAACACTCTCCTGCCTTGTCCAAAGAAGTACCACTAGAAGACAAAAAGCACAAGACACAAAGAAACCCCTGTAACACAGTGTAAGGTTTTGTCTATTGTGTTCTTCTCCTATTGTAGACCTGACTGTTTTTAACAGTTCTTTTTTCCTGTTACTTTAGTAATCTTTACTATTGGGCAGAAAACAATTAACAAGGAGGAGAATGCTAACTGAATGGTGGCCTATCACAAAAAGTTGTTCGTGAATTTATCAAAACAATGAAGAGGAAGAAAATGTAGACCCTAAAAGTACTAACTACTTTTGTGTCAAGCCCAGGCCTCCAAACTGAATTCAAACTGCTCCAAGAACTCTTGAAGATCCTTATTGTGTCTCTCCTGTAAACCACAGGCGGAAACACAATTACCAAAAGCAATTACTTGAGCTCAGAGGGAAATGATTCTATGGTGTGACCCAAATTAAGGAAGCACAAGCACTGGGTTCTGTCATTAACCATTTGCTGTTGTGTTCGATGCACACTGAGGGCATGGCTGAAGTCTGCTTAGTCTTTTAATTACAGCACCAACTTTTGAAG
Source organism: Oriolus oriolus (assembly GCA_013400235.1). Lineage (NCBI taxonomy): Eukaryota > Metazoa > Chordata > Aves > Passeriformes > Corvidae > Oriolus > Oriolus oriolus. The sequence goes on along the minus strand of VXBT01011977.1, from coordinate 1,852,392 downwards.
CCATGTACAGTTTTTTCATCTAATAAAGACATTTTCCTGTAATATTCTCAGAAAAAATATATAGTAAAGTATACAGACAGAAAATTGTAAACATATCTTTTAAAATAAAAGACTATTTTATTTACATTAAACTCCACAGCTTCAATTAATTTCACTACAAACCTGCTATTCAGAATAAGAGAAATAACTCTCCCCTTGGATAAATGTCTATTCCTAGATAAATATCAGAGCAACAGATTACAGATATTAAATCTTCCAATAATTGAGAAAATGCTTTCAGACTGGGCTACAATAGAAGGCAAAGTTTCATCAGTGGGTCAGCAGTTGGCAAACGAAACCAACGCTCTGCAGAGCCAGACCGGGCACAGCGCAGAGAACCCCTGTAACAGCTCTCCACAAGAGCGATTGCACAGGCCAGCTCCTCTGGCACATACACGCCTCCAATCCTGTAACAGGCATGATACCACAGCCCTTCTCATTTTAAAGGCTACACATGTCCTGCTGTAGAAGTACTGCTGCTGACAGACCTCTCCAGCAGCCAAGCAAAAGCTGTAATACCAAAACCATTCATCTCGAGGGCTTTAACCAAGACTTCAATTACTTCTGTGCATTCCCAGAGAATCAAGTACCCCAAATACTTTGTATCTGACTCCATGTTACAGATCCTGCCTCACAGCAGCATGCAGCAATAGAAGGAACACAGGAAACAGACCAGGAGAATGTTAACTGTTCAATAAGCTTCATACAGGACTAAAATTTTACTTTAGAGTATGTCAATCACTAATGTGTCCACCACTACCTGTAACTAATGGCAGGGAGGACCAGTGAAAGTCAATGTACAACAAATATCCTTCTGTGCCTTAAAGAAAAGGGTTTGTTTAACAAACTAGGTTAAAAGGCTAGTGATGCACCATCTTGAGATGTGTTAAACACTCAAGATAACTTATAACATATGTTCATGTGACCTAAAACACTGCTAGCAGGGGAGAGATCTGCCTCACTTAAGGACCAAAAAAAAACCAGCATCAGAGAGTAGACTCCCTCCTCAGAAAAAGATTTCTGAGAGCATCAATAATAAAGAAAATGAAGAGCTGGAAAAATTATTTCTATTGCTACAACAGCCAGAAGAGAACCAGTACTGTGCCTGACCCACTCTGGTGCAGATTATCCATAGTGGATAACTGGAAGACTATCTTCATATAAGAGAACCTGCACAGATGCTTGTGGAGTTGAGAGGGGATAAATAACCATCCAAATCACCATTTTTTAATGTCAGATCCATTCCACAGACTCCCTGCCCTGCCCAAAGAGGCACTAAATGGCAAGTGGGGAAAAATGAAAGTTACTCAAGAGAAATTGCACACAGGAAAAAATTGTACTGGCTGAATGCTAGTCAAACTCAATCTCCTGGAAAAGCAAACAAAACATCCTACACCAGGCTCCCAATAAATTCTATTTACAGTACATATTTAAGCAATAAACCTTTTTTTCAACCTAGACTACTGTAAAAATCTAAGAGGAATTACAAAGGAATAATGAGAACATTAAAGATACTACCTTTAACTTATTTCTACAAAGCACCACAGTTTTGATAGTCTACTCCAAATATCTCAGAAAGCAGACTCAAAAATGCTTCTGATTATCTTTGAAAAAATCCAAAAATATTAAAGCAATATACTGTAAGAAAAACAAAACAAAGAAAATACAAGCAATAATTAGGAAGCTCTTGAAACAGGAAAGAATTTCACTCAACTCATATCCAAGTCTTCTACGAAAAGACTGTAAAGCAAAAAAGGTGCAAGTAACCCGTCACACTTCTATTACTAAGGTATTTCCAGGATGTCCTGACCCATCAAAACACTTCTACAAAAAAGAGGTTAACAGAGAGGCCTCTGGCACTAAAAAAAATAAAACAACAACAAAATAACCAACCAAACAAGCAAAAACACAACCTGACGAACAGAGCTATAGCAGGATATCTTACCTGTTACAACTAGAGAGAGCAAAGAAAGTAATAAGCACACGGGCATAGTATATTGTGGAAAATCTAATTAAATAGAGTGCATGCAGGAAGTACACTGGTAAAGGAGAACAGGGGACAAACAGCTACATTAATAGCAGAAAAAGCACATAAAGGCTGTGCAGTTTTCTGTACAGTCTAGTACCACAGGCATTTTTCTGCTCTCCAACATCAGACATTCTGCTCATCTTTCAAGCTCTACAATTAAAAGGTCAAGCAGAGAAGCAAGTCAGCTGAGGGAACCACTTCCAGCGCAGAGACATGTCTATGGGAAAGACAGAGCAGGCCAGTAAAAAGCCAGATTTACAAGACATTAGCTGACAGATGATGCAAGCAATTGGTAAATCACCAGAATGTGCTCTGTTATCCCATAAAGACACTTTTCTATACCTCAAAGGAGTGACAGGAAAAAAAAAAGGCAGCTTAGGCTTGTTATTTCCCCAGAATGGGGGTGGAGTGAAAACTTAAAAGTACTCTTCCAGATCCCAGATTACAAATTTGCTTTAAACAGTTCAAAGTCAAAAACAACTAAAAAACCCCAACAACAACAAAGAATCCAACAAACACAATAAAAAACAAAAAAAACACAGTGACTGATCTTAACAAAAGCGCTTTCTCAAACTAAAAATCCTGATTAATTAAAAAATCAGTGTAAAATTAATTTTTTCTGTTTAGCACTAACAACTCAGGTAAAAGGCAGTCATCTGTCCTCTAACTCACATAAATCTTCCAACAAACCCTACTTAAATACAGCACTCAGTGAGAATGCTATGCACCCATGAGGCAAAAGGAGACGAAATTAAAATTATCAATACAAGCTTTGCACATAAGAGTATGTCCTACAACAGAGAAAATGCAGTGATAGGAACCAAAGAGTAATTTGCTGAAAAAAGTGGGAATAACATGGAATTTAAAATGGTTCAACTGTTAAGAACTTTCAAAAGTAATTATTTGTTATAAAATAGTCAGGCATTCTATATATATCAAGTTATTTTTAAGTATCCAACGACTGTATAATTTAAGAACAGACAAATAATATGAAGAGACATTTCCCACATTCATGTTTAAATTAAAATTTTAACATGTATCCCTGTATGTACGGGGGTCTATGTCAAAACACCTGCTCAAAAGATCAAAGCAGAATTAAGCTTTTATCACTGAATTCTAAACCTCCCATATTACACTAATTTAAAATCCTGCATCATTTCAGTTTTTAAATAAACCCGCCCTTCAGAAAGAAATTTTAAACTCAGAAATCACAAGAATTTTACAATAGTTATAAAACAAAGGCCATGTTGTGGCCATTCTTTCTCTAAGTCTCACCAGCATGAAAATTACATTTCCATTTTCACCACAGACTCAGCATATCTAACTTTCATTTATTTATTCTGTCTGTGACATGGAACTACTTAAGCAGGATGAGAATATCACCCATCTTCCAAACTCTGGGTCTGGAAAATGGGTGAGTGAACGGTGAGGAATTTCTCACCGTATTTTTTAGACCACAAGCAGATTATTTCTTTGCAAAAAGGCACAAAAAAATCTTAACACTTTAGGTTAAGCTTTGACCACAAAAAATTCTTAAAGATACTCAATAATCCAAACTGCTAAAATTTAGGGAATGCATATGCTAACCTTTACAGAAATACGTACACATATCATTCTCTGTAGCACTCAAAAAAACCCATCAAAAACTTTTTTGCTTTACTGTGAGGGTGGTGATGCACTGGCACAGGTTGCCCAGAGAAATTGTAGATGCCCCATTCCAGGAAGTGTTTAAGGCCCGGTTAAATGGGGCTTTGAGCAACCTGTCTAGTAAAAGGTGTCCCTGTCCACGGCAGGAGGGTTGGAACTAGATCATCTGATCTTTAAGGTCCCTTTCAGCCCAAACCTTTCTGTGAGTCTATAACTGATCTCAGGAAAGAATCTTGGTCAATTTTTAGGTCATTTTTGGAAAAACAAAGTTGTGAAGGAGCACTGCCAGTTAACTGAAGCTATTTGAGTTTAAAAATCAAAAAAATCTATTTGAGTTTATGTAGTAGACTCCTAGGTTGTCTTGGAATAGAAGATAAAAAGTCATTTTCCAAAAATATACACAGATAAAGCTTACACTACATTCACTCACAGCTGCTTCCAAAATAAAACTGACTCTCCTGGAGGAAAGAGACATACTCAAATACGAACAGAATCTTATAGACAAAACTACAAGAAAAGATAATACTTGCAAAGTACGGTCTTAGCTTTAAAACTGCAACACACCCCCTCAGTATTCATACTTATGTTCTACTGAATCTTACCGATCTTAGTTAAAAACACTTAACATAACAACAGCCCCAAAAGTTTCTTCATTTTTATGACAAATCCCAGTATAGAATATCATCACTATATACGTGATCTTCATAAAAGCAGAACCTATAATAAATACTCATTTTGACAGCACTTTTTATCTCCTCAGCTTAAAAAAAAAAAAAAAAAAAAACCAAAAAAAAAACAAATNAAAAAAAAAAAGCCAGCAAAAAACCAACTAAAACCTGACAGCCTAATTACCGGATGAATACCAAACTCGTGCTTCTGGTCATATGATGCCAAACACTGAGGGCATTGACTTTAGTTTGTATAAAATATTCAAAACCACGGCGTCTCCACTCCCTAAAATGTCATAACCAGAAAGACTATGGCTACCCATAGTTGTGAAAGCTGAGGAATTAAACCCACCGGCACAAATATCAGCCTACCCAATGGAAGGCATTGCTTCTTTCACACTCCGTTACTAATGTGGATACTTTTTAACAGTATTTCACATTCGGCAAGTTACTAATGTGAATACTCTGACAGCATTCAACCAAACTGGCTGGATTAGCTAAAAACTCCAATTTAAATTTACTAATCTAACCTCATTTATTGATGCACTAGAAAAAGCTCTGATATCAGAGTTGAAGAGTAGTCTCCCACACAGGTACAGTAACAAGCAGCTCCGTGAGTGGTAAAGTTGTGGAGGGGTTTTCAGTCAACAGTTTAAAAAGAAGGAGAGAAAAAAAAAAAAAAGAAAAAGAAAAGCTAACAACACAACCCCTTAGCATGAACCTGAACTAAGTATAAAAGCAAGTATGACTCAAAAGCTTTAGCTTCACAGGCAACTACTGATCCTTAGTCAAATCACGGTAAACAACTGTGTCCATGGCTGCTGCTCTGGAGCAAGCCTAAAACACAAGTAAGATACAGTACTAGTTTCTAAACTAATGGGTCAGTACCTATAGCTGCAAATATTCAGACCAGGAAAGAAAAGATGAAGAGTTCCCTTGGCAAAAAACAATCTCTGTGGCGTCCCTTCTGCGATCATATTTAGATGAGAAATAACATTGCAACTTGTTAAGAAAACTGAAAGGTAAACTCCATATTCCTCTTTTGAAGGGCGGGAACTATGACTGTAGTTTCCATCGCAGACAATGTAACTTCTGTTTGTTGGGTCCTAGGCCACGATGCTCATTTTCTGTTTGATGAAAAGACACTGCAACAGTGTCTCTACAGTTTTTAAAGGTTTTTGCTCCTTTTTAATGCGGACTTGTGTTGAAGTCATCTGAGGTTTATACAACGGAGCAGAGCTTTTATACATCACCAGAATGACCAGAAATCTTGTTAACCATACCACTTTTCTTCAACTTTTCAGAGAAATGCACTGAGCAGTCCGTAACTACGCGTACAGATTACAAGTTCAGAGTCACACCTGAGTTGAGAATCTTTCAGACAATTTCATTCAAGTTCAATATAATTCAGGATTGTCAAATTGGAATCTGAAAAAGCACCACTATCCCCAGTTTAGCTCTAAGCATCTTCTCAATAACAGCAGCTACCACAGATTTTTTAAGGTCTGAATTAAAATTTCTTTAAAGACACACTAAAGCCCCTGAGATCAAGGAAAAAATCCTATAGAGCTCTCCAAAACATAGCACAGGCACAGGACCACTACTTGTGAAATCTTGTGGGGACCCCAGGTGGTTCCTGGTCCTTACTCTCCCTACCAACAATTTTGCAGCTTCAAAGGACTGAAGAAAACACCAGCTAAAGAGGAACATACCCACCGTACTCTTTTAGAAGTGACAAGCATTTGGTCACCAGAAACAAAAAAAAGGCTGGGCACTCTTCTTGGCATGTGTAACTGTAGAATCCCAGAAGATAAAGGGCTAATGTGTGCGTCTCAAACACTGATAGCTGGATGGCTGTGGAGCCAACCAATGATTGTTGGTACTAAGATGCCATGAGAAAGAACAAGACGTGGCTGGAGAAGGGGCCATGCAGAGGTAGAGCAGCACTCCTCCAGGACAAACATCCTCTGTCTAGCTCCCGGAGACAAGCAGTGAACAGTACAGTGCAAGCACATGAATGAGGCCAAGGTGTGGGCATGGACTGCAGAGAGGGATCAAGACTGTGCAAGACCCCTGAAGCCCTCCAGCCGATTTCCAGAAAGGTCTGAAAGAATGGACTGCACATGATGGGTAATTTGCACAGAAAGCAAGAAACCTGCCTTCAGGGTGAGGAAACCTATCTATTAAAAAGTATCCCCAGTAAACCCAGGCAGCACCCCCAGGACCCTGGACATCTCATCAGCTGGACTGATGCTGGAACCAGGACTAGTGATCTTTTTTTCTCTCTTTCTCTCTTCCGTTTCATCCTATCCCTTTATCCAAAACCCACTGCCATGCGCTTATACAGACTAACATAGCAACTTCCATGCCAAATGTGTAATGCATTAACAAAACTTTCTGATTGTTTGCAGACCCTCTGACTTTTGTTGTTCCTTTTGACTACAAGCATTTATGAATCTTGAGTGCTTCCTTCCCCTTAAGGGAGGGACATCACAGCAGCAGAGGGATAAACGGACAGATGCAGTATGTACAGCTATTTAAACTTCAAGGCCAGGAGCCCTGAAAACAGGCTTGCTCTGTTTCTTGCTCTGGATCCTCTCAAGCAACAGTGTTAAGGCAGCAAGGTGAGGAAGGATTGAAGTGATCTGTGATCAACACCTGGATCTGGCTCATGGCTGACATCTTTTACTGGATTACACAGAAGTCACTTCATTTTTCTAAAAACAGCACTTCCAACCATTACTGGTGGCCATTCTGGTCATTTTCAAAGGATGAAATAAATATATAAATGTTCAGAGAGGTTCAGAGAGACCTGTGAACCTCTGATGTTAATAAACAAAACTGTTAACAGTCTGTTCCTGCTTTTTAATAAAAACAGATATTCTAACTAAAGGAGATTTTTCAAAAAAAGGAAAAGGCAGTGAAGCCCTAGATGCACAAACAGCACCAAAAGCAAAGTATTTACTAAATCAAGTGTGTTAGCAGTTCAGAATGCACAGCAAGCTCCCCTCACTTGAATATTCTTCTCTCCAGCCGTAAAACCTAGTTGAAAGGTTGGTAAGGGCATCTCCTAAAATTATGTGTATTTTGTCAGGGTCTATAAATGGTAGACGAGCTTCTGGCAGGAGAGTCCGGAGGGAAATTTACTGTTCAATAGTGGTACAAAGTTGAAAACAAGACTCAAGGTGGGTATTTTAGGAGGAAAAAAAGCAATTGGGTTCATGTGAGATTTTTAATATTACCAAAAAAGAAAAAAATCATCTATGGTTTACTAAAAGCTTCTAGCTAACAGACTGCAAAGAAGGTGACTTATCTTAAATGTGCTATATAACCACAGAGATGAGGTCAGTTCACCAAGTTCACAGATCAAATTTATTAAAAATAATCCATCCTCTACCTATCCAAAGAAACAAAACATTCTTTAAAATTTGGTAGGAATAAACACTGAGATTTTTCTAACTGTGGTAATGACATAAATATTTAGTGCACAGATTGTTAGATCTCCTCAGGTGTCTTAGAAGATTTACTACCTAAGTTACAAGACTATTCACATCTCAGCATAAAACAGAAGAAAACTGCTAAGTCTGTAAGACTGATAAAAATTTAAAGTTGTCTGCAAGACAAGAAGCAAAAAGTCAAATAACAGTTAAAAAAATCTTCAGTTTTCTTTCCTAGATATACTCCGGAAATTTATAGATTCACATTTCAAAATCAGAAAATGAATGTGTTTGGAAGCATATGGAGAACTGATTTTTTTTCCCAACAGATACATGAGACAAATTAAAAGCGGAAGACTCAGGGGAAAAGCTGCAGTAGATCAAAAACTGCAGATAACACATCAAAATCCAACAAATCTGGCAGAGAACACTAATTTGAAGATAAGAGTGGAAGGAACTCAAACACAAACTTATCTTTCAGGAAAACAATTACTTGAATTTAAACTGGCAGGATGTCAAAACATTAAATCACCCCTGTAGCTCTATCTGGAATTTAAACAAAGTACTGAAGTGAAATGTCATTTTTACTATTTCAATTAGGAAACGTTTCTTCATTATACTTTATTCAGTATGAACGTGCAAAATGCACATTTGAGTATTTCAGCTCTTTCGAACTTTTTAGAGAAATTTATCAAAATATATCAAAAATTAGGAAAAAACAGTAACAGCAAAGGTTATTTTTATCAAAGGGTCTGTGCTTCAGGACTAAACTTAATCCACTTCTTCATTTATTACTCCCCCTTACCCTCATAAAGTAAGCATGGTCTACTCCTGCAACTAAGAAAGCCTAGGGAAAATGCTTAACAAACAAAACAGCTGAATGCCTAGAAAGTTCAAGGGGAAAATACCTGCCTAGACTCTCTGTAAGTTATTAAAAATAACTGCTGGTACCCACTATGAAGTTATAAATTCTGTTCTTTACATTCCTTTCCAGGAATATACACTCAAGACTACTTACTACATAATACAACCTAATAAGGATACTCCAGATGTAAACAGATTCGTAACCATTTTAACAGCTTTGTCTAGAATCCTTTCTGTTATGCTTGAAGCCTGTGAATTACTTCATCAACTCTCTTCTCCAGTAATAAAAAATATCAGTTCATTAAGTATAATTACTATCTCAACAATTTACATTTTTCAGTTTCTATGTTTTTAAAGCAGACCACATTTCCCAGCAGAAAAAAACTTTTATATGTTTACAACCCTCTTATCATAACCAATTTAAATTAGCATTGTTTTGTCTAGACTTTATTCTCTCAGATGATTTTATAAAGGCCTCCAAAATTCAAAAACAAGTTTCAAGTCAAACGACTCTAAAAATTTGTAATTGTCAACTTTCTAGTATTCTGAGCATCTTCAGTTTCCAAAGCATGGCATATAAACAAGCACGAAGTACTGTACTGCAGAGCCTCCTCGTTCACAAGCAGAGGTAAAAGCTGGCCTGACACATGAACAACTTTAGCAAGTCAGACAACACAGAACCTGCACTTTTCAGCTGCACTTCTAGGTTATGACATAAGGGAACAACTGAAACAAGGACAACAGAATTAGGAACTTGCTCACAGGCATAAAGTTGAAATCTTAGTTTTGGCAAAATAAGCAGGGAAAGTACAAAAGCAGTTCCGTGCACGTGATCACTGCCACTGCTGCCAGCCTTTGGAGTTTATTGGGTTACTGCTGCTGTCAGGGTGCCAAAGCAAGAAGTTTAAGAACATGCAAAATAGTCTGAGAATTAGGAAATTAACTCAAATTGGCACTGTCGCTTCTGGCACAAATCTCTTCAACAGTAGAGCTTCTATTCTACTTCTTTAATTTATGACTAAGTTAAAAATATCCCTACTGCCAAATTATTATAAGACTTTACCCTGAAAACTTGATCTGCACAGTTACACCTATCCATATGCATATGAAGTCAGCTAAATAAGAGCAGGAAAAAACTATCTCAGTGTTCCTAGAATGCCTTTTGGCAATGGTTGTGAACTTGGAACACTTGTCCCAGCTCTAGTGCTTACACTCAAGGAATGCAACTCTGCTGTTCAAGGTAAGACACACACACACAGACCCCAAAGCAAAGTGGGGGCGGGGGGGGTGGGGAGAGTGTCATGAGAAAAATGCTGACAAATTCATAAAATAAAGTGGTTCAGAGCAATGCAGTCACAAAGAGCAAAGTGTCTCTCCTGGTCAAGAATTCGGATAGGCTTGTTCTTATTACAAGGGGAGAAGAGGGGAGGAAGCGGCGGGGATTTTACCTAGGATTACTTTAACTCGGAAGTATGCACCACAGAGAGAACAGTGGAATAGTAAACCACCCAAAGAGGGCACTGTAAAAATTGGGGCAAAGAAAACCTTGGAATACAACAAGTAAAATATGTTTCTAGAAACATTACAATACACATTGTGTATGATATCTACTATTGTCAGGCAAATAATTTTTAGGACTGGCATACCACATACCAATACTAAACAGAAGCAAACAAGAAACAAGCTCCATTTTTTCTGAACACCGTGTAAATTCTGTTTTCACATGTGTTGCAGAGAGATGCAGAGACATTGTGTTTCAAGCTGTGAGTTTCAAGCTACCTGTAGTTTTCCCAGAGTGGAACTCCTTCCCACTCTGACAACTTTGCAGCAAGTTTGCATCTGATTGCCAGCCAAAGAGACAAGACATCAAATTTACAGCAGTAACTGAAAGACTTATCTTAGCAAAACCGATAGCGACAGCTGGTGAGTTCTCTTTTACTATGCTTCACAAAGGTATGTTTCCTATAATGCACAAATATTTTTTTTTAAATTTTACATTACAGCATATTGACATTTCCTTAAATAGAGAAACAGTTTTGATGACTATCTGCTTTCAAATCTGTCATACCAACACACCCTTCATTCAAATAGCTGTATCTGCAAAGAAGCATCCCTGTTGCTAAGGGATACAGAACATAAACCCCTTCACAGCTCTACCAAAAAGAAAAGCATCTAAAAGCAAAAAGCACCAATTCACCTGACAATTTCTCTCACAAACTCTGCACCAGAGGTCCCACACCCTCAAAAATGAGGTGCAAGTCCTCATATCCAAATGACCACCATTCACCAATATGTTGCCAAAAATATTTAAGCATCTATTCTAACATAGGTTAGCCCCAGAAACACTTTAAATTTGGTTGTAAGGCCCTATTTTACCTAGTTTAGTACTTTAAAGTGTGACACAGCAAATTTACTATGCTACACTGAACATAGTTCACTATCAGCACACGATTTTCCACTGTCACATCCACAGCCATTCATTTTAGGTGAGAATTGATACACACTTGTTTTATAGCCATTTGCACGGTTTTGGCTAGGGAAGGGAAGAATTTTGGACAAGTAGGGGAGACAATATGAAAGAATGAAGTCAATATTCAGTTTTAACTTCGCTGACCTGAACGCCCATTTAATTATGAGGCTCGAACAAGAGCTCATTACCCCTCTCCCTTCTCTAAGAGCGGCCCTACTAGCCAAACCCGTGAGCCAACATCAAGCGAGCAACTCAAGCAGAATAATCCTCCCAGCGCTGGTTACGTGGGGAGGAGACCCTGGATATTCCCAGCCGCAGAGCCCCCCGCTTTCCGTATGCGTACAAGCGCTGCCCGGAAGAACACTGGGATGGGGTGACAGGGTGTAAACATGCTGTGTTTACGCTGTGTAAACACGAGGGGCATTACCCCCCTCATCCCGGCCTTCCAGGGGAGGCGCACGGACGAGGTGAGGGGTCCGCGAGGAGCCACCACGTCCGTCTCTTCCCGCCCCCGGCCGCCCGGAGCCGCCTCGCTGCCGGGGGCGCAGCAGCCGCTCGGCGGCCGGGGGCTGCCGGCTGCCCGCTCCCCTCCTCCCGCCGCCTCGGCCCTGCTCCCCTCCCGTGCCGTGTCCCTGGGCCGCGGGGGGACCAGAGCCCGCCCTGCCCTGCCCTGCCCTGCTCCGCCCATACCTGCGCGGGCGGCGCCGCCCGCTGTTCCCCGGGGAGGCGCTGGCTCATCCTCCCTCCGAGCGCCAGCGGGACACGGGCGCAGCCCCCGGACCCGCGGCCGCTCCGCCGCCCGGCACCGCCCCCTCGGCCCGGGGAGGGCGGGGATTCCCACCGCGCAGAATCGGCGCCCGTCGGGCCGCCGGGGTCAGCATCACCGTCACTGCTGATTCTGCTTCCCGCGGTCCGCCCGGCGCGGGTCCGTCTCTCGCTCCCGCCTGCCCGCGGAGGGGCGAGGCTTCCCGGCGGCCCGGGAGGGGCCCATGCCGGGCTGCCTCGCTGCGAGGGCGGGTTGAGGGCCCAGGGGGAGGCAGGACAGCCCCACGCTTCAGAACGGGGTGGAGGCGGTTTCCCAGGTAAAGGAGGCAGAGAGATGCTGGGTACATCGCGGCATCGTTCGGCTTCGGGCTAAACTGCGCCGCCTCTAAATTCCAGGCGCTGCGGGGGCCCCGAGAGCTTAAGGGTTTTACCTGCAGAGAAAACGCAGGTATCGGGCTGAGCACAGAACGCCTGGGTACTACCAGCCGAGGTGCTGAGGCTAGTGTGGAGTTCACTTAACACACAGCGAATGAAAGTTCCACCAAAACGTGTCAAGAGGTGGATTTTTTTTTTTCCTGAGGAAAAACGCCCGCTGGTCCGTTTATGTGCAAAGCTAAGAAGGTCAGAGGGCGCCGTGCCCTGTGCCCAGCGGGTGATGAATTGTGGCACACGGACTGAGAAAGCGCGTAGTGCATCACGAGGCTTTTTGCCCGTAGGTGCCATTAAGGCGCTCTTTGGAATCGGGAACGGAGGAGCCACAGGTGCAGCCCGACCCTCCCCGGTAAGCACTGCGCTCAGCCCCGCCGGGGCACGCTTCCCCTTAGGAACCCCGCCCCGGGGCCGTCCTTGGGAAGACACATACCGCCGGTGCCGGGCTGTGCGGTGCTGTGGGTCGCGGGTCGCTCGTGAAACACTTGTAGCTGTGTTTGGGAGTTTTTTCCCCCACCAAAACGCTGACAGCCGCGCGCGCCCTGCCCGTCACGTGACCCCGACCGCGCGTTACCAGGGTGAAGTGCCGCTAACGCGGAAACGCGGAAAGGGCGGGCGGGCGGAGCCCCGGCCCCGCCCCTGTGCGGATTCGCCCAATAGGATCCGAACTACGGGGCGGGGCCGCCAATAGGGGCCGAGGGGGCGGGGCCATGCCGGCGCGAGGCCAGGTTGGGCGGCTGTGGCCGCGGCGGGCAGGTATGGCGGGGTGGGGACGGGGCGGGCGCGGGGGAAGCTGAGGTGGGGTGAGGATGGGGCAGGCGGGGCCGCCCTTCTGCAGAGCCGGGCAGGTAGCGGGTGGTCTCTCCCAGCCACCTTCGGGCGGGGGGTTCCCGGCCGCCCCTCTCGCCCCGGTGCTGGGCTTACTCAGGGTGTGTGGGGGCGGCGGCCTGGCGGGGCCCGCTTGCGGAGCGCGGCCCAGCTCGGCCCCTGCTCTGCCCTGCCCTGTCTGTCCTGCCCTGCCCCTCCCCGTACGCGCGGCCGTGGCCTGGCCGTGCGCTCTGGTCGGTCGGGCTGCCTCGGGGTGTGACTTGCGCCGCTTTCCTGCTTGTCTGTGGTGGGTGAACTGACTTGCTGCCCTGCGCTTGAAAAGACAACGCCCTGTCAGCGCCGATGTTCTTTCTCAGGACGCCTATTTTTCCCTTGCCACGTGTCAAAAATAAGCTATCTAACTCATAGAAGATTATATACCTGCTTTGACTGAACTGTAACTTCTCACCCGCAGGCTGGTTTCTGACCATTTGTATTTGCACAGAGCAGCATGCAGTAGCAGCCCTAAGCTACGCCTAATGCAGCTGGTTTAACTGCAGAACAGCACTGGTTGTTTCATAAAGTAGGGTAGAAAGAGAACTTCAGTAAAGTCAGCGAAGTTCAAATTGTGTCCCAACTGCTGTGCTTTTACTGTTGCCTGAAAGAGAATATTGAAGTTAATACCAACTCCTTCTTTTGTTTAGAAGTGCAACTTTACCTTAAACTATCTTTATGTACTGTAAGAAAACGAAAAACACCTTACCAAGACACTGCAGGCCTGTAACTTTATCTTTTTCCTTTCCTGGTAGTTATGCTTAGTCTTAGTAGGCTTTGCATCTCCTCTTTTGCAGAACAGATTACTTCAGATCTCTCTTGTTTTGTCTTGCTGTCCTAATCAAGCTTATTCATTTTAGTCTGCCTTCGTGGTATAGGTCCTGTTAAGCAGCATCTGTGTCTAGTACATGGTAATTCTGTAAAAACAAAACAAAATCTCAAATTGAGGAGAGACCCTGACTGTGAAACCTGTGATGTGTGTGAAGTATGGATCTAAGCTACTAGGATCTCCTGTTGGAAAGAAGCTGGATACAGCAAAGCAGAAATGCTATTAGTTCTTGCAAGTGGGGCTTAAATGCAGAAAATCTTAGGACCCTTTTCTCTTTTTCAGCTTGTGGAAACTTCCTCAGGGTATGGAAGCTCTTTTTGCTGTGAAAAATATGGTCTTTTAGTCTACTGTGAATTTGCTCTGACAGTTGTCACTTTGGTCTTTGTTTTGCCCTTTCCCTTTGCTGTTCTGACACATCTGTATATTGCCATAGCTTCCACTTGCAGTTCCCTAGTGTCCTGTTTTTACCAAATTCTTTTTTAACACAGAACCTTAAACAACATCAAAATTCAGCTGGGTACTCCTTTTCATCTGAAAAGGTAGTCTAAATGGTCAGATAGTACATGAAAAATAGTGATTTGCGCTATTTTGTAATGATTTGTTGTATATGCAATATGGAAAAAGTCTTTCAGTCAGACTTAAGACCACACATAGTCCATTTTAGGCTTTGTTATAGTGATAAAAACACTGGATTTAGTGCTTCTTAAGAAACAATGCATAGGGATTCCCCTCACCCCCACTTTTCTTGCAAGTAAGGTTGAACGAAAGATTGTCAACCAAGTGCTGTAAGTTCAATGATGTTTGTGTGCCAACTGAATCAGAAGCCTTGGCACTGACTGCACTGATTTATTTAAAGATAAAACAGATCCTTTTTAGTCAAAATGAAAGATAGAACAGGTTTTAGTTATGCAGCCCTTGCTGGCCCAAAAATGAGCCAACTGTACCAAAACAGAATTGACACTAAGAGTAGATGATTTACAGAAAAGCAACTGAAGAGACAAATGGATCAACATTTTGAGTAAAAAAATATATACCTTGACCTGATCAGGCTAGATCACTAGGTACACCTAATTAAATCTACTTGTGGTTTTTTTGTGTTGCTTTTTTTTTCCCAGTACTCAAGTAAGGATGCCTTAAGACGAGAACTATGGATAAATATATCAAAGTACGGAAGATCGGAGAAGGATCCTTTGGGAAAGCAATACTTGTCAAAGCTAAAGAAAATGGCCAACAGTATGTTATTAAAGAAATCAACATCTCTAAGGTGAGTGGTTATTATTAATTATTTCCGAATTCCTGAAATTATAATTTCAGGAATTATAAAATTCCTGATCCATTCTTTTTGTGTTTCTGTTCTCACAAATCATTATTTTCCTTCTGAAGATGTCAAATAAGGAGAGAGAAGAATCAAGGAGAGAAGTTGCTGTTTTGGCTAACATGAAACATCCAAATATTGTCCTGTATAGGGAGTCATTTGAAGGTAAGATGAACTAATACAGTAGAACCTGAAGTAATGTGGGTGACTCTGTGCACTACTTACTGCATTTAGTCTAAAAGTCAGGGAGTTTTCTCTCTTTAACCAGTATCTTTCATACCTTTATTACTTACTTCAGTTATTTTCCATTGTATTTTTTTCACAATTGCCATCCATGTTTAAAAATAATTGTAATTTAGAAAAAAAGGCAACAAATAAACAAATATTCATGACTATACCTTACATGCATTGATTTTGGCTGATGCTTAAATGAAAGAGATTCTCTGGTTTCTCCAGAGCATAAGTCTGCTTGAATACTTCTGTGTACCCTAGCACCTGGAATGCTTGTGTAGGTTAAATTACAGTCTAAATTTGGATATTGATAACCTAGCAAGAGCAGTTTTATGTCCACGTCTGTTGTCTTAGACTGCAGTCTTCAGTAACTGCAATCATATCATTGCTTTCAGAGCTGCAAGATTAGATGGGACTGTTTACTTCATCAGGCTATGGGGGAAGGAGAAATATAATTCTACATTGTCTTCACAGTGAATGTCTTGGGAAATGGGCAGAACAGAAAAAAGATTCCAAAAACCTATTATAAAAGTTAAAATATTATTAAAAGCCCCCTAAATGTTATTTGAAGTGCTGTTTAGAGATTCCGGTCTCTTCTTATTTCTTTCCTTTCTGCTGACTTTCTTATGTCTTTTGCCTGGGGCTTTCACTTTTTCTATTCATTAAATTAGATTTTTGTGATATAATCATGTTACACAGCCACGCTTCTGGTTTATAAATGCACACTGCTGTCTTCTTTGTGGTAGAGCCCTGTTTTTTAAGACTGCTTTTTTCTTACAAGGTAGATCCTGTAATCCATAATTTACAAGACTTTGTGTCACATCTTTATTGCTAGAACACATTGACTTTGAATATATTGAATATAAAGTTTATAAAAGAAAATTATTTCAGCAATAGATGTGCAGGAAATCCAGGCTCCTAGATTCATCTTTTAAAATAATACTAATTAAAGATAATAAAACCACCAAATAGAGAAACAGCTTTAAGGGTTTGATGTTTTGAAAGGCAGATTTCAGAAGCATTCCGTATGAGTGAAATTTAAGTGAGTTAGATAATTCAATTGTTTTTAATTCAAAGCTTTTTAAGTGCTGTGACTTTTTCATAAAATAGGAGGTTTTTTCCTTTGAACAGCATGTGACTGATTCTCTGCAGTTATTCATCTCTTCTCAAAATCATGCCTAGTATGTGAGTAGTGTAGTTCTTATGCTCTTGGCAATTTGCAATTTGCTTCTGCCTAACCTGTTTTTTCATCAGTAACTGGGAAATCCATAACTTTGAATGAAACATGTTATATCTGTTCACACCTCCTACTGGAAACTTGCATGGGATTTTTTGAAGTCTCCCCAGATTTCATTCAAAAATGAGAAAGTAATGGTTTCCATCTCTCATTGTCTGCTGGAAGTTCTCTTAATGTTCTTCAGAGTCTGAAATAAACTGCATGTCTGGTATGAAAGCTGATGGTTGTTGTGTTCTGGCAAGTCCAGGTAAAATTCCAAGAAAGAACAAGGCAAACAGAGGCAACTTAAAATCTCTATTTTTAGGGTGGGAGATCTAATAGGATGTTTGAAAGCAGTTTGAAGATTAGTTTTATATTGCGTTCATAAAATGAAACCTTTAATTTCATAGTGGTTTTGAATGCCATGTTGGGGCAGTAGATGTAATTCTTTTCTCTCCCTATCAAAATAGTCCAATGTTACCAAAATGGGAAAACTAGGTTGTGAAACTCAAAATAATAAAAATATTTTTGCTTGGAGTTTGAAAAAATGGACTAATAAATTATATCTGAAGCTGCATGTGAAAAAGTAAATGTTTTGTTACTTTTTCTGTGACTATAGTGAAGATATTTAGAAAGTTAAGTAAAGAAGGGTCTTGTTTTTGTGTTTTTGAAATACTGTGTCATTTACTTTACAGAAAATGGCTGTCTGTACATAGTGATGGATTACTGTGAAGGAGGAGACCTATTTAAAAAGATAAATGCCCAGAAAGGAATCCTATTCTCTGAAGATCAGGTAACAGCAAACTGCTGCGATAGTGTTTTGTTGCAGGATACTTTTTCATGAATTTTAAATTGTTTTGGTTCAGGTTATAGGTGTGGTTGCTTAACCTAAAAGGAGATTCTCAAATAGTCATGCTTGTTGCCATTGGTCAGTGTAGTATCTTAAAAAAACCAAACCAAAACAGAATCAAACAAAAAACCCAACTGCACAAAAAAAAAAAAAACCAGAAAGAAAATATAGCTGGAAGTCCTGGGTGTGTTACTTGAGATTTTGTCTCAAGTATGTGTGAGATGCTTTTTAAAAAGTTGAATCTCTTGTGAAGGAAGCCAAATCTGAGACATGAAAAATACTGAAAGACAACATGAATATTCTTCAGCCTTTGAAATAATATTTTTAAAGATGTAATGGTGTAGGATTTTTGTATTGTAATACTGATTTTCATATGTCATAAGTATAAAAAAATATACTTTGTAAGTATAATAATATGAAATATGGAAATATGGAGTTGGCATCATTCAAAAGTTCATTTTGCCATAAATAAAAATTTAATATTCTGCTGATATGCTTCCAATACATGTTCTTTTTCCACAAAACTGGTTATAAAGTCATTTGTAGTGACAGAGAAATGGGAGAGTTTGTAATAAATGAGAGGATTTTAGGTACAGATTTTACTAAATTAAGTAAAAATAAGTTATGTAGGATTCAGGGTGGGTTTCTGGTTAGCATTTACATGTTTCTTTGTTTATAAATTGTTTCTATGCTTTTGTGTCTGTGTCCAGTAAGATCTCAATTTACCTGGAATTGGAAAGCCTTACTCGTTTATTAGGTCTAGGTATAGTATTTAGAAAACGGTATTAGTGAAAGATTTGGGATATAATTTGTAAAACTTTTAATTTTTCTCATTTGACCTCACTTTACACAGAGGACTTCAAGTGGAAAAGTGAAAATTATGCCTTGCATTATACTATAATGTTGTCATGTATATACTTCTAAGTAGTGAATGTAAAACTGTTACTCACATGGCAAAGTTTGTCATTAGTCACTTCTTAAATTGTGATATTTTTTTTTGCAAATTTACCAAAAAAAGGGCATTGTTGGCTGGTTCATAATCTTCTAGTTAGATGTTTGTTGCTTTTCTCATCAAAATCTACTTTGTAATATTTTTCTTTTTAAGATAAGATACACAAAGCTACTATAGGTAAAATAAGTGTTTCTGGGAGCATCAGTAGGGCTTTCTAGGACTCTGTTAAATTAAATGAGTGCAAGAAGAGTTGTTGTATTGGTTACAGCAAAAGTACAATCTTTTAATTTGCAAGTTCCACATCTTCGGCATTTTAGCCAATCAAATCCATATTGCATACTTCTGCTAGGTTTATAATACATAATGAAAACAGTAGTCTCAAGCTTATATCAAATTTGGGTAACAAGCATCTTTCATTAAAATGTTTGCATTATAGTGACAATACTATTAAGTTTTTAATTATTCTATGGGATAAATGAAGAGGGTAAGCGGGGGGAGGAAGGTAAAATCCATAGTTATAATTAAAAATTTGATTTGATACTATCTTGTAAGTGGGAAAGTTTTCAGGTAAATGATGAAGTTGATGTTTTATTTTCTTTCCTGAATAGATTCTGGATTGGTTTGTACAAATCTGTTTAGCACTAAAACACATACATGATAGAAAGATCTTGCATCGGGACATAAAGTCACAGGTATGTAGGTGGCTATTTTTCAACTGAATTGTCTTTCCAAGTGGATTGAATTCATATCTTGCTAGTTTGTTTATGGAAACATTTCTAATACTGGAAACACTTCTTCAGTCTGCAGGAGATTTAAGTATTTGTACAAACAGATTAGGCTATTTGATGAAACTACAAGTGTTACTCATGTATTTAGGCGTGTGGACAGAAAAGGTTATGTTTGACAATGTGTGGTAGTGTTTTCTCATTTTAATGAAGCAGTACTTGTGTAAGTCTGATGTTCCATAGTAGTAAATAACAATGACTTCAGGGGGATTGAATGGTAGAAAACCTTCTTCTTCTCAAAACATGTAGAGAACAAAAAGTGTGCAATTGTATGAATATTTTAATTAACAGACTATTTAACATTTCTATATCAAGAATATATTTTTAACCAAAGATGGAACAATACAGCTGGGAGATTTTGGAATCGCCAGAGTTCTGAACAGGTAATTCCTTTTTGATTCTGTTTTTCCTCTGACTTAATTTAAATTGCTTTGATTGAGGAAAACACAATCTGTGCCCTTCATGTGAGTTAACCAGTTAACATCCATCCTTATTTTTTTCTTAGTACTGCAGAGTTGGCACGCACTTGCATAGGAACACCGTACTATTTGTCGCCTGAAATATGTCAGAACAAGCCGTACAACAATAAAAGGTACTAATAAGGATTTTACTCAACATTTTTGGTAAAAAGAAGAAAATGAGTTCTTTTAGTAATCTAAAGCTGTTCTAATCAAATGATGGTGAACATCTGTTAGTTTGTCTCTTACCCAAGTAGGTACTGAGCTTCACTGTAGGAGTGGGACCTCAGTAGGTCTGCAGTAGAAAGCAATGTCTTGGAGAGATGACTTAGCTTCATGCTCCAAGTTCTAAATCTAGTTATGTTCTTAATTGTGGCTCTACTTTTGCTTATCTGCACACTGGTTGTGCCTTCATTTATGCACTACCAGTGTGAAACTCTATTAATGATGAAAGACAGTAATTTGATTATCTAAGCACATAATGTGCACAGATGGATGGCTCAGCTTGCTCCAGATAACAAAGTCGTACAGATACTTCTCTTATACCTTCGCTGCCCTGGCAGCAGCCTGTACCTGGTAACAGTGTCCCCAGTGTAATTAATTGTGTGGTAGAAAGTTACCCTTCCACTGCACTAAGCTGTTGCATTCATTGCTGTGAGTGCCTTACACTAATTTCAATTGATTTCTTAAAAGATAAAAATTGTTACAATTCCTGGCCCTTAATTTCTTCTACATGGGATTTTTTACTGATGGTGTTCTAACCCAATTCTGTAATGAGTGAGGGTATGGTTAGTCACTGCTAAACAGAGTAAATTGACTTTGAGAATTGTATTTGCTGAATTAGGTGATGAGTTTTGTTTGTTTTTTGTTTCTTTAATTCAAAGACCTCAGGCAAATATATGTATTCAAACAAAAGAAGCCTTTGTCCATATTTTGTCTAATTTCTGTGGCTGAGATGGTTCAGATGAAAAGTTCTAAATCGGAAGCCAAAAAAACATCATCTGGTTTTCAGGGTTGGCCTTATTTTGGTTGAGGAATCAGTTTTGGTTTTTTTTTCCTTGGGGTTTTGCAGGGTCAGCGAAGTCCATATAGGGGAGCTTGTACACACTCAAAATCTGCCTTTTTCCTCTTCAAAAAGAGACTTCACAGATATAAGTTACTTGGCAATGTTAACTTAGAACTAAGTTTTAAAATATGTTCTCTTTGATTTAGTGATATCTGGGCCCTTGGTTGTGTTCTCTATGAAATGTGCACACTTAAGCATGCGGTGAGTAGAAACTTTGTGTTTCTATGAAAGAATAGTGATTTCAAGCAGAATTTATTTCTGATGTTACACAGATGTATTTTAGTTGATGAAAGGCTTTTGTGGGAGCTGTTTGAAAATTACCTGAGCATTTTTATCTGCTCTTCCTGTGCCAACCAACATTTTTCGTTGGTATTTTGTTTCATGCCAGTCTCTCAGATGTCTTGGCACTTTTCTTTTTAAGGGATTGTATTAGCTGAATAAATTGTTAGGTGTTGTAATAAAGGATACTAGGAATAGTGGGGGATTTTTGTGCGGGTTTTTTTTTGTTGGATTGGTTTGGGTTTTTTGGTGGTTTTGTTGTGGTTTTGTTGTTTGGGTTTTTTGTTTGTTTCGTTTGGTTTGGTTTTTTTCCCAAAAAAGCTTGAATTCATTGAAAGGTTCATTGAAAGTCTGAATTTGGATTCAGCTTTTTTGCAGATTAATGCATTTCTGTTTAGAACAGGAATAGCGCTTAGAAAGAACTCTGAAGGTGGAAGAGTTGCCTTTTTCCAGTTTTTTCTTCTCTCTATGTGTATGCGTAGTTTGAAGAGTATGTCTTCATCATCCATTTTTCAGTCAGGAAGGGAAGAACTTTTTTTCTGTCCTGTTTTGGATTTTTTTGTGGATTTTGTTTTGTTAGGGACTTCTTAGTAGCTATTTTTATTAAAAGAAAAAGATTATAACAACATGCAAATGGAAAGAAATATTTTCAAGAAATAAGGATTTTATTTCATTTCAAGCTTTTGTAATTTCTTCTTGCTTGGTGTTTTATGTGGCAACAATGCTGACAATGTTGAATTTCTGAGAGCTGATGGCAGCAATTTCTTTTCTGTAAGCTGGGTGATAGGAATTGTTTTCTTTTTATTGTATGAAGGAATTGAAATGGTGCCCTCTGTTTCCTGAGCTTAAGCTGAAGTCTGAGCATTCCCTTGGATTTCACCCTGAATGAGTGTGAATACTTTACATTCTTTCATTTGAAATGGGGGTTTGCTAAAAAAGGCAGAAGGCATGTGGTGGTTCAAAGTCTTTGGAAAAGGAGATCAAGCAGATAATTATTTTTTCCTTAGTTATATATCATTGTCAGTCTAGCTCTGGAGGGAAATAATTACTTCTTAGCAACATTTATGTCTCCATGGTATGAAATACTATGTATTGTGATGATTTTTAATTGGAATTTTAATTGGAATACTTGCCAACAGATTATTTTGAACTGCTGGTGTTTACCTGGGAAATGTGTATGTTGAGGCAAAGGAAGGTGCATTGTTAGTTTGTTTTCCTCATCATCTGTATGTGCAGCCTTGCATGTGGACAGACAATAAGAAATATGTAGTAACTGTTTTCTTCCCTGTGTGATACAGTTTGAAGCTGGTAACATGAAGAACTTGGTCCTGAAGATAATCTCTGGACCTTTTCCTCCTGTTTCTACGCATTACTCCTATGACCTACGCAACCTGCTGTCACAGTTATTTAAAAGGAATCCTAGGAACAGACCATCAGTAAACTCCATATTGGAGAAAAACTTTATAGCCAAACGGGTTGAAAAATTTCTCACGCCGGAGGTATGGAGTTAGTTTTAATTCTAATTTTGCTAAAAACGTCGTAGGACTTTCCTTTTTCTTTATTCTAGCGTTAGTATGTTACATGGAAAACTGGAGTAATGGTATTCCCTAGAGCTCTTATAGGCAGCATCAGATGAAGAAAAAATAGTTTTACCGTGAACTGTAAACAAGAGTCTCAAATTATTAAGTGTTTGGTAGTTTCCATAAGTAAATCTAAACTGGCATTTTCTGAAGTGCATTCTTTTGTGTGTTTTTCTGTATCGTGAGGAATCACGACTGAGATGTTGATTTTTTTAAGATATACATCTTTTCATAAAATGCTGCTGTCAATGATTTCAGCATTGTTGCTGTATAGAATTTCTTCAGTATGTTTTTTGTTTGTAATTTGGAAAGGCCAGAGAGCCTGTTCTGGAAAATAATGCTAAGTAAAACCATCTTTAAATTTCTTGAAGTTTAAATGTATCATGTGGATATACCCTCAAAGAAGTTGCTTTCTGTTCCATTTAGACTCTATTCATATCATCCAATATCTAATAATGTCCTTTTAATATAAATCTAGTCAAAGAGATCAAGATTAACAGGTGAATAATAGTACTGATAGGAGGTAAATAAATATAGAAGAGAAAGGACATGGAAGAAGTGTAGTATAAAGAATTCTAATGGATTCTAACTCACAACTAAAGAAAGGCCATGAAAATGCCATATATAATTGGAATTTCTCTTGTGTTGAGATAGACTTTCAACTTACTTCACATTGAAGTCCCAAAGAAAGGTAAAATTCTGAAATCTTTACCGATAAATTTGTTCTAACATTTGCCACAGTTGATCATTTGATCTGATTTTATTTCCAGTAGCTGGCATGGATATGAAATTTTTGTTTGGAGTTAGTCAGTCAAAGAATAATTAGTAATAGACTGTCTCTATCACCAGATGGTGATACTAATTTGTCCTAGATTGAGTGTGAATACTTAGCTGGTGATTTGACTTAGAGGTACTGTCTAATCTTAAAAACACTAAAAAAAACCCCACACAGAAAGCACCTTTTACTAGATGTGTCAATCACTGGTACATGCATATTCAGCTGGAGGTGGTCATTCTGTGACACAGCTGTAATGCTTATTTTCTTTCAGTATCATCCATGGCTAGTGCTGTTGTCCTTTGTTTTCCTTAGTCTAAGCTTAAAAGTTATTTCATAGTTGTCATATTCAAGATGTTGCAACTGTTGCTGAAATCCTATTCTTAAATGTCAGGAAATCAGTCTTCCAGTTTTGTTAAATTCTTAATCTTCATAGTTACTGAGTTTCATTAAAGAGCCAATCTAAATTAGCATCAATTTTTAAAAAGAAGAGGGGGCTCTTTGAAAGATACTGAAGAGTCAAGTTTCTTTTCTGTCAGTAAAGGTGTTATCGTGGAAACATTGTACTTCAGTCACTACAGCTTACCACTCAAATAAAAGCTTCAAGATCACTGAAATACCATTAGTAGGAAACTGTTCTCATGTGTGACTTCTGGTTTACAGAGTCTTTGATGCCAGACTGTACAGATTTAGAAGTTGCTCTACAATCACGTGCAGAGTCCTAGGTTCTGCACTTTGGTTCTCGTGTTGAGTTTTTTTCGGGTTTAACTCCTTAGCGTCCATTGTAACTGACTGGTAGACTCTTAAACAAATCAAAGGAATCTGGGTAGTTCAAGATTCTGTAAAGACAATTCCTGAACTGACACTTTTCATTTATCCTTGCTGCTCTTCCTTGAATATTTTTCATTTCTACTATGTAGGTTTTGAGGTGTTTGGGTCAGAACTACCTACAGTATTTAAGATGATGGCCTATTAATGTTTGAATATTCCTTGTCCAGTCTCAAATTTTTCACCCCCATAATACGCTTTCCGTATGTTATTATTCTAATTTGATATGCCTGACAGCACACCATGTAAGTTTTTTCCAGATATCCATGTATGTGGTCATCTTCCCACCTTGAAAAGGATAGCAGCACTTTAAAACTGCAAACATTTTAAAGGACTGGGTTTTTTTACACAAGCCACATAAGAAATTGAGGTGAACTTTGGCAGCTACTCAGAAATCTAAAATGAATTATGCAAAAAAATTGTGTTGATGCTCACATTAACTTTCTTCTAGATTCTTAGCTAGTTCATAAATGAGGTAACACATGCCACCCAGAAGTCAGACTAAACTGCTTTTTAGAATTATTTGAGTAATTATGCCGAAAATGCTTGAAAATACTCCAGCTTCATATTGGTGTTAGCAATAACTAGATTAAATGCATGTACTTGAGTACTCATTTAAATTTAATTTACAATAAATGCAATTAGTTAGATGCTTACTGCTGATGGCACACTTGTCTGAAAATGAGTTCTTCGTAGCTTTGGCCACAAGTACTGTTGACTAACTCTTCAACTTGTTTAGCTTATTGCAGAAGAATTCAGTCACAAAATTTTCCACAAGTTTGGACCACATGCTTCACCAGGTAAGTTAGTGTCTACACTGCTTTTGCTTTCAGCTCTGTCAAGATTGTGTATGCAGCTTTGCTCTTTTCCTGGAGTCTTTTCTGGCGTGTTCTTATAACTGACTGTAGAATTTTCAGGAGAATAGAGAGAAGAAGCAATTTCCTCCCCTCACCTGGGGAGCTGGACGTATGTTGGGTACAAATAAGGCAAATACAAACGATGGGCCTCTAATACATTAAGTATACTTTTTCCTCTTGCAGTGTGCTACACTTCCAAAATTTAAGGAGACAGTGTAGACTGCAAATAATGGGACTAATTTGTATGCTGTGATTGTATGACTCATTTTTACCCCTTACTAATGACAAATGGCTAATGAAAAGTATGATTTCTTCCAAGAAATGTGAGGGGTTTCATTAGAGATTCCAAGATAAAGCCCTGGCTTCAGTCTAATTCAGTAAAATTTCTGCTAGTGGTAACGAAATAGATTAATTTTATCAAGATGGTCTTACTTCATTTTACTGCATTAGTTTGCCTATTTTTTTCCCCCTAGATTTCCTTCCCAATTATTTTATTTCCCTGTAATTACCTGATGCTCTGGCAAATGCTTTGGTATCTTTTGATAGTGTTGCTGTCCTCCTATTCTATAGTAAGAGAACCCTGCTAGCACAGAATCAAACCCACAATATTGGTGCATATTCAGAAACTCTATGGGGAAAACAATGTCCCTGAAGGCCATTGAAGCTCTTCCAGAACTCATCTTCTACTGACATTAGCATTGCAGGTTTCGGTCCAGTGTTGTTAGTGAACACAGGCCTGTTGCTCCATTCCATTAGGAAACCTTTTGCCTGTGTGCATGACTACTGTACAGTAAAGCAAGGCAGCTGAAATAAGGGTCAGTTATCCAGCTTGAAGGCTTAAGATTTAAAGACAGTGGAATTGTTTTCTTCTATTTCTTAGCAAACATGAAATTTAGACAATCTATTTTGAACAACTGGGTATTATACATCAGCTCATGTGAATGAAATGTTAGCAGTTTGTTATGGGTTCAGGAGGATGCCCATGCACAAAAAGCCTGAAACCCAACAGTGACTGCAAAGCAAATTCACTTTTCTTACTAGCAGTAGCAAATAATACATACGGACCCCTGGATTCCCGCAAAGCTGCTGGGCCAGAGAAGGGGATGGAGCATAGTGTTCATGGAGGAGTGGCAGGCAGGCAGTGCACCTTCAGGGCATCCCCTAGATCGACATGGTGTGCATCCTGTCCTTCTCGCCCCTCCACGCCAGAGCCACACCTCATAGCTCCTCCTCAGGAGTGAAATCTTTCCAGTTACGACTTCATCTCACGCCTGGCCAGCGCGTGAGATGAGGCCACCACAGCTCATGATACCGCCTCCGTGCTAACAAGAGCTCCATTGTGCATTGTGCCTCTTTCACGGGTTAAATTCCCACCGGTTGACCAATACATTGTTTCTCTCTCAAGGGTCAAGTTCCCACCAGTTAAGCAGTGAAGTTTTCTTCATTGTCTTGTCGATGTACACAACAGCAGACCAAATATGGCAGGGCCTTAGGCATGACTTTGGTCCCTGACACACAGTTCACCCATTTTTTCTCCAGTTTTGCTGTTCTAAGTCTTTGGGAAAGGGAAATACGATATACTGGTCAGCCTGGATAGCTCAAACACAGATTTTTTTATTGTGGGTTTTTTTCTTCTCAGCTAAAAGACCAGTTCAAGAACAAACACTGACTTCAGTTGCACCAGCTCAGAAAATTACCAAACCTGCTGCAAAATACGGAGTGCCTTTAACTATCAGGAAGTCTTGTGGTGCATCTAAAAAGCCTAATGAGAAGAAGCCATTGACTAAAACTAGACAGGTAAGGAGCTAAGTTAGTTAAATTGAACTGGTCTGTCCATACCTTATTTAAATGCTATAAAAATACTCTGCCTTCCTTTTCAAAATGTCTTGGTATGTGGACATGCCTCATGCACCTGCAGAGAGAGTAGAACTAGTAGCTTAAATGCGTGGCTAGCTTCATTATTGATTGTTTGTTTAGTTGGTTTTAATATAATTTTTATAAATTCCTTCTTTAGGTTTGGGTTTTAATTCCGAGGCTGAGTTACATTTGTGTGTCTTCATTTGCTTTGTTGGTGTTAACCACTCTTACAAACATTGAAGCCTGTCAGGTATACCAAGATCATTGACACTGGATAGGAACCTTTGCATCTTTTTTCCTTGTTCCAGAATAATTTCAAACTTTCAAAATATGCAAACTTTTTCTGGCCATTTTACAAAGTGTTGTCAGCCAGAGAAACTGCATAATTGGAAGAGGAGTTTCCCAGATTTGATTCCATGAGCTAATGAGAAAGTTTTCTGTATACCTTCATAGAGTACTTCTGATCTTTCTTCCTGTTGTCTTCTCTGTATTCCTTATTACAGGAAACTTTTATTCTCTCTCTTTTTATTCCATTAATTACTGCCTGGTCAGGAGTTGTTTATGCTACAGCTAGTTTTGAGCTATATGCACATGCCAAACAACTAGCAACCAAGGGGCTGCCATTTCAGCAAGAGAACTAGTTCAGATTTTCTTCTGAATAAGTAATATTGTTGTTGTTGTGGTGGGGTTTGTTTTGGGTTTTTTTTTCCTTCTTCCATAGCACTTCAGGGAACGCCATACTAAGACCTCTATTCATCTGTCAAAGTTGTAGGAGAATAGAAAATTATCCTTGAGATGCAAATTATCCATGAGGTTCAACAGTTACCAGAGGTTTAGAGAAAAGCTCGTTGATCACACAAGCCTTGTTGGCTTGTGAAACAGTTTGAAAAAGCAAGAAGGGAGAGTGCAGACTTCTTGTGTGTCCTTACAAGATCATGAGGTTTGTGTGTTTTAAGGCTTGGTTGCACAGACATCTGTTGGTCTTTGTCATGGGTTTCACCAGCCAACACTGATCCAACTTGCCCAGAGACTTAAGGTGGCAGGGGAGAGACTGAGGAAATATCCTCTTCCCACATGGAAGGAGTCAGTAATGCTGCTATTTTAAGACAGTCTTTGTGTGAATTGTACCTAGTGATAAGATGCAGGATAGAAACAATGGCTACAATTTAATGTAAATTTTCTCCTCTGAGTCTGAGCTTGCAGCTCTCAGCTGGCTTTTCAGATGAGCATGTAAGAATTGTCTCCTTTCTTTAGTAATATTACATTAACATTGTATTATTACAAGTCTCTAAAGGTTTCCAACTTCTGCAATACTTGATTTTAAAGTACCCATTTGACAGGATTGTGTGTTGTCAAAAGAAAATACTGTAAAGCTCTGTGTGTTCTAGTATGGTCAGAAAAAAAAGCTTTAAAAGTAACAATGGCTTTTTTGAGAAGATTAGAGTAAACTGCACATTTTATTTACTATAGCTGCTTCTTTAGCAGGTATTCAGTGGTGACTGTGTTGTCATAGGTAACAAGAACCTTAGTTAGAGTTAGAACCAAACGAAGAACCAAGCAAAAGACCCTTGGATAACCTACTCAGTCTTTTCTCCAAATAAGAGAATCTTAATATCTAGGCCCCCTCAAAGAATTACGATAAAGAAAAGATTGTAATGAAGAGTGATACTACCAGAGAAGAAAAATTAAGACAAAACAGATTTAAAAATCACTGCCTTCAGCTTTTGAGACAGAACTTTTATTACAGGTTGAACAAGTACCCCTAGATCCTAGCAGTGCTTTTCACTTCAAACCTCCTGCATAATCAAGTATTTTAAACCCCATTTAGTGCACAGTCAATTGTGAGTTCAAGAATATGTTTTCTGGTAGAATTTTTCTCTCATTCTGGTGTCGTGCTGTCTAATTTGAAGTTTCACCTTTTATGCAGGCATTTCCAACTCCAGTGAAGAAAATTATTCCAGTAGAAGAAAGGAGGAAAATGTTTGAGGTATCATGAAATCATCTGTTTTCAAACTGAGCAAAAGCCAAGTCCACAGCAAGAATGACAAAATACAACCTTCAAACCTTTCCTCCTTATCTTTTCCCAAATGTTATATAGTAGTGATTTTTTAATTTTTTTAAATCTTCATGGACATGCACCAGCAATTGGAGCAATAACCCATCTTGACAGAGACTTGACGGAGTAGTGGCTCAGTAATAAATATCAAATTATATGCTTATTTTTCAGGAACCTTCAAAAAAGAAAAGGTTAGAATTGCCTGAAAAAGAAAAACGCCAGAGAGAGCAGGTAGACAAGATTCTTCAGGTTTTTCTTTATTCTCCCCTAGTAATTTTAATGAAATGTCTTGTGATGTGGTGTGTAATATGCAGTAGTTAGATTTTCCAGTTCCTTAACATATTCAATCCTTACACATTGCAGATCGGTTTACCGAAGGCAGATGAAATGAGAAGATTGGAAAAAGAAAGGGTAAAATATGTTTAAAATGTGTTAAGAGTGAAGTTCAATTTTTACTTAGTGGTTCCTTGAATTTTGTTTTCCTGTATTGTTTTCTCCTTCAGATGGAACGAATAAACAGAGCCAGGGAACAAGGATGGAGGAATGTGCTTGGTTCAGGTGGAAGTGGTGTTAAGGTTGGCAGCAGATGCAGCAATGTGGTGCAGTCTGTTCCCCCCACCTTTGATTATATGGAATGGTCTTCTCTTTTCAGAAGAGAAGATCTGCTCTTGGAGGTCAACTCTTGGGGCTGCCCCTTATTAATCTATGGATAATTTGAGAGAAACTGTAACAGGTCCTCCCTGGCCTTTTGGAGATTATGTGCAATTTTCATTTTTAATGTTTCCTAAATTTCTGAATCTCTTCTCTTTCTGCCAGTAATGGTTTTCATGCACCACTTTCTTATTTCCACACCTGCTTTTGCTACTTTTCCTGTGCTGAGTGTATGCATGAACAGCTTCTTTCACATTCAAGTTTGTTCTTGAAGTTTTTTGTTTCCAGGTTTTCATATTATAGTAATGGATCTCTTTCCCAGTATTAAACACTTGCTTCTAAACATTCCTTGTTATTTAGCAACATAAGTGTTTCTATATATTGATAAGACGTTCAGGAGGGGGGTGAAAAATTCTGAGTAAATCTAATTTTTTTCAAATGCAGTCTGCTGTTTAGCCATTATTCCTATGACAATTTCTTTTCCCCTATTTGTGCATGTCATAGTTTCATGGAAATATAGTTGTCCTGGAAAGTAGTCTCATCAAGTTAGTTGAATATAAAGGTCTGGGTACTTTCATCAGACAGAGCCAGTGCAGGAATTTAAGTCGTGCTATGGTGTATATCTATCTGACAATAGAAAGTAGATTGAAACACAGAGATTTGTTGTGGTGCTAGTGAATCTTACAAAAGTACTGCGCATAAACACGTTTAGTAGGGTTTTTGTTAGCAAACTTTGACTGAGCAATAAAGTCAAAATGGATAGAGGTTTTATTGCTGTTCCTTGTACAAAAATGAGGAATACACAAACACTGACCAATGTTTGTGTAAGCAACATTTAATAAGATGCTGCTTATTAAATATTTCATTCCAAAATAGGTATCATCTTTGCATGTGTGCCACACATCACATAACTAAAGCTTAAATATAAATGCAAACTAAAGCATACCAGACTTTAAAAACTACAAAGTGCTAATTTAATGAAAAAAATCGAAAAATGTAATTTGCCTCCTGTGTTTTCCTCCTCTCTCTCAGGATCAAAGTGGCAGGCACCAATACAGGCTCCCATACAACATGATATGCATGCATCCTCACGTTTGGATGAGAGCTGCATGTGTTCCTGAACATGGTGTTTCTGATTAACTTAGAGTTTTGCTGTGAACATATGAAGTGTTCTTTCATAGCTACAGCTGCATTGTTATCTGTATTCTCAGTTATGTAGGGAAACTGAGGTCCAGTGAATGTGTCTGTTTTCACCAAGTGTCACTGGTGTAAAACATCATGGCAGGCATGTGGAAAAAATCAAGGTTTCCATATACTATTATAGTTTTCTTGACTTAATTTTCTCCAGCATGAAAACAGTATATCCAGCAGCTCCCTGACAGTGCTGTTGAATAGCACTGTTCAAGCTTTCCAATAACACAAGCCATACAGCCTCTTACGAAGGCAAAACAGGGTCATGTACTGCATGATTCTGTCCTCCTGTTTTATTTTTGGATTTATTCTGGAACCTGTTTCCTAGGAAAAGTAGGGAAAGAGGTGGCAAGTGTTTGGCTTTGGGTTTGTGGTTCTAGCAGGGGTTGTAACTGTTCCCCAGACTGTTGATGAGCACCTGCCTCACATCATTTGCCTAGAGGTTGATCATAGTATTTCTTTAGATTTTGGAAACAGAACTCTAATAATGATAGGTGAAACCTTGAATAGTGTCTAAAGTAAGACTTTTCCTTCTATTTGTAGAAACTATAGTCTTGTATAGTCATTTTTATTCAGACCAACAGTATACCTGCATATTTGTTCGAATGCCTGGATTTAGTACTCTCATCTGGCTTATGGGGAGCCATTGATGGGCACTGAACAACTGAAACTCAGAATTTGAGATAAATTCCATTGTCAAAGTCTCTTCAAGAACTTCTAAATAGGCAATCTTAAACCTATCACATCTGTACTCACCTGTTTGAATTTATACTAAACACTTCAGACCACTCTGGAAGGAAGGTTGACACTGTTATTAAAACAAATTCCATAGATTCACTACTATAGGCTATTTGACTGCTTCCCCCAGGCATAAAGAAAACATTTTTATGCATGTGCTGACAACCTTAACCTTGTTTTGCCAGTTTCACATTTTCTGCATCCATCCTTGGCTACTACTGTACACAGCTGCTTGAAACATTTTTTTTTTCATTATTTTCACATGAAAATTCTGCAGGACTTCTAATGCTTTGAGAACGACAGGGATAATTTGCATAAAGCAGTAGCTCGTGGTAGGTGTTCCGCTGACCTGAGCTTTAGTAGAGAAGCATCTCAATTCTAGTGATGGAAATCAAGTTATAGGTTGGTGGCAATGAGGGTTCTCAGATAAATCTGCACTTAGTGCCATTCAGCAAACTTAGAACTGTGCTCAACTGTTTCCAGCTTCATGAAAAAATGGGTGTTTGGCTACAAGTCACTTGTTAGTACTTCAGTTAGAATTATATCACTTTTTTTGCTAAAACTTTGATTTTTGCCATGTGATACTGTCTATCTCTGTTTACACTTCAATGGAGTTGTTATCAATGACCTCCAAAATGTGTGACAGATGGCTCATGTATAATTAGACTACTTTTAGAGGAAGCTGAAATGGTGTTTTATTCTGGACTGCTAACAAAAAAAATTAATTTATCTATTTTGTAATTCGTTAAAATAGGGGCATGCCAGGGATAAAACTAGGACCAATTTAGAATTGTTGCAGAATATGTTAATATTATTACTCTGCTGAAGAGGTAAAAATTGGAAGAACCTATTAAGACCAGTATTTGAGATTTCCACC
The DNA here is from genome assembly GCA_013400235.1 of Oriolus oriolus. NCBI lineage: Eukaryota > Metazoa > Chordata > Aves > Passeriformes > Corvidae > Oriolus > Oriolus oriolus. The sequence goes on along the minus strand of VXBT01011977.1, from coordinate 1,819,792 downwards.
CTACCCCTTTTGGTTTCCAGGCACCATATTATGTCGGTGGAGGTGGTGTTGGTCCTTTTCCTGTGTCTTCTAGAGGACGCTATGAACACTATCATGCTATTTTTGACCAGATGGAGCAGCGAAAGGAAAACATTAGAGTAGCTGAAGAGAGGGAAGCCAAATTGAGGGCGAAACTACAAGACCGAGGAGTTGTTGAAAGGTATGGCTACCTTCTGTTAGAAGTTACACATGTGCTGCTTTAGATCAAAGTATTGAAAGTTACTGTACATATTTATCTACAGAGGAATTCCACCTGGAACACGTCCAGGAGTTCCTAAGGGACCTGCAGGTCTTCACCATTTACCTGATGTTGGTGCAGTTAGGAAAAAAGTGAAAAGATTGAAGGAGGTGTCTAAACAAGCCAGTGCAAACAGGTTGGACTATGATAATCCATGAATCTGTCCCTACATGTTAGATTCTTGTTCTGTGTCTGGTTTCATTTAGTAGTTGGGCATGTCTCAAAATCACCTCTATCCATCTATTGTGCTGTCTGTTTGTGTGTTAGTCTCTCACAGACCACAATTCTTTTGGAGCCAATGAAGACCTTGGCTTCTCCAATAACAGAAAAATGAGTTTACTAAGCAAATGTACCTAAAGTAGATTTCAGACAGAATTCTTGGCTTAATGTGGTTGCAGATAGCAACATAAGCCTCCTCCTTTGCCTTGTTCATCGTTCCACTTTTTGTTACCTGACATGCTTCCTTCTCCCATCATATTACTCTTCCTGCCTCCTCTGCACCTAAGGGTTTGACTCTGTAGTATTGGAAAGTGTCTAGAATGATCCCAGAATTGCTGGCTCCTGTTTATTGTTCAGTGGAAAATTTTAGGAGCTTTCTTCATTGAGATGTACATGCCAGGTGCTATAATGGTGTGCAACTTCCAATTTGGTATTCAAATAGTGAATTAGAAGATCTAATTCTAATTACTGTAAACAGGGTATTTTTATATATAAAAGGACTGTAGACAAGTACTGATTTTTTTTTTTAATGTTTTCAGTCTTTGAAATAGCTTCTTCAAAACTTCTTTGCTCTCCTTTAGATCTGGTGATATTGCCCAAAGAACTGTCTTTGTAGTTGTGACTAGTAATTGGGAAAATACCATTTTTCTGGAAGTTTAGTACTGTGAACATTACTAACTGACTTTCCTAGAGGGACAAATTTTCTCCCTCGTTATTTAAACTTCTGCAGAGCCATTGATCTATTCCATGGAGGAAGAAATAAATGGAGTTAATGTGAGGGAAAGGAAGTGGCCCAAGAAACCACTTGTTCTTGTAAACTAAATTATTTCAATTTTATATTCTAATATAATATGTACTTGCAATTGCAGATTTTTTATTCTTTTAAAATTTGCAGCAATAACATACATGATGCTTAACACTGATATTACAATTCTGAAAGCTCCGCAGTATATTTTATATTCTTCATAGTGTGTTGGGGCGTTGTGAGATAATTAAAATTCTTCGTGGTACAACCCCAGTACTGGAAGGTATCTTTTGCCAGCTGTATTTAATGTATTTCCTCCTCTGTTTATTCTCAGTGCTTTGCACAAAGCGCACAATCCCCAAATCTTGCCTAGATTAGGAAACAGTTTGACTCGTACATTTGAAAATATTCAATGATACTTGTCTACACCTGGATAAGCTGTTTTAAATGTGTTAAAATTAAGAGAAACTATAGCAGAGTGCTGCAAATTATAAATAACATGGAGATCGGGAAGAGAAACCAATTCAGTATTTCTCAAGTACATAAATTCAGAAGCACTCAATGAAAACACAGTGCAGAAGTTTCAAAATAGGTAGAGATTGGGGGTTTTTCTGTTTGTAAACTGAATTACTGTTAGCCTTAAATTGAGGTGCTGTTTGCATCTTAAATGCGTTCAGAATTTGTATTTTACCTAGAAACAATTTTATTATCATAGCCAGCCTAGCAGTATTTCCATCCTGTACTTTATTCTTTCAGCTGGAGGAAAAATTCAAAACGTTCATGAAGTTTCACTCAAAGAACGAATTTAAATAAAAATAACTTTGTTAAAGATAGTCAGTTTAGAGCATATATTGAAGAAGCTGAGAAATCTTCAAGTTGAAGTCTTTCTGATTGTACTACCACTAATGTAAAGCTAAATATATTCAGCATCAACAGTCTTTAAAAATTGTCTCGGGCAGAAGTGCAGCCCAGAAAAAATCCAGTTGAAATGTTTTAGCAAAATGAATCCCTCTGCTTTAGAGTAAGAAAAAACGTTTTCATTAAATGTTCATAAAATGTTGAAATAAGATGTTCCTGTGAATTTGATTTGAGACGAATAGGGGTGTCTTGGTTTGGGTTTTTTTGGAAAGCACCTCTCCTCCAACACTGTAAGGTTCATGATGTGTGACAAACTTCAGCTGCATGACAGGGGTTTGTACAGGTTTCACTATCCACCAGTTGAGTTCATACATAATTGAAAGGTAGAGTAACAATCTTGTAGTGTGTCAAATATGTGTATACAAAGATTAGCAAGTGTTTGTTTCTTTACCAGTAACACCTGTGTGGATTGTCTTGCTGTTTCAGAGCAGCTACTGTGTTTGTTTTATTGTGGCAAAGTGGTTTTATCTCTGTCTTCCTTTTAACGAATTGTAGCATATGGAAAAATTTTCATTTCCTTGTTGCTTTGGGGATGGAGGGGCAAAAAAATAAAATGCAAGGATTTTAATTAGCGTGCTAATTATTTATAAATTACTAGAGCTTGCTGTATTGCAAAATGATTCTTTCTTTAACTGCCTTAGCCTAATGGATTATTGCTATCAGCATATTCCAGTTTCTTCCTGTTCCCAAACCCCCAGTGCTCCTTAGTTAAAGGCTCAGGGAACCTTGGAAAGTCCTCATCATTCTACCATTTGTAGAATATTTTACACCATTTCTCAGTGTTTTGGGTTTTTTTAATACAAAACTTTTCTGAGTCTACTTCTAACGAATTTGTCAGAATCTGGTTCTTCTATGATCTTATAAATGTACTTACAGAGTTGCAGGATGCTCAGTTATGGTAACCTAAATTTCACCTTCTTTTCTTTCCAAGCTGGCCCCTGACCTGGTGTGAAACTTGTCAAAAAACAATCATCTTGTTATGGCTAATTCTAGAATAGGAAAATTCCTTCACAGACCCTTTGAAAACAAACAAAAAAAATCCCCCAAGATTCCCTGAAAGGAATTGCCAGAACACTCTGAGAATAGTAGCACCATACTAATTCTCTAAGCGGTCGAAGCTCTTAGTGCAAATGTAGGACAATTTTGAGAGGCTGTCGCAGTACTGACCTTACTGACTGGCTCATGTGATGAGTTCTTGCTCATCGCTGAAGGGAAATCTTGAAGGAGTCTACTTTTTCACAAATTACAACAGTAATGAAAGAAGCTGAGACACTTTCAAAAACAATCATACCACGATTTGTGTTTTGACATTCATTTTTGTTTTGATAACAAGAATCTGGAAGGACAATAATACAGTGTTTTGAATTTTTTTTTAATAGTTCTTACTTACTGAGCCTATTTTCCTCCATTTTGTGGGAGTCTGACTTGTATTTTGGCTGATGAAAGGCATTTTTTGAAGATGCCTTACTCATATAAAGTTACTTTTTTTCCCTGTGTGTTCTAGTTAGATTAAGTGTGAGGGGGAAGGCAGTGGGGGTGGCGGTGTTTAGAGTGTCACATTTCAGAGACTTTCATCTTGCTGTGTTGAAATTACTCAGGCAAAAAGGATGGATAGCTGCAGATAGAGCAAAGCAAGTTGAAGAATTCTGGCAACGAAAGAGAGAAGCCATGGAAAACAAAGCTCGAGCTCAGGGACACATGGTATGAAATCTGGTCTTCATGTGTATATTACTGTTTCAGCATGCTTTGTGAGTCTTTGAAGTAGCGTCGTAAGTGAAATGCTGATTAAATATTTTCCTTAAGTGTTAAAAAAGAGAGAATGGGATATAAGTTTTCTGCATTTTGTTGCTAATTTTAATAAAACATAACAGAATCATGCAGTACATTTCTCATTAATTTAAACTTATTAACATAGGAAATTATCTTTGTTTGCATGTGTCTAACTTGGTATTGTGAATTTTAGAACATACTGATACATTTTTTTCTGTTTATACTTTAGAGTCTTGGTTAAAATCACACTATGTTATACACTAGCTTGAACCTAGAACGAGGTTTGATTAAACTGACACAGCTAATGATCACACATGATAGTGTGTTCTAGGAAAACACATTCTGCTTATTGAAAAGGTATTACAAAGTCATCTGTATTTGTCAATGTTGACCTTTATGAAACCTTTACTCTTCAGAAATTAAGTAAAAGATAGTGTCATAAAATGTTCTTTATGCTTATGGTTCTAAATTCAATACTCTTTTAGGAAGTTTGTTTAAAACATATTAGAAATGACTGTGTGTTTTGATAACATGGAGAGTTTTACTTTTCGAGTGCTTCTCCGCACTATTCATATGCAGTTGAGTGAAAATATCTTTGTCAGCTGCTGAAATTAAACTGACTATGCTGGAGTAGCAGTGACATGAGACCGACTGCAGATCTGTAGAAGCATCTCCTGAGTTATGCCTGATAATCTGATTATGATTTATAGCCAGGTCTTAATGTCAGGGATTATTTCACTTACAGTAAGTAATTCTTAGGTACTTTGATTCACTGCTTTGATGGTGAAGTATCCTTAGATTAGTATATATGCTTTAAAATATGAGTCTTCCTCTCTAGAACTATGATTCTGTTTCTTAAAACCTTCAAGACCAGTAAATAATTTTGAAAAAAATGAGCAATTCTTGTTAAGACTGTCTCTTCTTGGAAAAGTCGTTAGTAGTACCTGCTTCCATTTTGTTCTTGACTTCGTTGGCATTGATATAAATGTATGAGATCAGTTAATTCAAGATACCCAACTATTCAAGTTAATGTTTCTCAGTGTTCTCTAATGTGTTCAATGAGCCTAAATGTTTTGTTCTTAGATGGCTCCCCTAATAAAACAGGGAGGTTACTGAGCAGCTAAAAAAGTAACTTCCAGATGTTTCAGACTTATGACTTGAAGCCAGGGTACGAAATCCATTACTGGATTTGCCATTGAAAGCGGAAGTCATCATCTGCTTACTTCTTTTTCTGCAGGACAATAATTTGACTAGTTGGCAGTTGTTCTCATATAGGGATGGGGACTGTTGTTTGGACAATGTTGATCCGAAGGGAGAAATCATCAGCTAATAGTCAGCCTTTTGTCTGATGACTGGCACTAATTTACCCAGCTTCTATTAAATATAATTGCTGTCAGTTTTAATTTTCAACTGGCAGTCTAAATTTGACTCAGTAGTTGAGTCAATGATACTTTCAGACATCTGGTTTTTAAGACAGCTGCTGACCTAATTTGCTACTTCAATGTAGCTGCATGGCATTGCAAAACATGAGTCCTGGCCTTTGAAAATTTTAATGTAGGCAGATGAGTAAAATTAACAATCTACAAGAAAGAAAATCAGTTCTCAAAAATCTTGCTTCCAGTTTCTTTCTTAAGAGCAGTTATATAAATTGCCATCAGTGATGGAAATACCTTAAATAACTTCAATGCTGGAACAAAGAACAATGAAATTCCTTCAATAGTGCCAGTAAGCTTTTGTAAATCTCAGGAATGTGTATTAAAAAGTTAAAAATAAAAAACAAGTATTTTCTGAAAAGATGGATATGGAAAATACTCCTTTCCATTTTGTATGGCTTAATGCTGAAGCTGAAACCAGCATTTGTGGAGCCCTCATGAATGTATAGGAACTACTCTTCCACAAAATGGTTCCTTTAATTTGTTCTCTGGTCCCATGGTCACTAAACCACAGAAGTGCAGTAATGTGCTATTTCCTTGAGCTATTAATTTTTCTCAGTCTGCAAGATTATTAAACCAGAATATTTGGATTCAGTCAATAACCTCACTGGAGTATTTACTTACTGATGGCTCTCTATACACAAGCATGACAAAGCTAAATCCCCTGGCATTTTATAAGGCAGAGGGTCTATCACATGTATGTATGCTTGCTGTCTTTATTGTATGTTGCACTAGCAAATCAAGGAATTTTTAACCTGTTCAGCAAATGTTTGTGGTATATCATTAGTAAAATAGTTCAAGTATTTTTTATTTTAATCCAAGCAGAAAACATGGAGTTAAATGAATCTTGTAATATTCTGTACAGAACTTCCTTAATGGTTGAAATCCTTTTGGTGATAGGTCGCAGTGTACATTACATGAGCCAAGTCTACACCCTGCATATAAGACATTTAGCACAGCTTGTTAGTTGTAATGCATATATTTAGGTGCTTTATTAGATTTTTGAGTCATCATTGTTAAAAAAGCTTAATCTAAGAACATAAAAAGATTCCACTTTTTATTTTAGGCTTGACTCAGCAATGGCAGAAATCCCAGCCCTGTACCACTATTTTTATATAATCCAGATGTAGAAAACTCATGCCCATCAAAATTTAGGTTTTCTAACATATCATGAGAAAATGAGAATTGAAGGGAGAAGGCAACTATATTCTTAGAGCTCTTATCTCTTTGGCTACTCAGGATTTTTAGTTAGTGCTGTCATACATTTCATGTAAGTGAAAAAGGCTTATTGGTTAACTTCAGAACATCTGCAGATCTTTGATGGATTTGGTTTCTTATAAGTGAACAGTTATTGGATAAAGCAGATAATTTTACTGCCCCAGCCACCTGAAATTTGATACCATTAAATGGCAAACAGGGTACACTGCAAAACGTGGCAGATACCTATGGAGGCAGGTCCATTTCTGCAAGAGGAAGGAAATCCAGAAACAAGGAGGAAGAGGTATGCTTGCCGCATGTTTGCCACTTTTCTCATCACAAAAATAGCACTATTTTGACCTTGACTGTGCCCAGTTTCCCTGCATGGTTCCATCTGTGTAACAAAACTAAAGGACTTTCTAAAGTTCTGGGAAAAAATTAACCGTTAATGTACAAAAGTTTGGGTGTGTTTATTTGTTTTGGTTTTTAAAATAATGAAAATTATAGTTCTCTACATGAATCTGTCTCAAAGAGGTTCTTGAATTTGATACATATAGGTATCCTAATCCTGTTGTGATAAATACCTTTCCTAGCTTTCAGTAATGTAAACTGTAGTTATAATTGACACTGGGAAACATACATTCCAATTTTCTTTATTTTCATTACATGAGAATTTTTCTGGAGGTTAGTAAATGCTAATAAAGTGATAACAATAGTTTTGGGGAGTGGTCCACCCATCTTATTTTTTTGTGGAATCTGATATATTTTAAGTTAACCATACTGGAGAGACTTTCCATAGAGCTGAAACTTGTTTCCTTTCTTTGCGTTAGGAATATTTGGCAAGATTGAGACAGATCCGGCTACAAAACTTTAATGAACGTCAACAGATTAGAGCAAAACTTCGTGGAGATAAGGTTGGTTGCAAAATAATCTTAAATATTTATGGAAGTAGGTTGTGGTGTGTATTTTTTTGACTCCAGGTGGAAGACTTTTGTTCTAGGAAGTTTTATATAGAGACATATTTTAGACAGCACATATTGTGAAAAAAACTGAAATTCTAGAGCATCAAACCTTTCTTGTGTACCTCACCTGCAGAACATGCAGCAGGGATACAGGTAAGAGCCCAGCATTGTTAGGCCACTTTCCCTGCAACAAGAGGTACATTACTTTCTTCCTGACCTATCAAAGCTTCATATTTTTTAAAACCAATACTCCCTGAAAGACCAAACAAATAAACAAAAAACCCACCAATCTCAGAGATGAAGCTCTGTCCAAGCAGACATTGCATTTAAACAAGGAGTTACCTAGTGAAACTGACCCACGTCAGTCATACAGTCAATTAAAATATTCTGAGTAGGCACTCGTGTCACTCAGCTTTTAAATCCATGAGCTGATGATAATTCCATGAAGACTTTTACTTTGCAGAATGAAGCTGCCAGTTCTGATGGGCAAGACTCTAGTGAGGAAGCAGAACTGAAACGCAAAAAGATAGAAACGCAGAAGGTAAGTGTGGAGTGGGAGGAGATGGAAGTTTACTGTTGTCAAATACGTTTTATATCTCATGAATTTTCTAACATTTCATTTTGCTATCAATAGTTTGTTCATGTATCCACTACGGGGGGGGCAGGGGGTTTAACTGTATTGAGGAAACAGCTCTGTTCAACTGCTTTACCTTGGTAATTTGGAAACACACTGAGACACAGTGTAGTCTGTCCTTGCAAGTCAAGAATTTTCCCTATTCCAGCCTTTGAGGTTTATCTCTAGGGTAGCTTTAGTCCTAATGGCAATTTGCTACAACTAAAATAGCATTTTGAGACTGAAAGGGTAAGGAAGATGTACCTTAGACCACAGCTTTATTTTAGTTAAAGAATAAAGGAAGGCAAAACTCCTGACATGGGCTATGTGTGGATTGGAATTTGAGCTATATAACCCTGTGATGAATTACATTTAAAACAGATGCATTTCACAGAAATCCAATCTTTTATTAGAACTTTATTCCGTGTGGTGGTTTTATGTCAATAACTATTTCTACAATACTATACATAGCAAGTATTGCTCTTATTTATTCTATGATTTTTTCCCCCGTCATCTGCAAAGTACAGTGTAAAAACAAGCTAACCTTATGCCTAACCTGAAAACTAGAGGTGAAACAGCAAGTGAAGCTTTTTGTGCTTGAGTAATTTGGCAAAATTTGAACTGAATATTTAATATTTTTTGATTAATGCATTTGACTTGAAAGCTAATTTTAAGTAGAGATTCTAATTTTACATTACTCTGTTGAAGATTACTATGTACACTAAAAATGCAACCATGCAAATCAAGAACTGTAATTAAATTTTGAGGAGTTGCCATTATTTCAACATAGAAGATCAGTTATTATACTTGTGTGGTGATTTTGTTAGTGGCGTCCTCCTTTCACAGTCTATACAGTAATGAGAGAGAGGGAGATGAGTAATCCCAGAATACTCCTTCTTAAAATATTCCATGAAATAGGTTGCTGATGATTTTAAGTTGGTCTTTTTTTTGGTTGTTTACTGTAGGCCCAAGCAAATGCTCGTGCTGCAGTTCTGAAGGAACAGTTGGAGCGAAAGAGAAAGGAAGCATATGAAAGAGAGAAAAGAGCCTGGGAAGAACATGTAAGAAAATAAATCTGTTACATGCAGTTGAAGTATGTATGAAGTATATCTTCATGTAACTAAAACCCTATAGTGTGATTTTTCAAGACGAGTAGTTCTGAAATTGAAGAGAGTATCTTGTGTCAGTCAGAATTCCTTTACTGGAAGCCTAATCTTAGGTATGCTTGCAGGAAGACTTCAGAATATCAAACCTAAGAATCACTAGAATCACCCCAACTATATTATTAGTGGTCTGTTAATGACCAAAATGTATTTTATCTTCTTTTACTTTTGTGTGCTATGGAACAGCAAGTCCAACTAGTAATATTATGACTAGGAAAAGCAGGATGTGAAGCTGACAAACTGATGTGCAGTGGGCAGTTGTCTTTTGTATGTGTGGCATTATTGTTCTTTTATAAGGATTACATGATCCTAATTGATAATACTGTGTTTAATGTGCAAAGTCGTGAAGTTAATTTTTGATTTAAATTTTTTTAATTGAATCTATACAGCTGATTGCAAAAGGGGTAAAGAACCCAAATGTGCCTTTTCACGTGGAAGCTACAGAACATAGTCCTATGAATGGACTACAAGAACCTGGAGCAGCTCTTCCTAAGCCACAACTTCCAGTGAAGCCTGGTGTACCTGTCATCTCCATGACTTCTGCTTTGAAGGAAGTGGGTGTGGTAGGTACTTTTGCTAAGAGGCTAAAATTAATGGAAAGGACATAAATACTGATCAGAAACAGAATGTTTAGAAAAAATGTATAGGTTAGGTAGAAAAATATGTTAAGGACATTTGTTGCTTCTAATTAGGGAAAAAAAATTTAAGAAAAAAGAAAAAAACTGTAAAAAGAAACCAAAGCTTGGAAGCTGTTGAAACACATCTGTACACTGACAATGTGTTGAACAAAATAGCTTATGATGAACCCTAGGCTGCAGTTTCCATTTTGATCAGGACAGTCATGTTTAGTGGAAGAAGACATCAACTTCCAGCATTTTCATCAGCCTCTTGAAGAGAGGAGTTAATGAGTTGGTTACTTGGTGGAAGAGAACAAATAAATTTTGAATTATAGGACTATGTTATATTTATGATTTATTGTTTTCAATGAGCTTGAATATGCTGAATATTACGGAGAAGACAAAGCTTAAGATTCTTGAATCTGTTAGTGCTGTCTCTTCTTGTTGTCCAGAAGAGCATCATGATTTCTATTTTCCACCCTCTTGGTCCTGATATTGTAAATACCTACATGTTTACCTCAATTGCTTTATGTTACAATTGTGAAACTGAGCAGTTTAAATTTTTAACACGATCTGTGTTAGTTTGAATGCTAGCTTTTGTATTTTTACCTAAACTGCTTTTAGATTTCAGTGTAGTGTGGTACTTCATACTGTATTCAACCCTGAAGGCTATGACTATGGGAATATAATGAAGCTTATACTAAAGAGTATATATAAAATGTAATGCACTGAAAGGTGTCACTTGAGAGCTGGAAAAATAAATCATGTTTGGACAAATGCTTAAATCATTAGCGTATTTTTTCCATGTGGACAGTTTGTCTCACGGTAATGCAAGACAGTGACTATAACAGACTGAAAAATAGCACACAGAGCAATTGGAAATGGAGAATACGAGCCTTGTACACAGATTATAAATTCTACATTTTTGCCTTCAGTATGTAGTTTGCTTACTTGCATATTACTTAAATTGTCTCTTTTCCTTTTTGTTTTTTCTTCACAGATTATCCTTGATTTTGTGCTTGCCACTTTTTTGGTTCTCTTATAGAATTACTCATTTGTAGCATAGGAATTCAGTGGCATCTTGCTGTAGAGGTCATATCAGGCTTTATCTCTACATGTTTCGTGCTCTGAAATCTCATTTGTCTGTTCAAATTGAGTGATTCATTTGCTCATCACTTTCAGATAGTGAATGGTTCAAAGATGCAAGGTGCCCTTGAAATTCTGTCTTTGGGACAGAATAAAACAGAATAATCAAGCATTCTGTTTCACTCTACCTGCAGTTGTCATTGGAAAGGTGTTAGACTATTATGTCTATTACTATTCTCAAGATAATTTTTTTCTGACATGTTCTTCTACTTTCTATTTCATGCTTCTTGGACTCAAAGGATGAACATGTAACTGCTGTCCAGGAAACTGAGGAGGAAATCAAAAAGCCGGATTTTGCAATACAAGTATGTCAAATTATATGCAGTTTCATTTAGGTATCCTTTTAAGAAAGGATCCTTTTAAGTGATGCATGTTGGTCCTTCTTTCAGAATAAGCGAGACATTCTGAGAAGATTAAATCAAAATCTTAAAGCTCAAGAAGATGAGAAAGGAAAACAGGAGTGTAAAAATATCTCTGGATCAGCTGGATCTGAAGATCATAAGGAACAACAGGGTGACCAGCCACTTCTGGGAGATCGCAGGAAATGGGAATCTGGGGCATCTGAGCTGGTCGTTCCTCTAGCTGAGTTATCGATGGAAGATTCTCTCTCTGGAACAGAGTGTAAGTGCTTTTTTTTTGTCACCATGGTATTAGTAAATCAGTTTGCCGTGTGTAGTGTTTGTTTTTATAACGCAAGTATTCTTTATTATTATCATCTTGTTGTCAGTTACGTGTCATTGTTGTATATTCCCTTAAATAATGAATAAGGCACAGGCTGAATAGTTAAATGGCCTGCAGGAGATTCAGCAAATGATTTCATAATTTCAACCACAAACAGTTACCTAATTAAATGCATGGTTACTTTCTTTGTAGGTGTCTTTTAAATAGGCACTAATTTAACAAAAAGAATAAAAAGCATTTAAAATATATGAAAGTTTCTTATTTAACTTGAAAATCCTGTTATGTTGTCAGTAGAACAAAAAAAAAGGAGATTTTGTCTCAGTTTATATCTGTTACTTCTATTTAGCCTTTCTTAGCTTTTTCCTTTCTTAAATCAAGACTGTTGTTCCAAATTTTCTATTTGCCGTCTCTGGGCTTTTGGTTGGAACCCCTTTTTCCTGGTTTCAGTATGTCTTACTAAAAGTCTGTTTCACATTGTAGAAATAAATAATCATTGAGAATGTGGCAGACTTGCATCTTTGCATAGTAGTTTTATAGGGCTGGAATGTTAGAAGATCAAGAAACTTCTTTTGCTCTGTTTTTCTTTGTTCTTTATATCCTGTTTTCCTTGGAGGGAGAAATAACAGAAGTAAATGTCAAATGATAGCAAGACAAGAGACTTTCTAGTTTATCATTTCAGGTAAAGTTCAAGACCATTCCATGCCAGTGTTAAACATCTCTCATACTGCTTTCTTTTGGAGTGTCTGAATTTCTGAAAAGAGCTACTGCTGCTATTAAGCTGCATGTGTCAGCTGGTACTGAGTAACTCCTGTTATTGATTGGAATTGACAGAAGAAAAACTCTAGATAAGCACAGTCTTTAGGCTGTCTGACTTGGGGTGAGGTGACATGACTTCTGGCTTTGTAGCCTTTGTAGGTTTTAGTTTTGTGGAGGTTGTGTGTTTGCTTGTTTATTATATAGAAAATGAGAAAAAAAAATCTAATTTAGAAAAGTTTTTATATTTGTGTTTGCGTCCCAACAGGTCAAACTCTGGGGGAAGTAATTAAGTTAGATATTGGTGAACCTCACAGGAAAGTGTGGGGCAAAAGCCCTACTGATTCAGTTCTGAGGATCCTAGGAGAAGCAGAGCTGCAGCTGCAAACTGACATACTTGAGGAGCAAGATGAAATAAATGGTAAGCACAGCTGGTCATTATCTGCACTGCGAGTGCAGTGACAGTTTATCTACTGGGAAAAATTTTGAAGTAATAGAAGCATATTCTTATCTTCTCTCTTGCTTTCTACTTCTGGGTGTTGCCTCAGTTCTGAATGTAAGCACAAGCTGATACTGGAGGACACCAAAATATTTCAAACTCAGTGAAGTGGTAAGAAATTAACCAGGATGTACTGAAAGGAAAAGATCTTCATTTTGCTGAAAAGTCTTAAACTTTGCCTTTTAATTGAAACAATCCTATTTTTCGAAAGGATGTCATCATCTGAATATTGTTGACAGCATGTGACTTATCATATCAGTCAATTTTTTTTTTTCCTGGTCAACTCCTGCCCTTTGTTCTTTCTAAGGACAAAAGGACTTAAGTTTATTCCAAATACAAACTTGTATTAATGATAATGTAACATATGAAATTCAAATTTTAATATTTCTAGCTTTCTTCTGTGTAATAGTTGTACTAAAAACATGCAAACTTTTTTTTTCTGTTTTCCTTTAAAGAAACAAAAATTCCCAACTTACCTTATTAGCCGCACTGTAGTTTATTATCCAAACATGGCGAAAGCACTGTTTAAATAATAGAATCATTTTCTGTTAGGTACTGCAGAACTTCTTGAAGGACATCATCGGTCTTCATCAGAGGAGAAGGAAGAGAAGGCTTTTTCTCCTGTTGGAGCTCAGTCTTCAGTAGCAGTTGGTGTTACAAAGTCTGTCATGACTGTACCAGAAGAATCTCAAAGAACTGGACCCACCCTGGTGCAGAGCAAACCTGTTATGCTGGATGGTAACTCATTGCATCAGTAATTCTAATTACAATCTATTTACTGAATGCAATAAGTGGAGTAACGATCCTGTATGCTTTTATATCTTCCCATAAGTAATGTGCAGTTTTTTTATTAACACATTTTAGGTAGGGCCAGACGCTTTCTGTTCTTGTGTTGTAATCTGATTCGGTAATGTATTTGGTAAATGTCCAGAAACATTTTTTTGTGTGCTCATAGAAAACTTCAGAGTACAGGTAGAATTCTAAAGTGCTTCAAATTTTTTGTTGTTAATTTGGTGGGGTTTTGGTTTGTTTCTCCTCATCAACTGTGCTGGAATCTTTTCCCCTATATGATACCAACATCCTTTTGAACTGTGGGGGCATGTTACTGAGGTTTTTAGAAGACATGGTTCATTGGAACTTTAAGATACTCTTCTGGTGCCAGAAAAAAACCAAAACTTTTAGCTCTGGGATTACAAAACTTCTGCTGTTTCTGCAAAATGCAGAAAATTATTAAAGCTGATGGGTTTAAGTGTAATCTTAAAATGTATACTCCTTCATCTTTTTGCTTGGTTGGGATTAATTTTTAATAAGGTAAATGACTATTAATTTTAGAGCCTGATGATTTGGAAGCAGAAGTGTTGGAAGAAATGGAAGAAAAAATGCACCAGAGTAAAGAGAATAAGGAGTTTCCTATCACCGTTAATGAAGTGTGGATAAAAGAAAAAGAGGATTCGTAAGTACTCTCTTCTGACCTCTCTCTCTCTCTCTCCAGTTCAAACAACTGAGCTGTAACTGCGTTTTACTTGGACTTGTCAGTTTAAATGTTGTGCTTAGCTAAAGCTTCATTGCTTGCTGCTGTGTTAGTTTTACTGCATTTGGTGACTTCAGTAGACTAATGACCACTTTTTATGTGGTGTTTCCCCTTGATGTGATGTGTTATAACAGGGCACAACATGACGGAATGAATGAGGCAGCTTCAGAGAAAGTAGCGCTCGACAAGGTGCAGCCAGAAAAGGAAGCTCCAGCAGGTCAGTGCAAGTCTTGTGTTCCGTGGCTTGGCAGTATGGGGTGCTTGAGCCATCTCTTCTCACTTCATTAACCCCAAAAGAGCGAGTTTTTATTGCTTCTTCAGTTCTTACTTCTAAAAAGGAAATTTCTGATGAATTAGGAAGACAGTCTGTGGGTATTATGTTTGCCGCTTTGGAAGAAAGCATGTTACAACAAAGCTACACTGTGTATAGATGAACAGGACAGTGGCCCGTACTGATGCTTAAAAGTGGATGTCAGCTTTCTGAATGTTACAGCTTTTTCAAATTATTATTTAGGATGTTATGAGATCCAATTATTTATTTAATAGAAGTGTTGCTTTGTTTATACACATCTCAGTATTGAGCTGCAGCTCAATGTTGTAAGTGGCTGCTAATGACAATCTTTTGTCTTTATTGCATAGAAGAATTGCTTGTTCTTGGAGGTCTGAGAAGTAACTTCAGAAAATGCATTGGCAATACAGTCAAGTACTGTTGATGATACTCTTGCATCTCATTATGGGTGGCTTAAGCAAACTGGATGGGTCTTTTCCCTGTTTGGGCGAATTATATTGAGATAACTTCAAAGAAATGTAGTATAACGTGACAAGCAACAGGTGAAAATGGATGACATAATATCAGTCATGGACTGGATAACAAGAAAACAGAAGGCATGGGAGCAGAACAGGCTATAGCTGAGGGTTGTATATTCTCCAAGAGTTAAAATGGGAAAATTTCACATTATAATTGTATTTACTAAAATAATCAAAAATATTTTAAGACTTTTAAAGTGCTGTCTACTTTTCCCTCTAATTGCATAACAGAAACTAGTTCGTTTTATTCACATTAGTTACCGTTTCCTTAAGTGTCTTGGAGTTTTAATCTAGTTAGATTTTTAACAGACTTTCTTTTACCACATCAGAAACTTGTTCCAGTGACTCTCAGCAAGCTGAACCCTTATTCCAGAGGGTGATACAGCCCACAGCTGTACCAACAGCCTCACCAGTTCTGTCAGCTCAGTCTTCACAGGAAGAGTCTTTCGTACCTCGTTCACGTTCCATATCACCAGCAAAAAATAAAGGCAAAAGTTCATTGTTGATTGGACTTTCTACAGGACTTTTTGATGCAAACGACCCAAAGGCAAGTTTAAAAAGCTAAAAAGAAATCCTTTTTTTTTCTGTAGTATTATTCTTACTTTCTTATTGAAGTTGAATGAGGCCTGAACAGATGGCTCAACTCTTTCAGGAGGTGTTTGTATCTGTCCAGCCATATCTGCCCTGTACTTCAACTGCACTGTGCTCATGGTATCAGCAAGTCTCATGCAGCAGTGGAAATCTCTGGTTTCACCATTCAGCATTCTGTGTTCCAGGTGTTTGTGGAGGAATTCCGCCCTTTTTCTGAGATATAACTGAGGGAGTTCATGGAGACATTCCTAATGTGCCTTATATGCTTTCTCCCTTTTGTGCAGGTTTTTTAGAATTATTGCTACCTTGGCATCATAAACATAATCACTGAACAGGGCAGTAAAGATATCTTGCATTTCTGCCAGCCAAGTGATGTTTTTCCTGTAGGATTTAAACTACTATAACAGCTTCTTGTTGTGAAGCAGAAAGCCTGAAGAACCGTGAATGGAAGTAACTGGTTTCTTGAAGACATTTCCTGACCAGCTACATAGGGTTGAGCTGCAGCTCACACTCTGAAATGAGCATAGGGTGGTGGAATGTGGTTTTGATATGGATTTAAAATGTGTTAAGAGTAGCTACAAAACTAGTAGATGAAACAGACTCTTTGAATTACATGCAGTACTTGCCTGGATTGTAAAGTGGAAAGTGCATCAAAGAACAGCTGCTTTTTGGAGAAACAAGTACTAAGGTCTCTGGAAACTGTCACACTTGCATTGCATTTAGTTGTTATGTAGAAAAGGGTTTCCTAGGTAGTGGAATGCCACATAAGAAAGAATTTTTGTTCCTTTGACTCCCAGTCTTTTTTTGTGAGTGCATGAAGGAAGTTGCACTATTGATGAGTAATTGAATATTGACTAGTAGCTATTGGTTGATGCATTGCTAGGAAGCGTAGTATCAAGGATAGTGCTGTTTGCATCTGTGATAAAAAATTCACAGATCCATATATTCACAGAAATGGATTTTTGGCTCTCATTTTCATTTCTCAAGGGTTAGTCTATTATCAACTCCCCTAGTTTGTGAAGCTGTTAATCTGGCAGTTGGACAATGATTACAGAAAATGTAACTTGTGAGTAGGGGGAAGATGAACATTCTTTGCACCTTATCTGATTGAGATATGCTTTCTAATGGAGTTCTCTGGTGTATCTATATGAAGTGCTTCAGTATGTCACTTATTACTACGTATTTGGCCTGTGTTTTGGCCAGAACTGTTTGTCACAGCTTCGTTAATGCAGACTGGATGGGCAGAGAGCTTGGAGAAAAGCAGCAGGTATGTTGTAACTGCTGCAGGAGACTTGATGACAGAGCAATGCATTCCCTTTCCTCATTTAGTTGCAGCAAGAGGATATTCGGTACTTCTGGGCAGTACCTGCAAATGTAACTCTCTGGAATTTCCCAAATACACTTCTGCTGCAGCTCTCACCCAGAAACTATGGAAACCTTTAGCAGGGAGCAGGGTAGACAGAGTTCATGTCCTGTCTGTAGGCTAACAGAAGTAAGCTAATAGGAACAGAAGCATTTTTCAAAATACTTGGAAACTTTCAAATATGGGGTAAGGTCAGTTTTCTAATTGTTCCTTCACTTTCATAGTGGAGGTTGAAATGGGCCTTGAAATTGTTCCTTTGATGGCAATGCTATGAAACTGCATTGAAATAAACAAACAAAATAAATAAACAAAAGTTACTGTTTTCAGTGACCAACCTACAAAAATAATAGTGTCATTTTAAAAATTATTCCTTTGTCAGCTACTTAAAATGGTCCTAAGTAGAAGTGAGTGACACAAATACATTGTAAAAAATTGCATATATGTTATTTATCTACTGTAGGGTTCCTTTAGTTAGCTGTCAAGGTGGTGAACAAATCAGCGCAAAACCAGGAGCTGTATGTCGCTTGAAGTTCTTAGGCTTTCACTCACTGTAACCCATAAAAACAGGAGGAATGCTTTCCTTTTAACTGAGAACTAAAATTCAATCTGTCAAATTTTCAACAATTAGAGTATCTGTGCTGGACACATCATTATTTTTATATTGACCTTCAAATGAAAAAGAACAAAAAACGAAATCTCATTTTAAAGTATTTTGTAAACTCAAACTGTCTTTAATATTGTTACCAAGCAGCCTTTCTATTGCCTTTGTAGATGTTGAGAACATGTTCACTCCCAGATCTTTACAAACTGTACAGAACTTTAGTTGATGTTCCCAGTGTAGCAGATGTGCAGCATCAACATAACCTTGAAATAGATGATACGGAAGATGAGCAAGCCAAAGAAGGACCCTCTGATTCTGAGGATATGTGAGTGTATCAAGTTTATCAAGTATTTTAACGAGCATCTTAGATCAAGAATGTTTTTGGTTAGATACTGTTACACACACTATACCAGCATGGGGTTTTTACCCAGATTTTAAAAATTTTGTATTGAATCACCATTTACTTTAAGTCTTGCTCCACAGAACTGAGAAGCTAATGGGGTATACTGCATACAATAGCTGTCTGAATTTCCTTCCCAAAATCCATCCAAGGTGCTGTTCTGGTGTCTGCAATTGGCGTTTTGCTCAAGCAACTCAAAGTTGATAGCTATTTGTCTTCTAGAAGTAAAGATTTCTTGAATATTTCCTTTCTTTCTCTGTTCTGGGAATCTTGCTCATTTATCTTCTCTACTGTTGTATTAGAATATTCTTCAAGTCCCCAGATTCTTTCAGGGGCTTCAAAATCTGACCCTAGAATTGACTATTCCCCACAGCCTGGATAGTCTGGTGTATCTATTCCGATTAGCTCTAGATCTCTTTTTCGCTCCAGACGTATTTTTACCTGGATTGAAAATGTTCTATTTGCCAGGGTTCTATAATATTGCACGAATACAAGGATTTTGAAATTATCTTACTAATAAAGTTGAATTGAGGACTTACTATCTTTTTATGAGACTGTGGGGTATGTGTTTATTCCCTGTGGTTGCATGATACAATGGTATTGATGCTGTAGTCATGTTGGACTGAGGTCACAAATACCTGGGGTGAGGGGGTGGGGGGTGTCTCTTTTTTTTTTTCCCCCTCCAGCTAGATTGGCTTTTCAGTTTGCTGCTTAACAAAAGAAATGAGCTCTTGCTACAGGGTTTATATTGTAAAGTATTAATTATATAAACTTTATGTCACATTCCTTTAGTATGTTTGGAGAGACAGATACAGATTTGCAGGATCTCCGGGATTCAATGGAACAATTGCTTAGGGAGCAGCCTAGTGAGGAATTGAGTGAAGAAGAGGAGTCTACTTTAAAAGCTAATGCCATGGAATGCATAACGAATGGTACTGAGCTGGATGAAGGAGATGAAAATAACCCCAGCAGTGAAAGTGCTCTTAATGAAGAATGGCAGTCAGGTACAATTTCTGTTACACCTGTGTTATAAGTTATTTCTTCATGTTAAAAATTCAAACACAGAATAATGTTTTAGCTTTGTTAACTTATAATTAAGTAAAGCTCTAATTAATAGTTTGTATACAGAAGTTAAAAAAAAATCAGATAATACTCAGGCTTTCTGAATGTTAAGGTCAACATCTAGGCAACATTCCATGTTGCAAATTAACGCTTGGCTGTTTGTTGGTCAGTGATGGCAAATGCCTTTTTCTCTAAGTTATCTAAAACTTGGCTTCAAGGAAGATCAAAGACAGAGTGCATTGTATGTCTTAAATAATTCATGGCTGTAAGTGTGAAAAAGAAATAGCAATTGACATGACTGGAGTATCTGGGATCCAGCTTAAAGTACAGTTAAGTAATTTAACAAGCAATCAGAAGGAACATGAAATTATTCACCTTGTCCTTAGCCAAAATTAGGTATTAATGCAGTCAGACTAAAAATGAGACAGATGAATTAATTACCGCTTTCAGCATTTTGCATTAGATATGCACAACGTCCTGAAGTCTCAGTTCTGTTTTTTAAATTCTGGTGGAAATAGAAGTATTTTACTCTTGCTGTAAAACTAAGTGCTTTTAGAAATATAGTTATAAAAAGATGTAGAGAATCAGTAACTCATCTAAAACGTAGCTTTTGTGTAATTTTTATTGAAGACAATTTTCAACAAATTCAACATCTGTGAATATACCTGTAAGATATTATCTATATAGTACGTTCCAAGAATTATTTTAAGGTAAAATAAACTTAGTTAATGTCTTTAATTTTGTGACAGTGCTGATGTTATACACTGATAACATGCGATACTGCCTGTTTCTGTGATTCTGCTGTTATTGCAAGTGCTAGTGTTTAATACCAGTGTCCTACCTTCTAGATATTCTGTAAGAACTGCAGGTTTCATTGCTGGGGCAGGGAGGAAGGCAGGCCAGCCTTCAAAAGGGTAACAGACAGAACTTGAGACAAAATCTGCTCAAGATCTAGACATTAAATAGAGTATTAGAAATAACCTAATGGGTTTTTAACCTATATACAACTTTTCATTTTATTTTAACTTGAATGAAGGATGTGATTTGGTCAGGAATATACCTTACACTAGTCACATATAAGAATTGTAAGTAGTAGAGTTCTAATACTAACTCATGAAGTCTCTGATCTACCAGGTAATACTATTTAAAGGTTTGATAGTATATGCTCTGAAATGTAAGAAGTTGTATGTTTTTCCCTGGTAGACAAGTTCTCTCCAAATTTCAATGCTTATTTAAGAAAGTATTTTTTCTTGCATTTTATAATGGGATTTTACATAGGGATTCTGTTTTGAATTTTTTAAACATCCTTTTTTTGTTAACTTTACCTAATGTTTTACTGTTAAAAACCTATTTTTAAGGTTTCTGTAGCCTATAAGCAAAATTATCTTGATTTCTCTCCTGTATCTTATTGCACCACTCAGCATACTTAATTTGCTACACAACGGAAATGCACTTATGAAAGAATGAGGAACTCTGCAGCTAAATTAATGCTGGGGTTTTTAGACTTGTTCCATGGAACAAGATGCATCTCAGGGCAGAAAGTAATGGATGGGTAACATATGTGTCCTTATTTTTTTGCTAGAAGACAGCTGCTTCATTAAGAATCTCCCTTCCCTTGCGTTTCACCTTAGAAATTTATAGAGTGGTGGTATGGAACTTAACCTACTTTGTTAACTAAAATTCTAAACTAAAATTTAAGATCATACCTTGTTTTTCTTCAGGCTGGATACCCCTATGGCTCATTGTCAGAGTGGGAATTTAGAGGGGATAGCTGGATGCTTCCCATTTGTGATTCAGGATTTTTTTCAAGAAAGGGACTATTCCTATTTTCTTGCACGTTGTCAAAACATCTGCCAACATTATCCAGTGCTCCTGAGCTTACCTGTTTGGTTGCATTTAAAGGATATCTATTTTAGAGACTTAAAAACAACATTAAGAATGTAGGAGAACTGAGGGGGTTTTACTGTTGTTTTCTTTCTTTCTAGATAATAGTGATGGAGAGATTGCCAGTGAATGTGAAGAATGTGATAGTATCTTCAGCCATTTAGAAGAGTTGAGATATAACCTGGAGCAGGAAATAGGCTTTGATAAATTAATTGAAGTTTATGAGAAAATAAAGGTTTGTGGAATCGTCTCAAGTGGAAATATTTTAAGAAACAAGCACCTAGGACTGTTTGCTGTGTCAGTTAACTAATTGCTTTGTGTGACTAAAGTAAAAGGTTTTTTCTGTAGTCTTTTATTCTGTTTTGGCACACTGAAATATTGACAGAGAAAATGCTCTGCCAGTGGATTAAAGAGAAAAACTTTGGGTTTAACCATCAATTGCATTTAATAAATTTGAACAATTTAATTTTATACCCATTTTAATTTTGGCAACATGGCTTGTTCTTTCCCTCAGGCTATACTTGAAGATGAAGATGAAAATATTGATATTTGCTCAACCGTAGTTCAGACTGTTCTTGGAAATGAACACAAACACCTGTATGCCAAAATACTTCACCTGGTAATGGCGGATGGAGCCTACCAAGAAGGTAATCTCCATGTATCCTGGCAATTATGGCTTGTCTTATGTTCTTTTTTGGTCATATACAATATGGGTTCTAATATACTTCTAAAACATCATAGTATCACAGAATATAGAACATATCTCTGCTTTATTATATTGATTGGCTGAATTAATTAAAATTTTCCACTAAATTGATTAAAATTTTCCACAAAGGGTGTTTTTATTCCTGCAACAAAATGTGGCAAACTTTGCTGACCACTCCAATTTAACAGAATGTACATGTACATTCAACTGTAACAATAATTGGCTTACAAAAGGTACAATGTAATTATTTAATTTCTGTAAAACAGTTATACAGATGAAGAAGTGGAAATCTAGAACAAAACTTTCAGAATCAAAACCAATTTTATCTTAAGAATTAATGAACTTTTAGCTAAAATACTACTATGCTTTCTTTAATATTACTTTTAATAGGTTGCACCATTGCTCCTTTTCTGAAAATTTCATGGAGCTCTTTGTCCTATAATTAGCATTTTTCAGAAGACCTTGATGTGTATGTACCATCCATCTTAGTTGGTGATTCAGTAATACATGAAGAGAATTTATTTTGCTCTGGAGCCCTGCCCGGCTTAGCACAGGCTACGAGGCAGATGGATGGTTCCTCCATCTTTCAGAGTCACTCTTATGAAAAACCACACAGACCACCATCAGTGAGGGAATGGGTTTGGTTTTCTTCGTTTCTCTCATGTCAAAAATTTAACTGCAGTTATGTATTTTTAGATTTCTAATGATGGAAATCTTCACTGGAGAGGGGAAAAAAAGAAAGCTAAAATTTTAATTAGTTTTATAGAAATCAGAAGCATCATGTATTGGCTTTAGAACTGTGGGTAATGATCACCATTTAATGTATTTCAATTTTGAAAAAAATACTCAAATGAATGTTAACCAACACATACTTTCTGCATCTTTTAAATTCTGTTACAAATGTGTTGCAATAGCAGTACAAGGTCAAGTAAGTGTACAACTTTCTATGACTTTAATATGTAAATACTTGGAGGGGGAAAGTCTTAAAACTAGTTACAAAAACATAGTAATTTTTTACAAATTCTAATACAAATTACATTTTCCCATTTTTTTTCTACTGATATAGAACCACTAGGTAAGAGCTATCAGTTCCATGTTGTTTTCATGCTGTGTTAGAGAAGTATGACAGAGAAATGTCTGAAAAATATTTTTTCGGCCGCAATTTATTGATTTAATGACAGATTTGGAAAGATACACTGTAGTAGTTCATTTTTCAAGTGTCCGAAAGACTGGCAATGTAGAATAATAAGAAAATGGTTACTGTAGTGTCACCATTTTCTTTTGCTTGCTACTCTGCCTTAAGGATATTTTAAAACTAGTACTAAAAGGCTTAAATGAAAATTTGCTGAAATGTTGGCGTATAAATTATAAGCTGTTGTCTGAGTGAATCCTATTAAAATGAGCTGACTTTCATCTTGCAAAATGCTGATTAACAAGTGGCTATTTTTATTAGATTCAGTTCTAATTCTGTATTTTACAAATATGTGGTAGCATCCAAAAGATGATATGAAAAAGTAATTCTTTACATTTCAGACACTTAAATTAAAAAGTCCTATGCTAACAGGGGTGAATAGAGGACACGCGACAGACAGAAGGATCTTCATAAGCTTCTGTCTCAAAAGCCTTATACTCTTCAAATAAGAAACACTGGGAAAAAATTACCATTGCTCTTTCCTAAGAGGATTGTTCTCACTGAAGCAGGCCACTTGAGGTGCAACTATCTTAATTTCACTAATCCAAGATGACACGATGTTCAATATTTGTGCGTAGCGCTGTAAGGCAGCTTTAGTAATAGTCACCTCACTGGTGACAGACTTAGTGGATTCTTGTGTTATTGCTCACTAAATTGTGGTTTCTAGATTGTTTTGTAACCCTAGCTTGACTTGTGTCTGTGTGTCTCTCCTTTTCACACTGTGTCTCCCCCTCTTCTACTCTTTACAGGTAATGATGAATAAACCTGACTCAGGAAATTCCTTAGTGCTTACTGCATATCAGTGTCTGAAGTCTGCACAGCTGAATAACGAATTGTAGTGGAGAATGTAACATGGGGCAGAAGAGGCAAGCCTTTTAAAAAGAACGTTGATTGTATGAAAAAGAAAAAACATGCCTTTTAAACTGAGATACCTTTAGAGTCCTCTTGTGTGGATTTGCATATGTGTTCCTGAAATATTAGGTGCCCAAAATTTAAAAAAACCCACACCAAACAACCAACAACAACAAAAATCAACAAAACCCAAAAACCTCAACAAACCAAACAAAAAAACCCCAAACCTGTATCCTCTCAAATATCGAAAGAAATACCTGTATATATTCTGATACAAAACTGAGACCTATAATTAAAACAGAATTTCTGACGTATGAACAGTTAGCTGGTAAGGTTGAGCAGGTGGAAGCATTACTATGTTGTGGAAATATGTCTGGCTATTCACTTACATACTTCAAATAGCTTTTCTTTACACCTACACAAAGAAATTATTTTGGTTTTATTGACCCTTGTGGTTGTATTTTAATAGTATCCTAATTCAGTGGTCCAGTTCATGTATTTCACTTTTATTGTATTTTGAAGCTGAAGGCTTCTGTCACATATGAAATATCTTGATGGTGTTTCTGAATCAGGGCAAACTGGTACGTAAGTCATCGAAATGTCTGGGGCGGGGGGAGGTTGAGATTATAAAATCCATTTGGAGCTAGAATAGTCTTTTTCAATATTTTTCTTCTTCCCCTTCCCCATCCCCTTCCCAAAAATCCCAGTTGTTTACCTCTCTTGAATTTTGTCATCTGGTCAGTGATGACGTACTACACTGTTGAACTGAAAGGTGGGAGGTTTCCTGTTTAGCTTTAAAATCTGGCTGTTCTAGTCATTGCTCCAGCAGCCACAGGGGAAAATGAAATATTGCAGCCACAAGTGCTGTGTAATACTTCACATCTTTTGGCTCCTGTATTGTATAGCTTGGTTTCCACCACCCTACAAGCAAAAGCAGGTTTCTTCTGACACACATTTCCTTGTTCCTTGTGTCAAAGCAGTAATACAGGGCAGACGTTATGGATTCTGTTGTTTTCCAGTCATTGTCTCTGCATCAGCTTTACTGGTTTACCCATTACAGTAAGTCTCTTGTTATGAATTTGATGAACTGTCAAACTTCCAAGTGCCCTATTATAGGAAAATAGGTTTGGTTTGTTTTTTTTTTCACCTACAACCAGTCACAATCTAAAACTGTCAAAAGTTGCTTTTTCACAAAGTAAAAGCAAGTATATATAGATATATATGTATATATTTATTATTTAAACTGTCGAAATATGTACATGATTTTTGTATAATTGTTTTATGGTGTCATTATTAAAATTTTGCCCACTGAAAAGCGTTAATTTTTTTAAACAGATACCAAACTTACTCTAGTTCAGCAGTATCCTGGGAATCTGCGGTGAGAATAAAATTAATAATAATAATAACTAATTGCCTTTAATAGATTATTTTTTATATCCTTATTTCTTTGATAAACACCTCTTACTTCATCTGATGAGAAACTATGATCATTGTTGGAAACAGTGTTGGTTCTGTCCTGTACTGCATCTCATTCCCTTTCCTTCTTTATTTCTTTTTTTTTTGACTTCCCACAGTAAACTTTTCACCAGGCTTCTCCTTCATTCCACTTTTCACTGCTGCATAATCTATTCAGAGAGATGATCCCCATGAGCTATGTCATCCATGACATTTAGCAAATACACCCTAAAGACTTTATTAGAAAATGAATCTGAATTGCTTTCTTTTTTCAGGCTTGATTTTTCAAATCATACCTTGTCCACCTTTTGGAGGAAGGGAAGACTCAGAACTTTTAGATTTAAAATAATATGGAATAACTGTATGGAAACAACAAAATACACCAACTGGTGTATTCTATCCTCTATGGTTTTGAATCCCCTTAAGGTGATACAGTCTTACTGAAGTATTGGGCCATATTCACTTCCTTTAAATTGGAATCGTATCATTATTGACAATCTTCATTTCTTATGCAGTGCACTGGCTTGCTTTTGGTAAGAAAAATGGACATAATCTTCAGACTGCAAGATTTATAAACAGAGCTTTTTACCAATTAATGATTTGAAAAATACATGTAGATTGTGGACAGCTTTTCAAGAATAATCTTCAAACCTGCCACCCAAGACTGAACATCCTTGAAATCCCTCAAAAGCTAACTTAAAACTGACACAGTAAATAAGTTTGTCTGCTAAAGAAATACTTTCATCTGAAATGTGAAATCCATATTTAATGTGTGCTCTAATGACATCAAGGACAGTGTGGCTACAAGATAATTATTTGGTCTGTATGTAATTTATTGAAATTAGTTGAGCATTTGCCTTGTGTGCAAATTACATTCACCTTGAAGAATTTTCTGTTGTAATTCAAGTAGCAAATTGAGATATGGAATGTTATTTTTCACACAAAACGTATTCTGTGAACTATTTAACACTGATGTCTCTGTCCTCACACTTGCTTCTTGACCCTTGAAGCCAACTCTAAGTTCAGCTGAGGAATGTTTAAAAAAAACAAACAAACAACCAAAAAACCATTAGCAGAAAAGAGCAAGACCCCCAGCAGTGAGCTGGTTTGAGCTGAACAGGTACAGTACTTACCCAGAGCACTGATGCCTAAAACCTTTTTTGAAGAACAGAGCCTGAAGAGGCTTTTGCTCTTCAATTTGCCGAACTCTGATGTGTGCATATTTGAAGTTACTGCTAGAAGGAACTTCAGAAAAATGTGTTGTCTGGTTGGGCAGCGTGAACCAAAGCAGAGCACAGGTTTTTCTGTGGTCTCGTAAGTGAATGGCTGATTGAAATCAAGTTCCAATCTACCACATTCCTGACAAGGCTCTTTGTGCTCTTTAGAAATCTGCATTATTTATCAGTAATTCTTACTTCAGCTTTTACCGCTTCTCTGTCCCTCTTGCTTTCATTTGAGCATAAATGCTGTAAAGTTTCTCAAACACGCATTCTCCACTCATCTCATCGTTCTAAAGCGTCACAACTTTGCCCGAATCCGTCGGCAAGCCGGGCTGCGCCGGCCCTTGAGCCGCCACCTGCAGCCGCCAGGTGGCAGCGCGCGGGCGGGCGCGGCGTCAAAGCCCCGCGCGGGTTCCACCGCGGCTGCAAAGGTGCGGCCGCCTGTGCTGGGAGCCCTGCGCGGGGCAAGCGGCGAGGCTGAGCCACAACAGGAGTGCCTCAGGCCCTGCAATTTATGGGTATTTACTTGCACAAGGCCATGTTCTGAAAACACCCATAAATACAATTCTTTGTTTACAAATCTTTACAATCCTTTTCCTAGAGGATAGGAGGATCGTAATCATGGAATATCCTGAGTTGGAAAGGACCTACAAGGATCACAGAGTCCAACTCCTGGTCCTGAACAATCACACCATGTGTGTGAGAGCATTGTCCAAATGCTCCTCGAACTCTGGCAGTCACTCTGTAACCACTTCCCTGGGGAGCCTGCTCCAGTGCCCAAACACCCTTTAGGAGAAGAACTTTTCTAATGTCCAACGTAAACCTCCCTGACACAACTTTAGGCCATTCCCTCGAGTCCTGTCACTGTCACCACAGAGAGAGGAGAGATCAGTGCCTGCCTCTCCTCTTCCCCTCACAAGGAAGTTGCAGACTGCAGTGAGGTCTCCCCTCAGTCTCCTCCAGGCTAAACAGATCAAGTGACCTCAGCTGCTCCTCATATGACTTCTCTTCACAGTCCTTCACCATCTTGGTAGCCCTCCTGTGGATGCTCTTTAGTAGCTTTTTAGTATGATATTTCCAGTTTCCCCAAATGACTAGATGCACATTTAAAGAAAACAAAATACAACAGTTTTAGCACAGTTGAAATGTGTGGTTGGACTCTGTATAATCTTCCCCTCTGCCAGAAGCTGGGGTAGGAGCATGCCCCTGACTAAATTACTGATTTGACTTCTGTCTCCACTAAAAGCATCACATCAAAGCTCAAATAAAGCTACACTCTACGTAATTTTATTAGCTGTGATAAACCAAAGACAAATACAGAAATTTAACTTTTGAATCCTTTAAAATGTTTTTCTTTTCAAATAACTGTGTGCCTTCTCAAGTCTTATTTTACCATTTGTTCATTCATGAACCATGTAGACTCAAATTTAGTGTAAAATAGAAATCAGTGGTTACGATTTGTAAACCATTTTTTGCCATTTTTATCATAGCAGTTTAAATGGAGCAATTTGTAGAGTTTAAGTAGTAGTTTTAAAACCCATAAAGAGCTTCCTTTAAATTAAATTGGTGTGTTAATGCAATTCGCGCTTCAGATGCATTTCCAAGTTGATATGTTTTCCAGCTGAGCTGATAAGTTCAATTCAAATTGTAGCACTTAGAATGGTTGGCTTGTGCAAGAATCTTAAAAACACTTCTTCATCAACTAAAGCCTTAATTGAGCTGCTTCCACAAAGATATATTAATTTGCAGTTACTTGTGAGACGTGTATATACATATATGTATGTGTGTGTGTATAAATATATATATATATATATATGAGTTCAGCTGCTACTCCTAAATTGCTTGCCATGAACATCTCTGATCTGGCGCACTCTTCCACATTTTATTTCCAAGACATTTTTAAACCAAGATGGGATTTAGCCAATTCCATTCACTCTCTTTTTAACAATACAGTTTAGAGAACTCACAGAGCCAAAGACTTGGAGAGTTTTTCCACATGACCTGCACAACAAAAGCCAAAGCCATGGCTGCACAGTGGGAAAACTCCAGCGCGATAGCATTTGCTTAGTTTCAGGATGGTTGTGACAGTTCTTTCGCAAGTCACCCCTGAGGTTGACTCTATCAAGTGTGAGGCTGGGGCGTTGCATGATTCGCTTCTGCTTGGCTTATGGATGTTCCCTTAGGGACTGTAGTCAGCCAGGAAAAAATACAGTTCAGATTTAAATAGGACTGTGGTTGAGCTGATGCAGACATGCTCTGAGGAGAAGAGAAGCAATCAGGTCTTTGACATACCCTAATTTTTGCTGTATCCTGCACAGAGTCCTGACAGTAATCTCTTCCCTAAGGGAAGGGTTGAAGTATGCATTTTGGCTCTATCCTTGATACAGAATAAAACTTCCTTGAATTCAAATTTTAGGCTAAAAGACTGTGGTTGTATCTCTCTCAAAAAATTTTAAATCTCAAGCAATACTTAGGGATGCCATACTTTCCTCCTATTGGCTTCCCCATCAGCAGTCAAATGTTCTTATTGTTGTTTGTTTTATTGCTGCTAGAACTACTCTGCTGTCAGAGAAGTTTTGCAAAACTCAGGTATGTAGCCTTTTTCTGAAGTTATTGATTTGATGGGGGTACAGAAAGGACAGAAAGCCTGAGGTGCCATTAATGATGAGCCAGAACTGTCTATTGAGCTCTACCAACATGAGCCCTGCTTAAAACTGCCTTTTATAAACTGCTGTAGCTGTTATATTTCCTCTACATTCTGTTTTTTCCTTTGTATGGAAGTGTTTAAGAAAAGACTGGACATGGCACTTACTGCAGTGGCCTAGTTGACATGGTGATAGTCAAAGGTTGGACTTGATCTCAAGAGGTCTTTTCCAACTTCATTTATTCTGGAAATCTGTAAAAACTCTTGATAAAGTTGTCCAAAAGACAGAAATAAAATGCAACTAATTTTCCATTATTATAGTACATTTAATTGATCCTTTTCCACTGACGTTAATTTTGATAACTTACGTAACCATTTGGAGTATTTTAATCCTTTTCTTTAAACATTGTAAGAGGAACCTAAAAGATGAAGTCTATGACAGTTGAGCTTCTCAATACAGTATATTTGGACATAACATTGGACATACTTTTATGTCTTTTAATTATAAGAAATATTAGTATATTGTATTTTTTAATACTCAGTAGTTTTAAAACTTTTTTTAGTAGATCTGTATTTATTGTTACATATATGAGAATTATTTCAATAGCACGAAAACATCTCTAATGTGATTTTTAGCATAGTAATATAGTACCTTTTTTCCAGCTGTGGAAAAGCCTGATTGCACTGACCTCTATATCCTGTTCCACCGTGGACTTTAGTACATCAGTTAATGATCACAATGCCCTGAATAACTTAACTCACTGTATTCACTTAATACTTCTTTGTCACCTTTCCTTAGACCACTATTGCTTTCTCTACATTGGACAATCCTGTTTGTCCAGAAACTTCAGCAAATTCTGACTCCACAGACGATGAGGTCAAACATTGCCAGGTGGGAAAGGAAGCACAGTTCAGTCCTGGCCCACAGCCTTTGTTAACCGTGCATTGATACTGCAGTAACTACTTTGCTCAGATCTATAACGGGCAGACTTTCCACCACAACTCCCAGTATATAGCCATACATACAATAGTGGAGCGTGGATGAGCACAGTCATAAGGCCTCCTTCCTCCCAGTAAAATTAAAGAAAGCTTGAGTTAGATCCCATTGTGATTTGTTAAGCTTCTCCTGTTCACCACAGTCTGTTCTTTCCCTCTGCTGATGATTATCAGGACCAGCAGAAGGAAACGTTCGCCCACCCTCATGCTTGGGCACGAAGCAGAGCGTCATTGATTAAACTGCTGAGAAGATGGGTATGAGCCAAGGGACCAGACTCTGAGCTGCAGTTGGTGAGGATATGAACACATCTTCCATTCTGCTTATTCTGCCACAGTGAACACAATCTCCATCAGAAGGATGGGACGTAACAGATGGAGCTATAACTTAAACCACTTTGTAACAGTTCCTAAAGCTCATCTGTCAAGGATGGTGCCAGACTGCTTGTGCAGTGTTAGTAAGAGAAATTTATGTATGAACATACAATGTGAAATAGGCCTGCTGAGGAGGAAAAGCTGTGTAGCCTATAATGTTTATCTTGCATTAATCAAGTTGTAATGTATTTACTTAGCACTATTTTTGTTTTCACTTGCTGGCAAAATCCCCACAGATGTTTTATTCTGCCTCACAGCAGTTAAAAATGTGAGAAATGTATAATCGAAATAATTTACTAATTGTGCAATTGCATGGCTTATCACACAACAAAACCGTGCGGGCTTGTTAGAGAGAACACACTAACCCATAGTATGACACAGGTCAGATCACTTCCTACAGTCACTAGCTTTAACAGAGCTATCTATGATACCTCAGCTCAGGTTTTTTCAGCTGAAATTCAGAAGACTGGCAAGCCTGTAAGATGCAGGGTGTCCCCTATCCCTCCATTCTGTATTTCTGTCACAGTGGTGTCAGAAGAATATGCTGCTCACATGTAGCTCACAGCGACACTGATGGTCATGGAAGTTGCAGGTACCTCATTTCTGGAAATCCAGCTCTTGATGCTTTTGCAGCCTTAGGGAACTGAACTTTCTTGCCATAGGATAACAGAGAGGTCAGAGGGCTTTGTGATTGTTGGCCAGAAGACTGTGTAGAATAATAGAATGAACTGGGGAAAAAAAAGTACTGAAAGCATCTGGGAATTTTTGTGCATACTAGACAATATATTCTATACTCATTTTCTGTGGCTAAGTTTACTGTTGCTGAGGCCTAGAAGTAGCCAAATAAAACAGCAGGGAAGCCTTTTCTATGTTTCTTGCCTCCATTTCTCACTAACATTTTTACATTGGCTCACTCCCTCTTCTAATGGAAGCTGGGGGGAAAGGCCGAGTACAGCACTAATGACGTGAAGAAAAATACTGAAGGAAGCAGCTGGGAGGCCATGGTTTCAACCACTCTCCTTCCCTTGCCCAGGAAAATTTCAGTGACCTCTTGACACCTCCCATGGGAAACTTTAAATTGACAAGAGTATTTGCCAAGTAAATACAAAAAAAAATGGCATTAAAATAGTATAGTTTCTGACTTAATCCTCCTAGAGTCAATGCAAGTAAGTGAAGGTTCCTGCAGCAGCTGTAATGCACTAACCTCAATCTTGATGGCTGGGTATGTGAATGTGTATCAGGACTGACTGAAAAACACTTCCATGCACTCACTAACGGCCATGGGGGAAACTGAAAATAAAAATGCCAAAAATTAAGTCACAGCTTGTTCCTGGATTGTGCTGGTATATTGTTTAAAACTACTGTGTTTCATGTTATGCAACACTACCTAGAGTCAAAACCTTAATTTGTCCTATGAAAATAAAGGGGAAGGCATTTCATGTTCATTATAACCTGATTGGTGATTCTGCCATGTTTTTGCTGGGGTAAGCTACTCAAGATTGATTGTTGTGACTCTTGGAAAATATTCTGGCTTTGTTATATGTCAGTTGCCAATTTTTCTTCTGAAATCTGGTCATGAGGAATACAGAATATGAGAGTATTTTGCACCTCAAGTGTCTCCATACCATATTCCCCCACACATTTGCTACTGAGCAGCACTTGCTGGTCATTACTAACTCTGATCCTGCTTGTTAATAGTAGGATTAATAGTGGGATTAGTTCTACTCCAGGAGACAGGTTGCTAAATTGGAGATCTGTAGTTTAGTACTAGGAACTGTTTAACCTGTAGAGATAAATTCATCTGTGCCAGTCCTTGTCCAGTTTGTCTTACCTTCTCTTATCTTTCCAGTCTTTTTTGCCACAAGTTGCCAAGCCTTCCATGTATGAGGCAACACTGCCTTCATGATCCCCATGCCTGTCACATAGAAAAGGATCAGCACAATAAAGCCCATATATAAGAATGCTTCCAAGAAGACAATACCAGAAAAAAATGCTCACCAATGTGAACTAGCATGCAGGAAAAGACCTAGCACAGGCCATTTACTGACAGTTCTTTAGAGCACAGCTGCCTTAGCTTTATATAAGGACTATGACGTGGATTAAAAATACATCATTTTTTAGCACAGGTGTGACCTCAGAGAAGAATTGTGGTAGAACTGCATTAGCAGTTTGCAGGTTTTTGGCACACTTACCTATTGTCAGTGCCCCAGTCCATCCACACACAGAGTTGCTGTTGCATTTTCTGGGACACATGGGAAAACATTACTTGAAAATGAGTTTGACTATAGCTCATATAAAATGTCTATTTAAGAGGTATTTAAGGGCTGACTCTTAGCTGGGGGATGGAATCCAGCTGCCTGTTTTCTTTGGCCCTGAGAGCCAGTTTTATGTTATTTACATTTTCAAAGCTAACTTCACAATGAAAGAGATTGAGGCTTGGTTTTGAGGCATGGCATGGATTTTTTGGGGTTGGGTTTTTTTTTTGGTGGTGGGGGCATGCTAGTGAGTAAATATTTTACAGCCCACATTCCTAGTTCTACAAAATCAGTGACTCCAGGCTGTGGGACAATGTAAGTAAGCACAAAGGCTGGAATTTATTGCTAGTAATGATCTATGAGATAAGATTTTTCAGCTAAGCCAGTGCAGAGTTCTCTTGCCAGATGTGTGGGAGTGAAAGTGACACAAATCTTAAAAAAAAAAAAAAGAGAGAGATATTTGGCAATCCCAGAGTGATTATATAGCCTTGCAGCACTAGCAGCCTCAGAGAATTCATTTGGTGTCTCAATGTCCTTATCGACTCAGAAGCCAAGTCTCAAGCTTTATAAAAGTAATCCAAAGTAGTGCCATGAATACTCCATAAATTTATCTCACTTCCTTAATCTTATTTTGAACAAAGATAGTTTTTGGGTCTTTTTTTCTACATTCCTCTGTTTTTAAGGAACTGTGGTAGCAGAATGATAGTGATTCTGCAAAAAATCAATGGGGAACTTGTCCCTTCATTCCCTTACTTTCATCCCAACATAATTAAAACCTTTCCTTCAAAGTCAAGCTACATCATAAATCCTTGCTTTTTGCTCCCAAGATATCATGGACAAAAGCAGAGTACATGGCTGGTACAGTGATAACATCCAAACCTCTGCCTACATCCTTTCATAAGTGCACTAGAAAATGCAGAGACCCAAAGCTGTAAAGGAGCTTCTGTACCTTTCAGACAACCAAGCGGCCTAATTTGTGCTAATGGGGCTGCAACTCTTCTTGGAGCTGAGGGTACATTCCAAAAAGGGATACTACAGTCAAAGAAAATACTTTCCCTTGGTATAAGGATATTGCTTGGACTAGTTTGGAATTAAAATGTTAGTGCACTTTAAATGCTGCAACACATTTTAATTTTTTATGTCCTAGTACACAAACTCTTACACAACCTATCTCATTGCTTATGTATGACACCACAGCAGAACTGTTTGAGTGTGGCAGAGATGTTTGAAAAGTAAACATGCTGATAATCCTACTTCCCTGTCACACAGCTCTGCCCAGCAGGCACTTTTAGTAGGAAAATGCTATTTTAAGGAAATAAATCTCTCTGAAAAAAGAACCTAGCTGAGCATGCCTTTAAGAACTAACATGACAACTTTTTTTTTTTTTTTGGCAAGCTATCAAACTGTTGCAGCACTCGAAATTCTAAAATAATTTAGTTTGGAATTTAATCTTGTAGATTTTGCTGTAAAAACACATTAATTTCATGAAATTCATGAATCCATGAATCATGAATCCATGTGACATGGAAAGATGTCATGTATTTATCCTGGAGCATCTTACCAGTCCCTGCTCCTAAGTCTGAGAGTGTAACACAGCTACAGACTCTTCTGGGACAAAATCCAAACCAACTCTCTCTGCAGAAGAGATGTAGGTGAAGGGATTACGGTACTTTTCAATAGATTGCTTGATTTGGACAGTAGGAGGAACTGCAGGACTCATCATAAAACACACACAAACCACACTGCAGATACATTATTGCCACACATTTGTCACACTTCAGCTTTCATGACTACAAAAGCACAAGTGTTTTTTAGGAGTTACTGCTCTGTAAATGCACTTCCAATACCTTCTCTAAGAATAAGACACTTTGGATAAGGTGTTTGTTAAGACCTGCAGAAATTTCTGACTTTTCGTTATGTTGTCATGCAGTTACCCAAAGGGGAAATAAAATCCTTTACATTACCTGTTGCAGAGCCTATGCTCTGAGTGGACATGAAAATTTCTCATCTAGAAAGACTGAAGGGAATGCTTAATATGTTCTAAAGATTTATTTTGTGTGAAAGCGTGAGTAGGTCTGAGGTTCCACCCTGTTACTGATTGGAGAATCCCAAGGCTTTGGCCAAGGATGTTTGCTCTTGTAGGGTTAATTTGACTGAAGGACCCTTCTAGATAAAATAGCACAGTATTGTGAATTCTTCCCTGTACATGAAACTTACTGACTAGCTTTGTCTTCTCACAGGATTTTAGAGAGTGAACCTGTAGTGTGTTTCTAGAAATGCAAAGTATAACAAAAGGCAGAATCTAGGAATTGTAGACCTGACATGATGGATACAGACATTTCCCAAAACCCACAACCTCCTTCCCTCTCCGCAGCCCACATGCAAAAGTGCCTCTGACTGTCCTCAGCAATTCCTTCTCCTATCTAAAACTGCAATTTTTTTTTTTTTTAAATCTAATAATATACGTGCCAATTATCCAGTCTCTGGACATTCGGCTTCTTTCAGATACTTTGGTAATGAGGTGTAGTAGTGAAGATTAAGTAAACTTTGATGAATGTTGAATATCCTCCATGATATTTTTGCTTATTTAAAAAGAAGAAGAATTGTTTGGGCCCTGCAACTCATCTCATCTGTGTGTTCAAACACATTTGGGTGTCCAAAGCTCCAAACACGTGTCATAGTGTTCCTCAAAGATAAAACTGGACTTTAGCTCACTGTCACTAGAAGTGGTTTATTACAGTTCTGCCTAATCTCAGTCTAGAGTCAGTAACATGATAATTTTACTTCAATATTTATATGATTATTGCTTTACTGTTCATATGAAAGAGCTTTACCCTGCGACTGGAATGCAGCCTTTGCAAGTGGGGAAAATACTAATAGCTTTTTAATAGCTTACAATTTGCTAACAATATAGGAAACTATTAAAACAGCATGTAAGCATTCCAAAATGTCTAGGGCAGTCAATAATTCTAAAACTACATCCTGAATAACTTTAAAATCTTTAGGAGACCAGATCTTAATGGAGCTGGGAGATACCCAGAGCAGGACTGAACACATAACTGGGTATGCTCTGTCCCCATCAGAATCTCCCCTGTGGAGAGAGCACTAATTCCAGAGGTGCAAAGAAGCATTCGGACCAACTCTGCAGTCTCACAGATTAGGTCTGTAGCTTGTCAGCTGCATGCAAGGAAGGAAAAAGGTAATTTGATTTCCTTAAGAATGGATTCTAACATTTCTGCACCTCTTCTAAAATCTTCACAGCTGTACCATCTAGCTTGATTTCTTTAAACAAGCATTCTCCTTTGTTTTTCCTTTAACCTTATTTGTAGTAAGGGCAAATTCAAGCTTGCTGGTTAATGAGATACAGGCACTATGTTCCCATCAGCATAATGAACACTGAAAGTTCTTGACCAACTACATAACCCAACACCTTACTGCATTTCTACGAGGTACAGCACTGAATGCTGCAGCTAGGTTATGGGGATCATAAGCACCCATAAACGCAGTGTTTTCCTGTGACTAACCTGGTGGGAATGTCTTGTAACAAAAAGCTCACTCAAACACTGAGTAGTTGTAACATGTTTATTCTTTAATGCCACAGACACTTTCTCTATTGCACATTTCCTCCCTGTGACTCAAATTAAGTTATTGCAAAAGCAGCAATATGTACAAAGTTACAATCCCAGATTCATGTTATCAGAGGGATCCAGTTCACAAGGCGAATACACAAATGATATTGTACTCAAGAAAGCTGGATGCCTAGAACACAGCATAAAGATGTGCTTTCAGTACACTCTGGCTTCTAGTTTTGCAACTCATTTCTCCCAACTCTCTCCTCACAAATTCCAGAACTGCAGAGATGCTTCTGGCAGGACGCAAAAGCCTGAGAAGTACATTTGTCATTGATGTACTTAAAAGTAGTTCACAACCCAGAAAGTGCAGTAAGGACCGCACAAAACTCAGTTTGCCAGCAAACCAACTGGATCAGTATCAACCATGCTGAGCTCCTTGCTGCTAGAATAGTTGCCAACAGTAACTGAGCTCAGTAATTTAAAGCTGGTACTAACTGAAAAAGACCCCAAAAAACCAAGACACCAAAGCAAAACCAAACTGCAATCCCCCCTTAACCCCCTGAAAGAGCCCAAAAACAAGACCACAAAAAAAATTATCAACACTTTAATGAAAAAGGAATGAAGTCATTGAAGAACATCTTCATGTTCTTCATGACACCGGGAGCTCATTTCTACCAGAGACTGAAGAAAGTTGGCCATGGGCCATCCTTCATGATGTGCTGTACTTGCCAATGTAAAGCCAGCAAGATCAGCATGGCCATCAGTGCTAAACTCTCACTAAAGAGATGTCAGTGGGAATTTTGCATGGCCTTTTAAAAGGGATCTCCACCATATCTCCAGGGGTCATTTTACAAGGAAATAAGATCAACTTTTTTGATCTGTGCTTGAGATCTATATTGCATGGGAAAGACAGACTAATGTGAACATTACAAATGAAAAAACATTTTTGTTTTCTTTCTGACTAAAATTA
The DNA here is from genome assembly GCA_013400235.1 of Oriolus oriolus. Taxonomy (NCBI): domain Eukaryota; kingdom Metazoa; phylum Chordata; class Aves; order Passeriformes; family Corvidae; genus Oriolus; species Oriolus oriolus. The sequence goes on along the minus strand of VXBT01011977.1, from coordinate 1,782,326 downwards.
AAAAAAATTATTTAAAATATTTTAGTACAAAAATGTAGCTCAAAACAAAAACATGCTTATGAACCTACAAATAAAACTAATTCAGACTATGACTGCCACAAGACACTGCTGTGTTTTCTTTCTGATAGGACATAACACCTCTTGTTCTTGTTATGTTTGAGTCTTTCGCAGTTATCTGAAGATTTTCAGGATGGAATTCACAAATAAATTAAATATGCCTTCATATGTTTATTCTTGCAGGCCTGCATTTCTCTACATGGCACTCACTCAGTTTTGTTTTATTACTCTGAATATATATAGTGCTAACACGACTTTTTCAGGCACATGGATTATCCCTGCTATCAAGGATAATAATCTTCGGGGACATTCTGTAGGATTAGAATGAAGACTGGATCTGGTGTTGTTCTTTACTGCATTAGTGTATTTAGTGCATTAGTCTTTATGTTTAAGATTTCCATGTTGAAAAATACGTGATTCTGAAATATCCCATACTACTTATCCCTTACATTTCCTAAGGGACTGGATGCAGATGACTATAGAGTGCATCTCTTAGCCCCTCTTCCCAATAATTCATTGGCAAAACCTGACGGAATATTTGGAAAAGTATTAAGATTCTAGAGGTTTTATAGAAACAGTAGTCATATTTTAAAAAAAATCTAATATTGAATGTCCCTCCTACAGCAAAGGGTGCGGGAGATGTCTTTCTCTCTTCTTGTGAGCTGCCAACTTATCAATTAGCCAGTGTTGCTCAAAGCCAGGCACAGTATAGACTGTCTCACATTTTAAAGACAGAGGAAAAACTAAGGGTACTTGGAAATGTGCCAGAAACAGGGATTATTGCAGTAAGATTTAGTTAGAATAGAAAGTGTGACAGTTTCAACAGAGTGGGCTGAAGACATGGGGACAGACCTTTAGGCTGTTTGACCCAGAGAGGAAAAAGAAGGTATTGACAAAAAAGAAGGCATGCAGAGAACAGTGGGTTTACTGCATCAAGGATGCTGACACAGAAAAAAGTAAACAAACAGGTGTTACCAGTTCTTTCAGCACCTGACATTGTCTTTTGCTGTTCTTCCTATTGTCCTTTGCTTCTTCCTTTACTCAACAGCTTCCAAATGAAGAGAAATAACACATGTTGGAGAAAAAAAAAAGTTTGTGCCTGAAACTCAGTGTCAGAAGTATAATTCATTACATCAAAAATGTGTAAAATACAAACAAATATTAATAGATATTATAATTGTAGAAATCCAGCTGGTTGAGTAACTGGAGGGCTTCATCTTTCAAATCTGTGTTTTTAATGGATTTCTGCCCTTTGCATCATGCACTTAGTAAAAGCTGTACAAGGAACTAATGAACTGTGTATAAGGATGGGATGATTTCAAGAAGTGAGGCCTCCTCACATAAAAATGTCCAAAGAGTGCAATTCCATGAAGTGAGAAAGAATAAATACTTCAATATAACAGCAATCCTGTTCCTTTCAGTCCTGGCTCCAGAGTATTCCAGCCTCTCTGAGTCAAACACTTCATGCGTAAGAGGGCAGTGGCATACATCTGCACATACTCTCCCAGTTTTTTACATGGATCATACTTGTTTGAAAATTAACTACAGCTACTGCTCAGGAAGTAACATATTTACCTGATACTCTTCAGAGTGTTTACTGCTTTGGCTTGTACTCCACAATGTATTTAGTATTTTACAGACTTTACACAAAACACTGTCAAAGACCAGCCCTGATAAAGGGGTAATCTTTTTATCCTGCTGCCCTGAACTTTCATCTTGCTTCCCTGGTGTTTTAAATTCACTTCCACTTGTGTTGTAAATTCTTTTACTGTTTTAATAGATATTTTACATTCCTTAGGCAGCAAACTAAGTTTAGACAACAGTATTTGTCTTGCTTACAAAACTATGCTAGAAAGGCTGGCAAATTATTACCATGAGATCTTCTGAAGAAGCTATGTCCAAAAGTGAAATCCAATTGTGAGATGAGATTTTGTTTAGATTCAACAAGTCTCTGTTTCAAATGTACTGATTATCCTTTTTTCTGTAGCGACAGCACTGACATGGCAAGATAGAGGAATACTATGAGACATAGGAATATTCTTATGTATCAGATGTTTATATCCTTCTATTTATGTTACAATACTCCCTGGAAAGCACAGACATAGACCAGAAACCCATCTGTATCAGTTTTCCTAAACTCCAGAATTCATGGGGGAGGAAACCTTATTTCTTAATGAACTGTACATATTTAGCAGCTTCAATATTTCCACTACTATGACTGAAAAATAAAATCAAATATTAGAGATGCATTCAGTGTGAGTGAGCAGTTATTTGGAAATTCTAATAATCAGAGAATATCATTACCACTGGAAACAAGCAAGTTAGCATATCCAGAAAGACAGAAAAGAAAGAAAGACACAAAGATATCTTTAGATGAGATATCAGCTTATCCAAACCTACACAATCCATGTGTGAAAAAGAAAAAAAAAAAAGCAGCTTTTTATATATACACAGAATTCAGTAAGGATGACAGCAAATTTAAAGTTATAGAATATCCTGAATTGGAAGGGACCCACAAGGATCATCAAGTTCAGCTCCTGACCCTGCACGGGGCAGCCCCAAGAGTCACACCACGAGCCTGAGAGCCTTGTCCAAATGCTTCTTGAACTCAGGCAGACTTGTGCTGTGACGACTTCCCTGGGGAGCCTGTTCCAGCGCCCAACCACCCTCTGGGTGAAGAAACTTCCCTAATATCCAACCTAAACCTCCCCTGACACAGTTTCATGCCATTTCTTCGGGTCAACTTCAAAGCTAGAACTACACACAAGCTTTTGGATTGCTTCCCTTTTGAGTTGCAGTTGACAAGATGAATAACTGGATCTTTAACATTTGTCTAGCTTTTTCATCACCCATAGACAAGGGGTCTCATCTGATTTAAAAAGAGCAGGCTTTAATTTATTTTGGTTTCATGGTAATTTGTATGTACCCTAGGGTTTACCTCCCCCTTCATTCCCAGTCTTGTCGAGAAGTATTTCACACAAAACATTCCAAAAGCAAGTGCATCATCTCCTCAACACGGAGGTATGTGGTTGTGTGTGTGTGGGGGGGAGTGTATGAAGAGAGGAACTCATCAATTTTCTGGCATCATTTATTTAATTAAGCAGTCCTATCACAGAACCGTTTAGATTGGAGCAGACCTCTGAGATCAGCGAGTCCAACTGTTAATCCAGCACTGCCAAGTCCAGCACTAACCGTGCTCACAGACACGCTGTACTCGACCTCACCACAAGCGTGCTGCAAGGGCCCGAGGGAGCACAGCCGCACCCGAGGGCAGCGATGGACGTGACACGGCACCCCCGTCTCCGTCCCTGCCCGCGCCCAGCACGGCGCCGCCTCACCCCCCCGGAGCGGGAAACGCCGCGGCCTCACCACGTCCCACCGAGACGCCGGGAGCTGCGAGCGCACAGCCAGGGGAGGCTCGGGGAGGGTCCCTTGCCCCGCACAAGCCCGCCCAGCATGAGGAGTCTCCTAGGGCGGGCCGCTGCGGGCTCTGGGCACCCCGGCTCCTCCTTCTGTAGGGCCTGCCGGCCGCAGGCCGGCGCTCCGGGTATGACTTACCACAGACAGCGAGCGGGGGCAGCCCTGCGAGGGAGCGACTGACCACCCACCCTCGCTCGCCCCCTCCCTCCTCCTCGTTCGCCACCGCCCCCACGCAGTCGGCGGCAGCCCCAGGTGCCTGTCCGGGCTGCCCCCAACGCACAAGGC
>VXBT01011977.1:1479644-1778265 GCA_013400235.1 Oriolus oriolus | reverse complement strand
GCGGCCCCTGCGCGGCGGGGCGGGGAGGGTACGCGAGTCTCGGCGCTGCCGCGGTGGGAGAGGCACCGGCGGGGCCGGCGGTGGCGGCTCCTCACGGGAACAAAGCGGGGGCGGCGCGGCCACACGGTGAGAGCCGGGTGAGGGACGGGGAGGGGGCGGCGCTCGAGCTCCCCGGGGACCCCCGCGCCCCCCGAGGGGTGGCTCGGCGCGGCGGAGGGGCCGCGGGCCCGACCCCTCCCTCGCTCTGCCCAGCGCCTTGGGGCGGAGTGACAGCGCCGTGTCCCCCGACCGCCCCCGCCTGCCGGGGAGCAGTCCCCGCTCGCCCCGTGTGCCCGCAGGGACCCCTGCGCGCCAACGCCGCGGGGTCCGCCCGCCTGCGGGTCGCTGTTCCCTCGGGGAGCAGTATAATATAAAGCAGTGAATCGGGGAGGCGGTCCGGGCGCGGAGCCCAAGAGCAGGTAGGTGCGGGACGAGCGCCCAGGGAGCCGGGGGAGCCGCTCCCGCAGGCGGCTGCGGGGGCTGGGGGGAGGCGCTCAACTTCGCCCGGTGCTGGGCACTGCCGAGCTCAACAAGCCTTTTTCTACCCGTGAAGCATCCTGGTGTGACTTCTCGCACAATGTTGTTTTTTAGGGGGGCTTTTTAGTGGTGTTTGTTTGCTTTTCCCCCTCCCTTTTCCCAGCCCCTCGCTGCATAGGCTGGAGCGGGCTGGAGGCTCGCCCCTGCCTCTGTGGCTGCATACGCAGCGCTCGTGTTGTCCTAACGATATGGCAGTAGCACTTCCTGCTGTAAATCACTTCGCGATAGTTTTTGAAGCGCTTCTTAAAGGCGGCACTGTAATGCACCTCCTTGTCAGTGCTTGTGGTAAGCTTAAAACCTTGTGAGCTGGAGGCTGTTTTCAGGGCTGATCTGTGTAATGTGCTGCAGTACTTTTCATAGAAAGGGTAGAAATGTAGTTCACTGTTGGCTTAGTGTTGGCATAAATGTAATTCCCCTTGCTATGACCTGTTGGTGTAGGCTCTGTGGTTTTGGACCCCATTGTAGTTACCTTTGCCATGTTCTTGTTGTGAAAAAAGGCTAATCTCGAATGTTCAGAGAGAGTGATGTATTAAGAACTATGAAAAGTAAGCTTTATTATACTGCTGTACTGGGGATAGCTCTTTGTTCTGGAATAATTTGAGAAAATAAAATCACTCAGACTGAAATTTATGAGTACTTGAATTTAAAAACCTTAGCTGTCAGCAGTTGTTAAAATATTTTAAATAAATAGGTACATTAATGTAGATTGCTATTGCTATATACATGTTTCATTTATTGAAAATATCTACTGAATTAGTCTAACAATCTCTTATTTTGCTCTTTGTATGAACATCATCATATAAAATGGTCTTGCTGACTCTTTTTCCGTCTTATTAATACCTTTTTCCCCTCAAAAAATTTTAGAGCACGGTCAGAAGAGGAATGGATGTAACATGATACCCTTGCAGTGCTCAAAACACACAAATTCTGCAAAGATTTGTTTTTTCATTAAGTAATATAAGCAAAATGGATGAATCAGCTTTGCTGGATCTGTTGGAGTGTCCTGTTTGCTTAGAACGCCTTGATGCTTCTGCAAAAGTCTTGCCTTGCCAACACACGTTTTGTAAACGCTGCCTGCTGGGCATTGTGAGCTCTCGAAACGAGCTGCGATGTCCAGAGTGCAGGACTTTAGTGGACTGCGGTGTAGACGAACTCCCCAGTAATATTTTGCTTGTCAGACTACTGGATGGCATCAAACAGAGGCCTCGAAAACCTGGCGCTGGCGGTGGGACTGCTGGCACAAACGCTTTAAGGGTCCCCATCAACACTGTAGCTAACTGCGGATCAAAGGACCTGCAGAGCTCCCAAGTTGGACAGCAGCAAAGGGTGCAAGCACGGAGCCCTCCTGTTAGGGTAAGTACCATGTGGTGACAATATTTTGGAGCATTCCTGTCTTTTCCTGCACCATTTCAAAAGGGTTGGTGGCCTCTGCTTCGCGATAAGGGCAGTCAGATGGTTAATACAGCAAAACAATGTAATTTTCAGAATTGCTGTGGATTTCTAGCAAAGCACATCAATGTTCCTGTCAGTGTTGGTTTAATACTATATAAATACTAATAATGCTTCCTTATTAAAACCCCCAGTTTTTGAGGCAAGAAGAAGAAATCCTTAACTGTCCTATTAAAAGACAGTCAAACAGAGCAACGTAACTTATGTGGAAAGCTTAAGTTATTATTAAGGATAGAGATCCTGAGAAGAACATTTGAAATTGTTTTTAGTTTGTCAACTGAAAGACTAGAGATTTCATTTTGGCTCATGCACTTTCTGAAATGATTCTTACAATCAGTAAATTTCCTTTGAGTTAGACGTAACAAATGTTAAACATGAGCAGAGAAGTTTCACCGCTGGCTTCTAAATACCTACATTTTTACTTTCTTTCCTTCAAGGAGAAATTTTTGAATTCCTGCAATCTGCTAAATTATTTGCAGTCTCAGTCCTCACTCATCATTTCTTTAATTCGTTTTTCCTCAAGTATTTTTTCTAGAGGATTTGGAAGATCTATGTACCATGATGGGAAGACATTGCCTTCTTTCTATACTCTAATTCCTTCCTAAGAGCTATGCAACCTGTAGACTCTGTCATACCTTATAATGAAGACTCGGGAGCCTCATTTATGGTTATGCATTCTAGAACCTGTGTCAGGAAATTTTATGAGATGACAGACCTTGCTCTGTTTTATCTAACAACAAAGCAGGACAGCTTCTCTGAAAGGTTTTGCTGCCCAGTTTGTGATGCATGCTTATTTGAGTTCCTGTGTTTGAAGTGGAGTTTCTGAATGGTTAGGGTGGTTTCCGTCTTGTGAAGTTAATTTGATTTTTATGAAATGTCTTAAGGAGTTCCAAGAAGAGGACTTGAACGTGTTTTTGGCAGGACTAGTCTTTATTTTAAAGTGTATCTGAGTTATTTACTTTACTTACCCAGTGAAAGAAGCCTAACACTTGATTTTCCTCAGTTGTACTTAACATGATTGGAATCTCTCCAAAAGATCTTAGATACACCTCTTAAGTTTACATAAAGATTTTAAATCCAGTTGTTTTTCCATTAGGTGATATTGCTTTCTCTGCTTGCTAGTGATCTCATTAGGTTCTTTACTTTAGAATATATAAATTATAATTATCAACCCACTTCCTGCTAATGAGTTTTATTTTGTACCTATGTTAATTGGTGAGGAGAGAAAGTGATCTATGGGGGTTTTCTGTTAGTGGTTTGTTTTTGTGGTTTTGGTGAGTTTTCTTTCCAGAACGTAGAATCCTTAAAAAGTACTGCAAAGAAGCATCAGCAGTATCGAAACCAGTCTGGTCTTCTCCAGAACTTGAAGGTGTTTATCATGATACCTTGCATTCAAATGCTCTTCAACTTAAAACAAAAACTCTTATGATTTGTTTATATATTTTTGTGTCGACCTTTGTAAATAACTGGATGTTTTCAGAGACTGCTTCTCCTCCAAAAAGGTTTCCGGTGTAGCACTGTACATGAGGGACTGTACTTCAGACTTTCTCAAAGCCTTATTAGACAAAATAACTTGAATATGGAATATTCTCTCTCTTTTTTTAAATGTTCTATAATATCCTGTTTTGCAACATTTGCATTTCCAGATGTTGCGCAGAGTAGAAAGTGATAACACATGGAAGGTTGCTTCAGTTTATTAGTTCTGCTGTACCGTGTGCCACTAAAACTGTGACCATATGCATTCCTCATGCAGTTAACTGATACTCAGTGTGTATTAGTGATAGTTTTCAGTGTTTCACAGTAAGTCTTAGTCTGTCTTTGGTTTTGGTGTTTCACAGGCATTCTTCTGCCTTCTTTCCTTTGGGAGACAGGGAAAGATGATGATCTCATCATTTGTCCACTTTGTCCAGCGCCTTTTTTTTACTGGGAAGCCAGTACTTTTAAGAACATGAACCGACTTCAAGAAGGTGGAGATATGAACTACTTTTCCATTTTCTGTATGGAAAGCGGTTTTGGAAAAAAAGTCCAGAAAGCAAAATGCCACTTTAATGGACAGCGTTGAAGTGAATGCCCTATTTGTTTTGCTAACTCTAACATAAAGATGCTTGCAAATCCAGATCCTCTCTGGGAATTGAAGAGGAAAATCTGTTTCTAGATGAGTGGCAGAGTCAGATTTCCTAAACTAATTTTGCTGAAGGGGAGCTAGTAAATGAAAGTTGCTGTTATGTTAAATGAAGTGAATGTGGATGAAGGCTGTCAAGTCATAAACATTCTGCTTATACCCTGAAGTAATACTAAGCTCATAAATGCCTTTTCAGAGAATGCCATAGTTTTCAGAAAAGGTTAATACAGCATGTACTGCAGCATGATTTCCTGAACTGTATCAATGACTGTGGAGTGGCCAGCCCTGTTATTGCACAGTATATTGCATTCTCTGTATGTATGTGGTGACACATGGCAATAAACAAACAAATGGTTCCTTGACTCTCAAAACTAATGAAGCTGGGTGGGTGGTGGGGGTTAACAAATCTTGTGCCTAGTGTCTCCCCCACTAGAGTAACCCTGTTTCTTTCTGTAACCTCTATAAGCTTTCACTGCTGTAACAACAGCAATTTCTCTGTGCAAGTTCTTAATCTATTTTGTTCCCCTGCTGTTTTGATGTATAAAGACTTCTGTGCCTTTCCCTAGTACAGGCTGGGCAAAGGCAGCAGCATCTTGCTATACCTGATGGAAAACTTGTGTTTGCTGGCTGCCCAGCAATTCTGTTCTAGACAGCCAGCTTGCCTGGGAGAGCAAATAAAATAGTTATATGCATAGTGCAGCTTCCTCTGTGGTATGGATGCTAACTTAATGCTTTTCTCCTTTTTTTTTAAACTGGAAACCTTCAGCTAGGTTGATAGCTTGGAAGAGGTGTAAGAGCCACAGCCTACTGTCAAATCTGTTTGGGACTGGTCATCAGGAGCAAGTTAGTGAGGGCTGTTGAGGGACTGCATGATCACATGAGCCTTGTTTCCTTCAAAAGAGGATTCAAAAATGTTAGGGACCATCCTATTATGTTTTTGCTCATGTTACTAATTTTTTCATTTTCACACAGTGTGTCAAACAAGAATTATCCTAAGTTCCTTATGACAGTTTTACAAGGGTATGCTTATTGCAGGAGTCTTAAATGTAGCTGTATGCCTATGTTGCTAGATGTTGGAGAGCTGTTATCTCCTAGATAGATTTAAGATGATCCACTTTTTCACTTTTCCTTTGAATTTGTATTTGCCTAAGACATACTAATTCTCCCTCTCGTTTGTTTATAGTTCAGATTTCTGAAGTTAGGGCTATCTTTTCCAGGGAACCTAGAGGATAATTGTCTAGATAGTCTGAAATTTTATCAGTGTTGAAAATATTTTGTAATAAGATTTTCAGATGTTTTCTGGGCCAAATGGAGGCAGGAAGAGCTAAGAGAAGAATTCAAATGATCTCCATTAACAAAAGAAAAGCATGAATAGCTGAAAAGTTGGCCATTCCTAATAGAGTTGATGCTTTTGGTGAATAAGAATTGATGGTGTAATTTGAGTATATTACACTGTATGTCAGTGGAAAATCTTATCTTAGTGCGATGTGAAAGTCCTAAAGCTTTTCCCTTTTTTGTTGTTTTTTATTCTGGAAAGCTGCTAGAAACCTCGAGATACCATTCTCGGTGTTGTTGACTTGACATGAGAGGGTAAAGAATCATTGCAGGCTATTGGAAAATGCTCCTCTAAGTGTTAAAGGGGACTAGAGCCACTAGTATCTGAGCATCTGAGTTGTTTGTGATAAATTCTTCTACACCAAGGTGAAATGAAAAACCCACTAACTGGAGATTGTTCCATGAGTTTCTAATGCTTAGCAGTGGTGCAATGTCATGTAAACCCATGCATTCATTTTCAGGTTTGTTTAGCAAGGAAAGCAGTAGTAAAATTTTAAGTTCCTGAGTGCATACTGCTGCAGCAGTGGTCATTTGTGATCCAGGAGGCTTGCCTGGGAACTGCTGAAGCAGTTGTAAATGCCAGAAAGGAAAATAAATGGAGCCAGGTTTTCCACCCATAGCCATGGTGTTTGACCTTGCCACACATCTTGGGGCACTAGGGACAGTGGGCCACCTTCTGGTCTGTGTGGACTTAAGCAGGTTGGGCTTCTCTGTCAGACTCAATGGATGATGTAAGCAATAAGGTTTTTTTCATTCTAACCACCCTAGAAAACAGAGCTCAGAGTGCAGCTCTCACAGTTTGACTGTTGAGCAGGTTGCTAAAAACTGACAGGAGCCAAAACAACTGCTGCTTTTGTAGTCGTGGCACTTACTGGCCTATGGAGATCCTGGCAGAACTTAGATATCAAAAGAAACCTCTTAGACTAGAAAATAGCACTAGGACTGAAAATGAGCATTCATAGATCAATAACTTCATTACATTATTGTAAATAAATATGGGGATCACCAAGCATAGCAGCAGGTGTAGATTGGAACAGATGTTTAAATCATGTTGGAACCAGAGTTAGTGGAATGAAATAGTACAAAGAAATGTGTCAGTAAAGGTCTGCTGGAGGGGTGTTCTTAAAGGAGGTTCCCATTGTCGTAATAGATCAGATTGTAAAGTATACCCAGTTAAGGGAAAAAGTAGTTGTAGAAATATGAAAAAAACGGTGGGTAATACAGTTAATTCCACGACTGTTATTTGTGATGTTAGGCTGGAGAATCATTACTTGATGCTACCTGATTTTGAGCTGACCCCCCCCAACCAAAAGGTTGTTCCATACCGTATGGCATCATGCTCAGCATATAAATCTGGAGAAGGAAGAAGGAATGGGAGGGAAGTTCCCAAGTTACATTTGAGAATCTGGAGATAGGCACCTATTCATGTTCTGGAGTGATCGTTAAAAAATATTTTGTGAAGTCTTTGTAAATCATGTATGCATGCTTTTGTTTCATTTCATGCGTGCTGAGATTACTAGATTCTGCTTTTATATTTACGATTGCTTGTACAGTTTTAATTACTTCTATGTAACACTGTTGTATCCTATGTGAAACTAGAGAAAATTTAATGGAGATCATAAATATAAAAGGAAAGTACACTGACTCTTGTGGTGTTAATGTGTTCCCTTTCAGACATAAATAATTAGATAGAGAAGGAGGATAAGCAAAAGGAAGAACTGTCTCTGCATCCAAAGGCATGGGGCTAGGATTGAGAGCTTCCGGGCTCAGTTCCTGGCTTTGCTACAGACATCCTTTATGACCTTGCACAGAGTCACTCAAAGCTCTTTGTGCCTCTGTTTCCCATCTGCAGATATGACTGATAGTACTTTCTTTGTCTGACTCACTATTTAGACTGCATATTCTCCAGGGCAGACACTGACTTTTTTTTAAATTTTGGATGTATCCATGAGTGTTTTACAATGGTTCCACAGTCTTAGTTGAGGTCAGTATATCCTGCTGTTAACTCTAAATCATTGACTTCCACATTACTGGGGAACTGTTCATAATCCATTTCCTGTCCCAAAGATGGTGCAATGCTTAGTGTCACATTGTTGAGAGGATTTAATTTTGTTTGGATGTTTAATAGGAAATCACATGAATACCTCAGTCAGGAAAAGCCAGACACTTGAAACATCTGTGGAAGTGGTAATCCACCCTTCAGCTAAGGAAATCTGCATCTGACTGGCACACTGGTGTGTAGATTTGAGTTTTGAAAAGAATAAGAAGAGAATATCTAATGTGAATTGTGTTGGTCATACAGAAATGTTTAATTCCATACTTTGAACCTGCATAGCTATCTTGAACCTGCGAATTAACATTAATCTGCTTGATCAAATAGCTGCCAAACTAGTGTAATCCTTTTTTTTAGAAAACAATTAGGTTTTGAAGTAAACTAATCTATAAACTAAAAAAGAAGTCTGTATTATTTACATGTGATACTGAAATCTGAAATCCCTTTTAAATTTGTTTACAAGCTTTTGTTTGTTTGCTTGTTTTTGGTGTATTAGTGGAAGATACTGTTGTATAGTTGCTTTGTCTTCATGTGGAAGAGAGGGCTGTCTTTATTTCCCTTCATTTTCTGATTTAATATTCCTCCATTTATGTAGATTTGTTTAAAACCACCTACATGAAATAAAATGGTGTCTTTTTTTCCTCCACTTTAATGTGGCCAGTGAGTCGCAGGTTATTGCTCTACTCAAAAAGCTTTGATCATTCCAAAAATTTAAACTTCTGCATAAAAAGTAAGTCTCAAGCCCTTACTTTTAATGGGCTTGTGAAGAGAAGCAGGTTTTTTTAGAGAGGGTAGAAGTCCTTGAATTTTGTCTCATATTACCACAAAAATCAAATACCAATAAAATTGCTTTACATAGGTGATCCAGGATCTGATTAGAAAAGTCAGTCAGTAGCGCTGTTGCTGTGTTTCTCTGGGCATAGTGTCTGGCTTTCTGCAATGCGTTCGGTGGCTAAATAGGCATCAGGTATGGTATGGGGAGCTGAAGGGGCTGATTGGGATGGGGTCAGCTAGAAATCCTGCTTCTCCCCTCTCCTTTAACTGAGTGAAATTGTTTTTAATGGAGCTTCAGTGTTTAGTGCGTGGATAGGAACTGCAGAAAACAGAAAGCCTTAAACTGCAGCTGTGATAATAAAACTGGAAACTTGTTATGATCAGTTGTTTGTCTTCCGATGAACTTCCCCTTGCAGTGCATTTGGCCTTCTCCTTATGATATACTTAACGCCTTCCTTGGTCTTTTCTTTGGCTCCATTGTTGTCCTTCATTCAAATGTTCTCTTGCCTCTGATCTTACTGTACTACTTCCAAGAAAAAGAAAACATATAGTTTTCTTACCTCTTGTGTCCCATTTGTCCTTGACTGTGTCAGACCTATGGAACAAAAAATAAACAATAAGAAAGAAAATTTTCTATTGAAGTATGTGGACTACTTACAGTCTTGTAGTATATATGATTAAGATCTGCCAAATACATGAAGAGCATAGAGTATAAGTTAATATTACTGTATTGCCTAGCCTCCTGGGGCTTTTCTTCCTTTTTTCTTTTTCTTCTTCTCCTTTAAATCATTGACTATATCCTCATCCTAGTGTGGGCAAGAATGTGTCTCAGTAATTAAAGCTGAAATATCATCTGGTCAGCCCTTTTCATGCATACACCTCGTTACTGCCTTCACAGAAGAAAAGTGTGCATCTGTTAAAGCTCATTTCCTGTCAGATCCCTCTGTGTTAGACAGAAAAACTCATCTTGGAAAATCAGCAGTGAATTCTTGGGTCAGTTGAACTAGATCAAATTCTTTGCTTTTCTTTTCACATCACCAAATCAAAGTCTTTTTGGAGAGCAGGTTTTTTTTGGACTGAGAATTGCTGCTTTGAGATGAACTGGATTAATTTTCGAAAGCAAGTGGCCCTGAGGTGGGAGAGTCACATATCCAAGTGCTCTTTTCTGCACTCCTTATCTTTCTTAGGTACAGAGGGGAAGATGACAGCGCTGTCCTCTGACTGTCAGACGGAACACTGGGGCTCATCCTGGTTAGGGCCTTGCTGTACTGAGCATGTCACTTACCCCTTTCCCATGGATACTGCTGGAGTTGCCATGCAGTTTGGGTGCAGAACCCGAGCTGGTCAGCACAGAGGCAATTGGTTAAGTCGGTTTTCACATTTGCATCCTCTAAAATGTCAGGAGATCTTTGGGACACAGAAAGATGCTCTGGAGATAAGGGAAATCACTCCGAAGAGAGAAGTCAAATCCAGTATTTTGAATTCTTTAGGCATGTGATGCTTATATACATATCTTTAAAATGTTATTCAATGTTTCCTGGAAACCTACAGGTTTGGATTCTCCAGTTGTAGGAAAAGTGTGACACAGAAGTCAATGTTTAATTTACAGATACTCTTGCCAAAGCGTCTCAGAATCTGAGCCTGCTAGGTACATGAAAGTCAGCTGTGGTACATAAGAGCAATCCACTGTACCCTTAGAAGCTTTGGGCTGTAACTCTCATTTTACACTTGTGGCACTCAAGCATGTGATTTATTCTCCAAAGTTAAGTTTTTGTAGTGTAAGAGTATAAACACTTCAGAATTTTAAGTAATTTCTTGTCTAGGTCTTTGTTCCTATCTTATTTGACTCTTGATTAATCCCCTCTGCTCCCCCCCCAGCATAAGTGCTTAAATTTTCAAGTATTAAAAAGCCAGAACCTGCAAGAGTGTGTTTGATCTCTTACAAATGAGGACAAGATTCTCTTGTGCACCATCCCTCTCACACAATAATTCTGTTTGAAATATTGCTGATATGCTCAGCCTTCCATACCTAATTTTTTGAATGTGGTGTAAATTTCTATTTGTTTTTTTATTTATTTGTTTTTAGTTGAACTAAAAGCTCTATTCTGGTGTTTAACTGTTTTATCTTCCTTGATTTTTCAGAGTCAAATATAGGTAGTCCATTTTTATATTCTGTAAATGTGCAAAGTATAATTTTATAGTTTCTAGCTGGGAAATATGCTATTAATCATAAATACATTTTGATCAAAGGTGAGCATTTCAGTGTTGTTTAAATATTAATGTAGATATCATTCTCCTTCTCTCTAAAGTTAAGGACTGCTGCCAATGCTGCTCAGAAGATAAGCCTGGCGTCAAGTGTCCTGTTGGACTTCGTAACACCTGAAGTGCTCCTCAGATCTTTAGCATTTCTTTGTTAATAAAACTGATTTTATTTCATGGCATTAGTGTTGCAGAAAGCTGAGATAACTCTGCTTTCCTTTTTTGTAAAGGAAAGATGTATATATTACCTCTCTTGACTTCCTCTTCTCAGCATCTAAGCTCTCAAAATATACATGTGCACTGAAAGCTTTTTAAAGAACTGAACCACTGTTGTACCTTGTGTGAACCACAGTTCAACAAGAGAAGCTTTTGAAAAAGCTCTGATTGAAGACAAAAGTACTCATTTTCACCAGACTTTCAAGCTGCTGAACTCAAGAGAAGGAATGTAGTCTTACTTGCACAGAGGTGACAGAACATCAATACTGAGTAATTTGAAACATGGCTTTTCAATTGTTCTTTATTGGTATGCTGTCTTAGCCCTTTAGGTTATAGTTTCTATTTTATTTATATTAAAAAAATGTATAAGAATGAAGCACTTCTGACTTCAAAAAGTGTTAAAATGAAAAGTAGTCAAAGATAATCAGATGACTATCTGAGTTGGCATATATAGGGCATAGCTGTTCTAGAAGCTTATTTTAAACAAATCCAGTGAAGTTGAGTTCACTGCACTGTGGTAATGTGCCCCTGAGTAGCAAAGAAGCTTTTATTCTGAAGCTGAGCTTGCTAAAAGAAAATCAGTGTCTCATGGACCTTCACTTGTTCATGTGTGCCAGTGCCCTTCTATCTCACATGGTCTTTCTCATGAGCTAGATAAAGAGAGGAGAATCTTAAATCTTATCCACACTAGCAGACTTAAGCCATTTTCAAAACCTGTTTAATTTAACACAGTTTTAAATCCACAGCCTTATTAAGTTAACAAGCCTTCAGCCTTGCCACCAGGTTCTGTAATCCTCTTAAGTCTTGGGACTAAGCAGAGCAGGGATCGTCAATAAGTAGATGAATAGATAATCTTTCAGAAGACAGATCTTAAAGTTGAGAAATGCTGATCTGAATTTCCCTTCAGCATATACACTACCACAGTACTTACAGCTTGAGGAAAAAGTAGAAATGACTATCACTTTGTTTGGGGGGAGGAAGAGTGAATAAAGGATTTTTTTAAAAATGCATTAATTCCTCATTTGCAACCCAGTAAAATTAGCTTAAATTTCAAATACAGAATGAGGTAGATAAAATTTTTGTAGATTAAAAAGTTTGTTTCCTTGCCATTGTGCATATGCAGATTAAAATCTTCTTGTGGTTGTTTCACAAGCTATTTTTGAAAATCTTTCAGACAATCAGGAGTATATGGACCAGAATTTAAAGAACACAAAGGACATTATGCCGATAATATGGCCTTGGCCACCACTGCAGTCTGCATATTGCTTCTGTTCAGTTTTGGCTCTTCTAACACTACTGAGCTTAAGCTGTGTGTGTCTCCTGAGCATAGCTCCTGAGGTAGTAGAGTTGGAGGAATTAAAAAAAAGCCTTAGTAGTGGAAGAATTCAACCTAACTTGAGGATTCCTGCCGGACATATTGACACAGCACCAGAGGAGGAACAGAGGAAGTGGGTCATAGAATCATTAATGTTGGTAAAGTTCTCCAAGGTCATCAAGTCAAACTTTTGACTGAATATCACTGTGACCACTAAACCATATCATGAAGTGCCACATCTACTTGTTTCACTTCCAGGGGTGGTGATTCCACCACTTCCCTGGGGAACTTGTTGCAATGTAGGATTCAAACCAGGTCCAGGAGATGGGAAGTGTCACCCTGTGTTTGGAGAGGGTGGCAGAAGAGCTGAGCCCTCAGCTAGCCTTGAGGCGTGAAAGCAATCACTTATCTCATTGAAAGGGTGGGAGAAGGCCTCTGGGAGGAGATGGCTGAAAAGCAGAGAAATTTCAGAACTGATGGGGTGATAAAGACCCAAATGGTCAAGTAATAAGGGAGGAAGAGCAACAGTGGTGTTGAAAGAAAACAAACTGTGGTAGTAGGCTTGGAACATAGCAATAGACCAATTAGATAAAATATTACAGAGGAAAGGGGATCAAGCAAATGACTCTTGGCTCACTGGAATTGAATTAGAGACTTGATGAGGGGGAACTGCTGCAGGAGCAAGTTGAAGAGGTAGTTTGATGTTTGAGGAAGGTTTTGGAGAGCATCAAAATAGAAAAGCTGCTATGGAGGTGTTAGCTAGACAAGCGGTGAGAAAGAAATTTAAGTGTGTTGACTCACATGCCATCTCATTTCCTTCAGTATGTGTCTATTTGAATACCTTGTATTTTATTTTTCATTGTTTATTTAGTAGTAGTGTGTCATGTATTATGCGACATTTAGACTGGTACAGTTCCAAAATGGTCGAAGAACTTTCATTCATGACTTTGAGGATTACTTCTGGCATATCTCTCAAGCTCTTTGAGATTCTTTACAGGATTCTGAAAATGTCTGTTTTATTACAAATAAGGTATTCTCATTGTTCTTATAGAACTAATGAAGCTACAAATTCTAATATTTCATTCTATGAACTCAAAAAGAATATAGTAAAAGGGGGGCTAGTGTGCTAGGAATTGCTGGGAAATTGAAAAAGATGCTCGAAGAAGGAAGAAAAAATGAACATAATCTCTGACTATTTTGATTTGATGGCATTTTCCTTCATCTTGCTTCCACATTTCCTCAGTCTTTTGTCTATTCCTTCAGTTAGTAGTAACTAAAAATAAGGATTTAAACATCATGCTAGCCTTACAGAGCATGGCTGCAATCTATTCTTTTGAATTCAGTTGTGATGATAAGAAGAATGGATTTTATGGTACATGTTCTCCAAGCAAAACAATGGAATATTTTCAGTATGTTTTCAATCTGTTGGAGCAGCTCACCTTTCTATAATACCATTAAAAGGAGAATTATCTTTCCAGAACTATGTTTTCAAAATATATTATTTTTGTTCTGTAAGAGGGATTTGTGTTTACTTTTACTTTAACTAATAAGGGAATTGGTTTTTCAGTGCAGAAATAGGGAAATGGGTTCCCGAAATAGTTTACAATTTCAATAAATGTTTATCTTCTTGTACTGAAACCTCTGAACCCAGAAAGAAACATAAGGGTCAAGGAAAACTTATTTCTGACTTCAGCTCCTGTTATGGGTTTATGCTCTTTTCTCAGGAAATCATACTTTTTCATATATTCAATTCAGAATTGTGTTGCTTGCAACAGGGAACTGATGTAATTTATGCTTTCTTATTTGTTTTTTTATCACACTACCATTTGATGGAACAGCATGAAAGACATCAAAATTTATTTTAAATGGCACAGAAGAGAAACTGATTATCCTCTGCAGCCCATACAAAGGTGGTATGGTTTTTTTTATTTAAAAATAAAATATTAAATACTATGTCTTACACAGTTAAATAAGGAATATTCATAATTGCATATGTAGTGATTGATAGGGAGACTTTTTTTTTTAAAGTCTAATAGTTGTTTCAAATTTTATGAGTTTGCTCTAAAGGAATCCATGGAAGAAGGAGGTATGAGTTAAACCAGCTCAACTGTCAGGAAGTGTTTGTTCCTTTTTTTCCCTGCAGCAATCAGAATTTTACGTAAAAAGTGCCATTTTTAAAATATTCTCTGGGTAAAATTTTATATAATGTGGCATCCTTATTCCTTCTAGAGATTTTGTGATGTCTGCAGTTAGGCTCTACCACACAGTTCCTTATTTTTTGATATTGTTGAGAGTTACATGAGTTACTGAGATAGATTGGTTGATGAAGTTTGTGCCTGTTTTCTTGGGGTTTGTAGGCTGTGGTTGCCTAGGTGGGTGTATATTTTTGTCTATAGTGTACTGCTCAGTTCACAAGTAAGAGCTTATCTTAGAAATGGTTAAAAAAGAAATAAAATTACTTTAGAGACAGTTTTGTACTTGCAGTCATGGAAGATGTGGACTTAAAATATTCAGAGGTACAGTCCTTGGAAGAAACGTCCTTTGCGTGTATGAAATTTTTCGTCTTCTTACAAGGGATTTCAGTGCTGCTTCACTTAGATACATTTAGATTGGAGCCCAGTTGCACACAGCCAGATGGAAGTTCAGGGTAATTTATCTGAATCAAACCATGCACTAACTTGGTCATTTTAGTTAGACGTGTCTTATAGCTCAAAAAGCCTTTTAGCCCACTATGCAGTAACCACAACATAGTCTCATCTATGGTAAAGGGAAAGCAAAGATCTCCAGTATTCCACATGGTGTGTTTCAAGCAAACCTTAAAGTAGCTGCTTTCAGGAATTAGTAAGTTTTTCTTGCGTAAGATACCTTGTGATGTTGGAGAAATCCTTTGTGCTTAAACAGGTAACTTCACCCTCACATCCGGACACTGGCTGCAGTTTCGTTTAGGAAATCTTCGTGCTCTCTCGTCTAACTACTGCTATTTGCAATGTCAGCCCACGTCTTCCTGGGAACAGCATCTAATTCTTGGGAAGTCAAATACCTCTGGTGCTCAAAGCTAGAACATTAGTAAGAATTTTTAAGATTTCATATAAACCAAATTCCAGTTATGCAGTAGTTTTCTAGACTTGAATGCATTACTATATTTAAAAACTGAGATTCATATTCTTTCTGCATGTTTCACTTTTGGGAAAGAGGTAGAGGCAATGAAATTTTTGTGAGAGTGTGGCTTTTTTAACTTAAGAAAAACCCTTTGCTTTTGTAAAAGAAGACCAAACTTGGCACCAAATTGTTGGGGCTTTGTCAGTACTGCAGAGCTCTGGTTTTGGGTGTGGATTCCAATTATTGAAGTTTAGGCTGAACACACCATTAGATGCCAAACTGAGCTTTGTTTTTGGAGAAGGTAGTGGTACTCAGTAGATGAAATAGCGTTTGATTTGTGCTGTGTTTTGAAACAAGAATACTTTTTCCAAATTTCCTTCATCTGTTCAGCATATAAAATGTAATGGATGAAATCTGTCCAAAGTGGTCTTACGTAAACACTCGCTGTGTTTATATTTTTCAGGATCTTGTAGCTATAGAAATAACATTGCAGTTTTGAAGTTTGCTATTAAAATCTACATTGGAAAATATTCTGTTGGAATACAGAGGAGTGTTAATGGCTTCCATAAAAACAGATCTGGTAAAAATCAGTAAGTGCAGTAGATATCCTTCATTAGAGGGATACTGGTCTTAGTGTTCCTTTGGTAGCTGAAGCAATAAAGCTGCTGCTAAAGGCACCGATCAGCAGAATAAGTCTGGAACAGGGAAGTTCCAGTTATCTGTGAAGACAGATAAAACTGACCATAAATACCAGAGCTGCGTCACTGGTGCGTGCCTGAAGAAAAATGGAATTTTTGAGAAAGGGTTGACAAGAAGGAAGAAAAGCATTGGAGCTTTGCATAAACCATCAAGGCAACAGACAACACTCTAGGGAGCACCATAATTTCTGATAGCACCAACAGATTGCAAAGTATATATGGGTGCTGTTTCTTGCTTGTGTTAGTTTTGGATAAAATCATGATTTTATGACTATTCTGGGTAAATACTATTTTGAATTTCATTTTGTCTTTCTAATGCAGGTGAGTCAGCAAGGACCTAGGAATGTTGGTTAACTGTTTAGATTGAGGACTAGCAAATATTTTGTACTTTATCTCACTGACTTTTGTTTGTCTTTGCATGCAATGTTTTCAAAAGGCATTGAAAAAATTGTACTGGATACAGAAGTCCCATATTTTTTCTGTTTTGTCATTTTGTCAGTATGCATTAAATCTGCCTTAAGTGAGTCACCTTAATTAAGGTAAGTCAGCCTTTGGTTCAGTATTTAATGTACTCTGAAGATTGGTACCAGTGATTGTAGTGGCTTAATCGTGTAGACTTTTGGCCCCCTTTCTACAGGGGAGCAACTGAAATTGTTCCGGTCTGTGGAAATAAAATATTCACTGGAAAAAGGATTAAAACCCAACTGTTCACATCCCAGGCGAGTGCTTGGGTCATTGAGCCAGAGAATTGTTTTGTCATCGCTTTCAGTGCTCTAATAGAGGTTAGGGGAAATCCATGCCAAGATGTCTGTGGTTTGGTGGTTAGATCTCATGCCATGTTGGATCATGTATTGCAGGTATGAATGATGCTTTTTATGGAAATAGAACCTTTTTTCTTTTTTTTTTCTTAATCTCCTTGGTTGTATCCTCAGTGAATAATTTGATGAGATAAAATAATTCTGATTGCATATTTTGTCTAGAAAGTACTTAATTAACCATGGCTCAAAGTGTGGTTTTCCTCTACTTTTTTGACTGTCAGATGGGGAACATAACATTTGTTGTTTGTGTTGGCTTAGCTGTGATATTTCTCTTCTCATTTTCCTCATGTAAAGATGAGATTAATTTAGGAGAAAATTGTTTGTTTCTGACTTCTGCTTTTAATGAGAAAATATTATCTCTTGGGATATGCTTTCAGATGTTGGAGCATTATTATTTTGAAAGAAACTAATATTTGACAAATAATAAATTAAGGGGTTTTTTTCACAAGTCAAATTGCTTTTAAAATGACAGCTGTAGAAGCATACGTAACTTTGAACATTATGTTTCAGGTATGCTGTATCTCTGTGATCCTGTGGGAATTATATGTCTGCTGTTGAATTTGAAGGAAAAATAACAAAAGCAGTAATTTAAGTTTACTTTCATTCCCTTAAAAATACTAATATCAAAGTACATTGAGTTGTATGTGGACTTCAGTTTTTCATATGACCTTGCACATTGTATCCAGCCTTTTTCCTATTCAAGTATGTTCCTTCTAGGTGGTAGAAAAAGAAAAAAAAAGATTAATTTTTTTGTGCTTTGTGTTGCAGCACATAGTGTTTGAAAGCTTAGGTAGTAAATCTGTATTTGAGAAGAATCACTGAGCAGTGGAATATTACTTTGTTTCTTTTTTTAAAAAGTAAAATAGAACCTCAGTCGTCTAGCTCCAAAGAGAGAGAACAACTGAGGCTCTACAAACGTAGTATTATTGCGAGGTACGAGTGTGTACTCATCATGGCTCTAGATGAAGAATAACTGTTCTACTTGACGCATGCAGATGAGGGAATAAAAGGGCCTGTAATGGGCCATATAAAATGTTGGCACTAGAAAGCTGAACTACCGGTGTGTAGAAACCATCCCTTTGTTCTCTTTGCACGTTCTTCATTTACTCTGTGCAATATTTCAAATAAAATTGAAAACTAGGGTTTTCATGCCTGCATTTTGCTGCCTGCCTTTTTAAAAATAAAGCTACTTTTTTGTTTTTCACTTGATTATTTTTTTATTTATGTGAATTACTTTTATGTATTGCTTGAGTTTATGTATTTTTAATCTCTTGTAATCAGGGTGCATCAGTGATGATTGCCTTATTGCAGCTGTAATGATTTTTAAACTCATGGCTTTGTTGCAATTTCTGTTGGTGTGAACCATTTAATATAATTTTGAGTTTGGAAATGCACTCACCCAGCAGAGCGTGCACAGAAAGGACTGCTGGACTGGCTTGGCACTCTTTGGTCTAATCTACTCAGGGATAATTAGTACAACCATTAGAGATAGTTCCAGCCAGGCAGCATTAACACAAAGTTTCTAAGAAACCTCTTGAGTCTAGTTTTGTTTCATTAGTATTGGCAGTGCTGGGAGCAGAGCAGAGCGCTGCCAGGGTTGTTACCAGTGTATGACCCAGCCTGTTTTTGGCTGGAGGTGTAATCCAAAACCCTGGAGTCTAGCTTACATCGCTGCTCTGCTTTGGATGTTGCTTAGTCCAAGGCTAGCACAATTAGGAGAAATTCTTGCTCTAAGTGACATTGTGCAGGAGGCCTGTCTGAAGTGAATCATCCTTGAACAGACAAGACTGTTAGATGCTAACCATATCCACCAGCGTTTTCCTGTGTGTGCTTTTAGAGTTTGGATTTTCCACTTTGTAACGATAACACTGCAATGAAATGTGCCACCAAGGCACATCAGAACTGCTGTCACTGTCAAAAACTAAATGTAGCCTCCAGCATTTTAACAGTAAAAATAAGCTGTTCATCTATCTCTTAAGCTAATATGTTGCTGAGATGAGAAAGATCTGTTAATAAGCAGTAGCCTTTGTGAGTGTAGACTTAATCATAGCAGATTTAATGATAAGGTTTATTAATGGAATCTTCACCTCACACTTGCTCTTGTTGAAATTCAGTGTGCTTTCCATGACAATTATTGGTGAGAGATCTTAATTTAAATGCTAGTTTCTGAAACTAATTTTAGGCATATTTTTTGCAGCAGGAAGTGTATGTATCCTGTAACACTCTTCTGCAGAAACCTCTTTTTACTGTTGGTTGGGCAACATCAATTTTTTTCTTTCTGACCCAATTGTGTTTATATTCTTATGGTCTTTTGCTAGACTGGCAAGGACTTGGCTATTAAGATACCAGATACTGCAGCTTTGATCACGTACGTGAGCTGTGATTTTGGTTTCCCAGTGACGTATTCCAAAGGGATCCACTGCAGGTAGCCCATAGGTGCCTCTGAAAAATAGCAAGTGTCTGAAATCCTGCCTCTCTGCAGCTGAGTGAACTAATTCTGACTTGCAGAAGACTAGTTCACTGACATTCACAGTATGAAATCCTCTCTAGAGGGAAATGGTTATGTTGAGGATTCCTTCAAAAGTTTTTTCTTCAAAAATAAAAAACTCCCCTTAAAATAGGACAGTCACTTAAAATATCAACAACAAAAAACCCCTACCCAGTATTTCAGTGTCTTGAGTACTTCCCAAAATACATAGACCTTTTATTCTCAGTGCGTGGGGCTCTACTCTTCAGCTCTTGTTTGTGGAAAGTGGGCACTATCCACCCAGCTACAGGCTGAAGAGCTGTAAATCATCTCTACTCTCGTGCAGGCCATGCCAGAAAAAGAGAAAGTTATTTGAGTCAATTGTGAAAGGTCAGTAGAAAATGAACAGGGAGGAGAACCACTGCCAGGGCTAGTAGGCATCTCTTATTCAAGATCAGCTACATTTAGTATTATTTTACAACAGATGCCTCCAAATCAGTATGAAAGATGGTTTTTCTCCTTAATTTCTCAAAGGTGAAATTGCTTTAAATGTTCAATGTAGTGAGCATTTTAAGTGCTACTGGTGGCAGTATGCTAAAATTATGATATAGTTGCGTTGAAATAGATATAAAGTAAGTAAAAAGTGAAATTTTTAATCAGGCACAAAAGCCTTTAGCCATAGCTAAGGATCATCTGTAGACTGAATAGTAATTGTAGGTTAAATGTTTCCAAAATTCCTGGTATGTTAAGCAGGATTTGACTCACAGTAAGAAAATTATTTTTGTTGCGGTTTTAAAATTTTGAGCTTTTTGCCTTTCTTGCTTCTTAAAAAGCACCTCAGTGACCTTAGAGGGCACAATTTTCAATGAATGACCATTGGTACTTAGATTAACCTGGATTTCTCAGATGAAGATCAGTCTATTTCATTAACTCAAAGAGAAGGTGGATGGGAAAGTGCTGTCAGCATGCTGGCTGGGTGAACAAGTCAGTGCCACGTGGCACTTTGAGTCCCCCATACCATCTTATTTTTTTTTAAGATAACTTATATTTGCTTTCAGTGTTGTGTTTGTATTCAAAAACAATTTGTAGTTTCAATATTCAAAATTGATTTAAGATTATTTTTCTGTAAGCCTTTTAAAACTCAGTAATGTATAGTATAAAATAATGTGAGATTAAATATTCATTGACAGATGTGGGGGATAAATCTTTGTTTTGTGAAAACCTGATGTGTCAGACAGAGAGAGCTTAGGATTCCAAGCTACTGTGGAAATTGCTTCTTTTAGTAATATTTCCAACTCGCGGATTGTTTTGGAAATTACTGGGACAGAAGCAATAAGCTATTCTGTAGTCCCTAAATTATTTTGAGGTGTGGCAGTGATTGACTAGGCAAATTGCTGCCTTCATCTTGAATGGACTGGTCTTACTGATAAATTAATGTGTAGATGAAGTAGTCTGTAAAATAGGTTTAATTGGTAGTCTTCAGTGGTATAAATAAGGAAAGAGCCACTGGATCCTTCAAGATTTTAGATCTTTCTTACATCTTAATACATAACTCAAACATGGCTTTTAAAAATATATAATTTTAGTAGTAGTGGAAAAGTATTAAGTATTAATTTCTGTAGTGGCAAAATCAGTATTTCTTGTTTTCTGTAACTGTATAAGTGAAGTGAAGATACTGAAAATTAGTTTCAGTATACACATTCTGTAAACAACTGTGGAAAAGGCAAGTAAGTTATTGTCAAATAAGAATTTTTTAGTTTCTTAGTAGTCATTCACTTGGTAGATAAACTTATGGCAAGTTATATTTCTTTATAAAAGAGGTGATGCAAATATTCGTAAGTTTTTGTAGAGAGGAGTGACAATAAATAGTCTTTTATTAGTTTCACCTTTTTTTTTGGTGTTTTTTTTCCTTGCCATTGAAGTCTGAGCCCTTATTGGAAGGATTATATTATGATACAAAAATACTTTCTAAAATATATTCAGTGAATTGGATTACCATTTAGATCCTGTTTCCAGCGGATGGAGAGTTGAGGCCTGTAATTCTCAACAAGCACATTTGAGTGGATCAAAGAGAGTTAGATTGAATCGGATGCACAAGACTGTCTCCCGTAGTCATGATGCATTTTACATGCCATTTGTTTTTTCCTTCTCTGCTAGAGTTTCTTACCAGAGTATCTTATGCTACTGTCCATTGCAGTAAGTGTAGCAAGCTGTGAAAATAACATGTTTTCAGGGGCAGGATGGTACTCGTTTCCTTTGGTACAAATAATAGGTTGTAGTAGGAAGTCGTTTTCACTTCAGCCTGTATGTGAAGATGGAGGCACAGCATACTACTACATTTAGTAATCATTGTATTCATACATTCATAAATATTGATTGGTATATTATGTGTTCAGGCAGTATTACATACACAAGGTACTTCTCAGTACATTCTGTCCTATTCTGTTCTGTTTCGTATGATATTGGCAGTTTTCATGCATGATTTGGTTTTATGTAAGTGCAGGCACCTTTTTAGTGCTACAGATGGTGGTTGGGATCTTTATATGGTGCTGTTTTCTTGTGTTCTTTTACTATTGGAGGAACAATATAGATGGATAACCATCTCCAGTATCCTTTGCTGTGGTAAACTGAAATACATGTATTGAAAATCAAGTACTTGCAAATCATTATGTAATGAAATCAGATATTTCTTTAATGAAAAAATGCCTTTTTTTGTTTTATGAGCAGATGAAAAGAGAAATACTAAGCAAAGTCAGTCTTTGTCCAGTGCTGTATTCAACAAACTCCTTAATGGTGGTTGTATAACTTATTTCTGTTTATCCACAGCTAAGGCCCTTTTTTTAGTTTCTACTTATAAGGCTGGGTTTTTTTCTTTGCTGATGAATTAATACTTTTTAAAAGAAAGGCAAAATAAGCATACTATCATGGGTACCAAGAATCAGCTCCAACTGAATTTGCTGAAAGAAATGAACTTGTATCAGTGTTCTAGACCCAATCTAGAAATATTAATTCAGTTCAGATTCCTGTGGTCAAGGTTGCTCCCCAGCCCAGCCATGTGAAAATATGACAGTACATGAATTTGAAAATAGGGAGACTTGCAAGAGAGAGTATTCTAGGTAAGCTGGGAAGTCTTTCTAACTCTTTGTAGGCTTGGGTAGAGTTGAATATTACGGAAAAGAAGAAAGGACTGAAAGCACTCAGAAAAACCTGAAATTTACAGGATGAATTAAGAAAATTCATTTTTTGCCCTTAGTAATAAAGTGTGTTGATGTAGGCTGTCTTATAGTTATGACTGTAAGCTACTGTTAAATTGCAGCTCTTAAGCTGAATATATGACATTGGGCAAATCACTTTGTGCGCTGAATCATGATCTTTGATAGGTTTATCTGTAGCAATTTCAACTGTTATCACTCCTGTCTTCTGCTGAAGGTTTCTGATAAAGTCGATTTAGGCTAATTATCAGGTTATGAACTATGCCTGCTGATGAGCTAGCACATGGGGATTTTTCCTGTTGTCCTTGCCAAACGGACTATAATCATCAGCAGGAAAGTGGAGTAGAAAATAGAAGCAATAACATTTTAGGTGCTGTAGTAATGTCTTCCAGAGAGCTTGAATTAGTCTTTAGTTCCTGATCTGTGAAATTAATATGATAATATTTTTTTCCTTTTTAAAAAAACCTTTGTCCACTGTGTATTTACTTTGTACCCACGATTAAGGGGAGTCAGAAGTCATCTTGTGCTGCATTTAGATATTGGAATGGGAAACACCCATGTACCCTAAAAGAAAAATAATGCATTTCTCTAGCTTGTGCAGCTAGGTATCTCAGTTGTAATTTACAGAAAGCTTGCCAAAGTAAATTATTTTTCATTTATTAAATACATTAAATGTGGTTTATTTCATGCTAAACTTTTAACAAAAAATTATTACACTTGAAACAAGGATTAAAAGTAGTACTGTTTTACACAAGCAGGTATTTACTTTTTTATGATCGGAGGGCTGAAAGACCTTTCCTGTGAAGACAAGCTGAGAGAATTGTAGTTGTTCAGTCTGAAGAAGAGAGGGCTCCAGGGAGACCTTACAGCAACCTTCCAGTACCTAAAGGGAGCCTACAAGAGAGCTGGAAAGGGACTTTTTACAAGGATGTGGAGTGATAGGACATGGGGCAATGGCTTCAAAATGAAAGAGTCAGTTTAGATTAGATATTAGGAAGAAATTCTCTACTGTGAGGGTGGTGAGGCACTGGAATGGGTTGCCCAGAAAAGCTGTAGATGACCCAGCCCTGGAAGCATTCAGGGCCAGGCTGGGATGCGGCTTTGAGCAACCTGTCTGGTGAAAGGTGTCCCTCCCATGGCAGAGGGGTTGTAGCTAAATGATCTTGAAGGTCTCCTAACCCAAACCATTCTGTGATTCTATGGTTTCTTATGGAAATTACAGATTACTGATTTCAGTAGTGGACTTGCATTGCTATGAGTTAGCCAGTAGTAGCAAACAGACCTGGTTTTTGGACGTGATATTTCTAATTGTATTTTGAGGCCTAATTTGATTTTAAAAATATATATTTTTTAAAGTAATGAGTGGAGCAGATCTGCTTACTATTGTGTTTTTGTCTTTCCAGAAACCCTGCGTATCTCTTTTTTAATGAAATGAGTATATATAATGTGTGTGCTTACAAAACATTTGGTTTCTAACACATTTAGATCTTCTTTGTGGGCGCGATAAGAAATCTCAAACATGGAAGTACTGCATAGTGATGGCGTTCACACAAGAATATTGTGTGGTATTTTTAAAATTATGTATGTTGCTCTTGAACTCTGTAATACAAGAAATTAAGGTTGCTTACTCATAAATGAGTTTTTTAAAGATTTTATCTACACACTTGTTGAAATGGAAATCATTGTACTGACAAAATGGAATGAATAGAAATTTCCCAGTGGCAAACAGAATATTAAAAGAACATAGACAAGTCTTGGCAAAATTGGTTACAAACTCCCTGTAGATTACAGCAATATAAATCAGATTCTTTTTCAGCATAAATTAGATTACCTGTACAGCATGCTGTGTTTGTGATTTTTTAAAAATTAATGTTTAAGTATTTATATTATGCATTCAGCGAACAGAAAAATGGTCTTTTGCTTCTTCTAGCTGTATGTATACAGCTTTAGTAATATGCAGCTGAGTATTCACTTGAGAAGGTTGTAATTAAACTAGCATAGAGTCTTGTCTAGCCTTTTTCATGTGCAGTCCTTAATTACTTGCATTATACAGTCTTATAATACAGTTTTTAAAACCTTGGATACACGTGCGTTTTTGTTTACTCTGCTGAGATTGATAAAAGCTTAAGGAAGTGCATACAAAATCACTACAGAACGTGCTGTGAGTTAAGTATAGCAACTGTAGTTTCAACATTAAGTTTTCTGTGTTATAATGCACATTAGAATAAAATCAAACTTCTGTTTAATTTATTCATCTTTTTAAAAATTTTGTTGTATGTATTTAACTTTGTAATGAATGTTTTCTAAGGTATGTGGTAGATATATAGGTTTCTTCTAACTGATTTGCTACCATGTACACAAATAGGACTTTTTTCTCTTTAGCACAGTGCTTCTTTTGAAGTCTAGATATCCTTGAATTGATCGTTAATAAGCGTGATATCCCCACAGAGCTCGATGCTTTACTTTCGACTAATTAGTGAAATCTGGAGGTTAAGTGTAGAAATTCTTATCCTATGCAATAGAAAGAGTGGAATTAACCAATTGTGTACATTAGCACATTAACTGTAAAAATTCTGTAGTGTAATGTTTCTTAAAATTCAGCATGTATGCATCATTTCAGAGTGTGATGTTAAACATCCTGTCAAATTTTGTTCAAGTGACCAGAGAAAGTGATCAGAGAAGTAGCATTATGTTCTGGTGCTAATAATAGTCACAAATGTTAAAATATAGAGGTTTTGCTCTCCTTGTTTGAAGACTAACTATTAGCATCTCATGCTATTATGAGTTACTACAATTATCTAAAGTAGAAATAGAAGAACATGTTTTGGGTTCCTTTAAGCAAATTCTGATACAGAAAATGTAAACCATGAACTGTGAAATCCAATATTTTTGTTTAAAACTGAGGGTGGTTTTTGAGCTGATTTGCTGCTTGAAGTAAAGCCCCATAACCAAAAGGCACAACTTTTTCAATGACTGCTACATTTGACTACATTTTCTAAGGTAAAGTATCACTTTTAAATTAAGAAATTTAAATATTTAGGGGTTTTTTTGGTAAAATTTATTCTTAGTTTTACTGAAACATGGGAAAAGCATGTGGTCTATCACGTATGCATGATGCTATCCACTTGACCTTTAAAAGCAGACTTGGTTTGTACCTTCTGGGGGCTTGCAGTGAGCAGGTCTAAAATACATTGACTTTTTCAATTATTTTTTCAAATTTTGATTTGTTAGTTATTGTAAAATACTGTGACACAGTAAATTTAATTTTTACTTCCCTCCAGTGTTTTACTTTAAAAAAGTGCATCTAAAAGTTTTAGTAAAAGAATAAGGCAAACTGAAATTGATTTCATCAATTTCCAGTTCTTCTTAATTAGACATTTTTGTGGTTTTAGTTTACATTTGTCATGTGTTGTTAGCCAAAAACCTTTCATTATAGGTAGTTAGAATAGATGAGATACTTTAATGAGAAAACTGTATAAATTGTCCATAGCTCATGCAGTTGAAAAACTGAATGGAGTTTAAATCACACTAAATATGATTGGAATTGCTGTTTGATAGGTGGTGCATAACTTACCTTACATGTTGAGTTGTGCAGAGATGGATTTGTAGTAATTTTTTTTTTTAATTGGTTTTGAATGAAGGTGATCAAAATGTGTCAGCTGTATCAGCTTGTAGAAGCAGTGTTATTTAAAAGGAGTTTGTTCCTCTCTCCTCTCCATGCTGCAAAGAGGACTAAAACGTTACTAGCTAGGCACAGTTGTCTTTGGTTGCAGGAGTGGGTACAATTGCCCCTTGAACCTTCATCCTACCTGTCCTTTATGGTGTTTTTTAAGCACTTAGGCCTGTTCATATCTGTTCCTAAATGAACACATATAAACATAAAATTTAAGACTGTAATTGTAAAATGTAAAATTATTTGTTTTCCCCCTATTAATCTGAAATGAAGCCATGCCCTCAAATAAAGTGACTCACATTATTGTGTTCCAGCATTGAAATACTGAACAGTTTTAAAGAAAGAAAACTCTCGGCAGGGCAGGTTTGTGTGCTGCCAGCAGCTGGGCTCTGGAGAAGATGCTCACTGTTGGGCTGTTGACTGCTTCTCCTCTGAAGTGGCTGAAGACTTTCACTGTTGCATCTAAAAGATTAAAGCTACTCTTAACGCTGAGTTTTGGTGAGTACGTGGGAGGCTATTTGAATTTTTTCCCTGAAGACAGTAGTTCAAATACTCCTGCTGGAATGGGAATTGGTCCCCTTTTAACTCACGCTGTTATTTGTTACCCTCTGATTGAAGAGTAAGATGGTAAATATTGCTCATCCCAGCAGGCAGCTGGAAGGCAGACAAGAAGAGCAGCTCTGCTAAACTGCCAAGGATTTTGGCCTGAGGGCTGAGGAGCCAGTTGGCAAAGCTGTAAATTATTTGGGCTGATCTTTGCACTTATTTGTTTGCAGAAGTTGAGATGTTCTGAACTGAGGGATGGATTGCAGGAAGGCCCATTTTAAATCCCAATGTTAGGCAGGAACCGGCTATCACAGCTGTGTGAAACCCTCTCACTGGAGACTGGCACGGTGACTGGCAGCTGTGTTATTAAGTGGGATTGAAAAAACCAGAAAAGAAAAAACATAAAGAATGAAATACCATGTGCAGCATATCAGCTATCCTTTTATAGGAGAGATCTCTTGTTTTCCACAGTTGGGCGTGATGTGGAAGTAACTGGTTGTGTGATTTGACATGATGTCGCAATGTTTCCAGTGGCAGTTTTCATTGCGTGCGGCTGTGAGCTCTGGGAGGCACAGAACTATAAATAAAAGGAAAAGTGGAAACAAAGACTTCATTTTTCTTGCTAGTGTGTAGCACCAGCATGGGGAGAAATAATCTGGTGAATTAAAAGAAAAGGAGAAGAAATATTTTTTCCCTCCAGGGTTGCTGGTTCACAGTAGATAGTTGTAATTTTGAATTGTTTTAGTGTCGCCCTGACCATATCCTCTAGAAACCTATTTTGTTTTGGCAATGGTTTAAATCATGCCTATATCACTGGGTTAACTAAATTGTCAATGTGTTGTTTATAATGTTTTGTATCGTTTTTGTAACAGTAAGTTTTTGTAACCGTTTCCATGTCATGCTTATTTTTTAAAAGGGTTATTCACGCCACTTATTTTAAGCTTTGTATTCCCTCTTTATATATTTCTGAGAGTTAGGTTTGATTGCCAAAGTATATTTCAATATGTAGGAGTTCTAAAGTAGTTCAAAATTTTGCACTTTTGCAGCTGCCACTTTCCTGTAATATTTGGATACTTTTGTGTTTTATTACTAGTATCTTTACTACTCCTAGGCAAAGAACTGTAGTCAAGGAAAATATTAGTAGTCTGTATTGCTGACTGTGAAAATTACATTCTTGTATAGGTGTTGAAGAGGTCGAGTCCTTTGTACTTGAGACTCTTAAGCTGAAATTATTCTTTTCAGGTACTTTTTCAAAGAAATTTTCAAAGAAATGTACCTCTATGTACATGAGGAGAGGTTATTAAAAGAAGTTCAGTCTCTGCTAATATTCAGCTGCACAGGTGTATTACAAAGGCAGGAGGTGTGCCTTTGTTCCTCAGTGTCTGTGTATCAGAAGAAGCAATAGCAATAGTGAGAATATGTTGTGAAAACTGTTAGTATATATAAGAATTATGTCTCTCCTAAATAAATTCAGGTTTTCTAAGGAAAGGTGTGAGTATATGAAGATCACATTTGGACTGGTTTGAGATGGGTGGGGATGCAGCCCCTTTTCCCTTACAAATGCATGATGAAATGTTGATGAAGACATGAGAGAAAATAGATAGTGAAGAAATACAGAAATATCCTTAAATTTTGTATTTAATGTGGTATTTAATTGTGTCTACAACTAGTTCACTAACTACTTTTGGTAAGTTTATGGGTAAAAACTCAGATTAAATTGAAGTACAACATGATTATTTGTCTTTGGACATTCTCCCAGGTCCTAATGATTTCCTTTTATTTTTTTTTCCCTTAGACTGAAACAGTGTATATGTTCTCTTTTAAAAAACCAGAACAAAAGTGGCAGGAAAAAGTAAGGCAATAATGAGTTGCAAAGCATTGCAAAAGGATGAATGACATTCCTAAGGGAAACAGAGTAGGAGGGCAGGGCAAAGGTCATTTAAACGCTGGACAGTAGCAGCTATTGTCTGCTGGGAAAAATGAGGGCCAGCAAAAAAGCATATTTCTTCTCAAGAGCCTGTATTCCCTGCAATAAATATTCAGAGAAAACAAAACAAAATCTAACCTTCAGCATTCTCCAAAGTGTTTTCTTCTAAGACTCGAAGCCTTTAATGCATCTGCAAAACAGAAGGCTATTCCCAAGGAAATTAGTTATATTTTGACTGTGTACGTTTGTTTATCTGATGTGTTCAACTACATGTTTTGAGGCATCATAAGGAAAACTTGTAATATGTTTAAATACTCACTTTTTTTTCTTCAGTGTCCAAAACATGCTTCATATTTAAATAACACAGTAGGTCATTACTGCAAAAAGCTGCTGTTCTGTTTTTACTGTCAAGCTGCTAATGAATTAGCTTGTGCCAAAATATGAATGGATACCAGCACTCGTTCGCCGAGAAAAGAATATTCTGCCTGGCTTCTGGTAACACTGGCTAACTAAACTGTAACCTTACATCACTTATTTGTTTTGAAAAACAGAAGAATGAGAGTATTTTGTTGTCGTTGTTGTTACAGTGTGATAAAATGCACAAAATCTGCCATAGTAGGGATGCTGACTACCAATGTAATAAGCAGTTCGTGAGAGGAGTCTGTATGCTTTGCCATAAGTGTTTGTGTGAGCATTTTTAAATCATCACTTGTGATTTTTAAAAGCATTTTGCAAGCTATAATAACATAGTCATTAACAGTGCATTAAATAATTTGGAAGTTCTGATTAGTTTTTCTTGGATTTCCTGGCATAATTTGTGAGGTTTTTTTGGAGTAACTGGAGTCCCACTGCACATCTGGAGACAGCTGATTTCTAATTCATAGATCTTTTGAAATGCTAATATAAAAACCGTATATAGAAAATAGCTAGGCTGATGAACATTAGCTTTTCCATTTCCAGTTGCCTGCCTCACATACTGTAATCCAAACTATGAGTCAGGCTTCAAAATACTCTGTCAGAATGAGAAAGTATTTAGCACAATGAATTTAAATGGTGCATTTAATAGTTTAGAAGGTTTTTTTCTAATGTTAACTGCAGTAGTTTTCTGGAGTTTGTTGATTATTCAACACTGGAAAATGCATTTGTGGAATATAGCTTTTCAATTATATTTGCTTTCAAGTAGAGTGTGGAGGATGACAGGAGAGATGTGCACATTCACTTTTTATAGCTATTATTCTTTTTGACAACTAGGAAGTGTCCACAGTTAAAGGCTTTAAGTCTTTGTGCTTAGACTTTAGAGTTTAGGTTGCACCTGAGTTTTTACTGTTAAAAGTGCAATGATGGTATGTATGCCCGGTCACAGTATTTGAATCAAGTCTCAGTTGCTCACATGAGGAAGTGGACCTTAGTCCATCTTGAGGAAGGAACAAGACTGTCTGGGACAGGGCAGCTAGAAAATAATCCCAAAATGTTTTCCATTCCGCCAAATTTGCATGTTGCAGCTGGTTTCTCCAGGGCCAGGTGTATTTATTTGAGATTATCTATAGCTAACAAAAAATAAAAGTCTAAGGAGAGAACAGATGTTGTAGGTCTTAAAGCAAGGGACATTTGATATGTGCCCATGGGATATAAATTATGCTTTGTTCTAAAAATTTGTGTTTGAGTTACTTTATTCCTACAATTGCTTGTAAGCCTTCTTTTCTCCTTCTCCAAGGTATTTAAGTGGTAATTTAGCTGATCCACTCAGGTAGGCAGGGCCAGAAAAGTGCTGTGAACCAGAAATGCAAAGAAGGGACTGTTTTTTTTTTTTTTCCTGCAAAAGCTGATACTTTCATCTCTTTCCATTGTCGAAGAAGATTGAATTTAATAGCTCGCATTTGACAACCACAGTGCAAAGCTTGATATGGCAATGCTATTTTTTGTGGGCCTCATCAATATACTGTCTCAAACATTCTCGATAAATTTGCTCTCCTTATCTGCTTTTGCTTGTGAGTGTTTGGAAAGAGAAAGTGTTCCTCCTGTTTACATACAGATAGACCATCATTTTGTCTCTTGGTGGCTAGCTGAGTACTTCAGGTGTTCTATCCGAATTAGTGATTGCATGACGTCTTTCTTTCCCCCAGATTTCTTAGTCGTTTCAATATTAACTCATAACATGTTGTCCATTGATAAGTCTGCAGGAGTTTTCTATATGGAAAAGTGCATGTTTGTTTGTGTGTTTTACCATGTTTATGTTTGCCATCACTGGTACCTATTGTATGAGTCTCTGAAGCACAAAATTGAGTGTTCTGTATTTTGGAAAGGAAAGCTAGAGAGAAAGGAGCAAAGTCTCTGCTAGAGGGATTGAGGACTTCAGGTTGTTAACTTTTTGTCCCCGTCTGTAAAATGGAAGTTACACCACTCCCTCATCTCATTGAAGCAATTTTGAATATTTATGAATAACTTCCTTCTGTTTAATTGAATTAAAACTTTAGTAAGGGAAACTGAAAATTAAACATTCTGGGTTAGTCAAATGAGTAAGACATAGAGACTTATGACCACTGATTAATGATAAGAAAACAGTGTAATGCAATATCTTCTCTAGAAAGTTAAAACAGTGATCATATAATTAGAGACTGTGTTATGATAGGGGGACAATGTAAAGTTCTGCAAGCATTCTCAGAATTTACTAACTTGGAGGACTTGAGTATGTAATGTTACTGGCTTTTAATCTAAATTGTATTTGAGAGGGAGAGACAGTCGAACTACCTCGTGTCTACATGTGAGTTAGTTGCAGTAATGAAGTCTTGAGACCAGCTTTTCTGTATTGCTGGAGGGGTTGCTTTGTTGTTCGACTAAAACGCTTTTCTTCTTCAGATCCCTGTATGACACCTGTAGGTAAAATACAATCCTTGTGCTATGTGTTTTTCCTCTATCTTAAGAGAGAGGGCTTTTTTTGGATTATTAGTTTCCCCTTGTTGCCTGAGCAGATGAAGTTAAGTGTGATGTCTTACAGATTTCTGTTGTATGTTTTTATCCCTTTGGTAAAAAGGGAGTAGGTGAGGAAAGATACTGAGATGATCTGTGGGATGACAGTTGTTGAGCCAGTCACTTGGCTGGGGTCTTACCAGTCCAGTTTATGAAAATTATTAAACCTTTGCATGATTTTTCAGTCTAAAACCAAAGTAAAATAGTAACACTTCCTGAAGCTAGTGAGAGAAGTTATCTTTAGATTCAAATCCTTATTTTTGTTGAAATGTGTCTTATCAATACCCTTAAATATAAAACCAGTGTTGTTCTTCCTCAAAGACTGAAAGAGGGCAAGTTGAAGTTTATGGAGAGCTTTTCTTTCTCCAGAAGACAGGAGAAGCATAAAACTCTTAACCTGAAAAGTATTTAGCTATGCCAGGGATGACCAGTTGTAGCAAAGGCATGAAGGGGGGAGCGAGTTTGGCAAGTCCTTGCAGTCACAGTGATAGTACAGATACTTAAATAGAGGTAGAGATAAATATCTACTGAGCACCAAACAACCGTACAAGAAGAATCTCGTTGCTTGAAATAATTTGTGGAGTTCTAAAACTCTTGGAAAAGTGCAGATTTCTTCAATTTCTAACTTTAAAAGGTGAAATTTCAATTCTCTATTATTGTGTTCAGATTTTCAAGCCAATTTTTTATATTATAACTTCTGTGTATGTATGAATATATAAAAACCCAACAAAAGCCCCCAAGGTAAACTGTCTGTATAGAGGTAGATCTATGTTATGTTTTGTTTTATACAGTCCAAATATATTAAAATTTGTTCTGACTAGTTTTTCTTTTGACTTTATATTTTACTGATACAATCTCAGAGGACTAAAGTTGAGAAATTATATTAGCGTTCTATATATTAGCATAATTTAGTTTGTGTATACAGTAAAAACAGGCTCAGTATTTCAATTTTGAGTTATTACTTACTGGGCTACCTTGGGTATGTTAATCTCATCTAAGGAGAAAAAAGCTGACTTCCAGGAGAAGTCCAACCTTTTAGTTGAACCTTTGTTAATGCCATATGAAACATAAAGAGGTATCATTACAACGACCTTTTGGGGTGATGTAATGGGAGAATAATCTCTCTGTGGTTGTGTAAAAAGAGTAGTTTAGTGCATTCTGTGTTCCAAAACATCAGCTTCATTTCTGGAAAATCTGAAAATTGTCTTGTGGATGAACGAATAGATTACCGCCTCTTTGAAGAGAAACTAGGCTGGGATCCTTTGCCTTCCTGTTTTTGGTGTGAGATCTTTCACTAGAGGGGCATTTTGAGTGCAGGAAACAGTCCATTCTTGTACAAGACTTTAAGTATGTCATGTAAGTAAGATTTTCTGTGTTTTTCTGTGTTTGTTCTTGAATTTCATTGGTGTGATAAGACACGATGTTTCAGAAGCCATTACAGCCTGTCCAGTATTTTTAGGACATTAGCCTGCTTCACTGACTGTGAAGCCACACTGATGTAATTGAAAGTAACAGTTCAGAAGAAGCAGTAAATTATTTCAGGTGAATGACTGACAAATTTGAAGTCTTTAGCTACAGCTTGAGAACACAAACCAAGCTGAAGTCAATATGGTGTCGTTTGTAGCAGAAGCTGTTAAGGTGATCTTTTACTTGAGAGTATGTGAGTAGTCCTGGTCCTTACTAAGAGCCAGCTAAATAATGAGTTGCTCCTAGTTTTTCTGATCTGCACATGTTGAGGCTCCCTGGTGCTCTGAGCAGCCTGTCAGAAGTCCTTATGCTCAGTGGTCACCCTGTAACATGTTTCACAAACTGAGACTTGCTTTATTGGGGATAGGATAGGATAAGATAGGATAGGATTAGGATTAGGATTAGGATAGGATAGGATAGGATAGGATAGGATAGGATAGGATAGGATAGGATAGGATAGGATAGGATAGGATAGGTGTGATTTTTGCTGTCACTGCTCAAGGACCCGCAGGGTAGCTGCAGTCTGGATTTTGATGGTTGTTGTACACAATTGGGTCTGCCTGTTACTGTCCTCTCAGCTAGGAGCTTTTTTATTAGGAAGTCTGGATTTATAACTCCCTATCAAGGCAGATAATTTTCTTTAACAAAGAGAATGTAAGATAATGGACATTTGTTAGTAAATGAAGTGGCTGGTCTGTGTGGGCTGATCTGGAAGCACAGGTCTCAGAGAACTTTCTTCCCTAGAAAGACCAGGTGAATCCCATTGTCTCAGTTTGTGTGGTGCTGAAGCTGTGGTTATACTGTAATTAGTTTGGTACCCTGCCTGTATGTTTGCTTTCTAGCAATTTTCCCTTTACTGGCTGCTTAGTCTTTGTTCAACATGTTGAATATTAGCTAGTGATAAACTGCAGCGATCAAACCACTGAACCCAAGCGAAGGAAAGACTGATCCTGTTCCTTTGCTACTTTGGCTGGGGAAGAGTAGAAGACCACCTACCTTATTTCTCCAATTTGTGCACGTCTAACTTTCTTGAAAGGCATTTCAGCTTTGAGTCTCCTCTTTTTAAGAAGGTTGCTTCCTTTCATGAGATTAAGATTTAGGCCTGTACCAATACTGGAGTGACCTGTGATGCCTCTCCATGTCCTCTGTGTTAGCTGGTCCCATAGTGTTTGGGGTTTCCTAGTGTCCCTTATCACTCTTATGTCCCCTAGCAGCCATCTGGAACAGGGACACTTGGACCTGGTGTCAGATTATCCATGTGCTCAGTGAGCAGCCAGCAGCCACAGAGAACCAGGCGGAGGATGGCACTAATGTGGCACTCTGCCTTTTTTTGTGCCTGCTTGTTTTAATGCAGCTTGATAGAGAGAGGAGTGGAGCTGGCCAAGACCGCAGGGATTCCTTTTCAAATGTAACCAAGCTAAAAATTGCCTTTGGCTCCATAACAGACATGGAACATTTCATACAAATTGTATTTCTTTTCTGTAAAGTCATATCGGATCTTGGAATTTTCATCCACATTATTAAGGTTTTTATTCTAGCTCATGTTTAGAGCAGATGTTAACAATAACCATTGCTGTTGAGAACAAGATTCCGAAGTTTGTGGGGCTTTTTTATTGTTGTCTTTAATATTTTAAAAGAAAATCAATTACATGCTTTTAAAATATATGCTGTTGTGTAATGATGACAATGCTGATTTCTAAAATGCAGTTCTTTCTGATACGTTTTTATGCTAAACTCCTCTGTACAGTGTTCAAAGACTCATGTTGAATTTAACAGAAAACATTTGAGTATGGGTAATTTTAGGGACAATGTTAGAGATATAGGTAAAGGAAATTTAGGAAACCAAGCTGTACTACATTTTACAAAACGAGAAGGTTTTACTTGTAACTAGTTAGCAGTATATTTGCAAGGGCAGTTTAAGACAGTGCTTTGTTTACTTGCACCAAACAATGTAAGTACATTCCAGAAATGTCTTGTTTGTTTGTTTGTTTATTGTTTATTTGTTTTTTTTTTAAGGAAAGGAGAGGAGAGGCATTGTCTGACATTTCATAACATCTAAATTATTTAATTGGAACATCCAGTGGTCAAACCTTATGTTACCAAACTACTGATCAGTACAGCCCTGCAAAAACAAATAGGAAGATGCATTAAGCACTCCTGGCTTAAAGTTTGAAAACTACAAAAACAGTGTGATGCAAGGAGCACAGGAGATACTCTCCTGCCATTTTTATGTAGAGCTGATTATTTACTGTTTATCTGGAAGTTTAAACTAAACATAAGCTGCTAATGTAGACTTAAAAACTGAAAGGAAATTAAATTTGAACACTTGAATAATGAGATAATATGTTTTATTTCCTTTAGGCAATGTAATAAATTTGCAATGTATTTTGCCTGATGTGTGGATGATAAATGAGTTTTGCAGAAGTGTATGCATGTACACAGCAGAATAGTTTGGAGCACCGTG
Organism: Oriolus oriolus; assembly: GCA_013400235.1. NCBI lineage: Eukaryota > Metazoa > Chordata > Aves > Passeriformes > Corvidae > Oriolus > Oriolus oriolus. The sequence continues at coordinate 1,742,828 of VXBT01011977.1, read as the reverse complement.
GTGTCATACTAATTCTTTCTGAAGAGTAGAACTTTGTACTGCAGGAGGATCACGTTCACGTCTAACCAAAATGGAGATATGATACAAGGAAAGTACCCTGATACGTGCCACAAGAGACTTTTCTTGGTGTTCCCCAAAAATGTAAATACAAAATGAAGACATGCTTAAGACACTGTTTTGGGTATTTTTTTTAGCTAGACCTTACGTGTTCTTAATTTTTTTAACATTGCCAGGAATTTATGATGGATAATCAACATAATATTAAAGAAATCTCTTCTGATTTTTTTGGGTTTTATTGATATTTTGAAAAAAGAACTGTAGTAGCCTTGCTTTTGCATCTTAAGCTGTATTTAAGTAGAGAATCTGTGGCTTCTTTCTTGTGTTTAGATTTCCTCCTCAGTCTGCGGAGTTTACAGGTTGAATCCAGGGAACTGAAAAAAGTGGAAAGTCTTACAGTCTTAGTAAATAAGAACTTCTGTTACAATCAGTATCACAGAAAGTTATTCCTTTGGTCTTTCCTTCCTGAATTATATACAGAGAAGACTTCAGACAAGCCTACTAATAGGGAAGATTTGAGTTGCCTGTAGAGGAGAGAAAGCTTTGAAAGGTATATGTCAGCATGTTGTTTTCCTGGTTTCTTCTTGCATCTCGGGTCTCATAAATGATGTCAAAGACTACTCAGTCTTTGTTTCCAGCAACTCAAAACATTCTGGATGGTAGGGGGAGGCCTTACAAACTCAGAAAGAAAAGGTTTAAAGAAAAGAAAAATGTCAAGATTGGAGGTAACCTTAATTTAATTTCCACAATTTTAAACCTTTTTTTTTGTAGAGCTGGAAGAGTTTTAAATTTATTTGTGAATACATCAGGGCGTATGTTTAAGTGACTGTAAAGCCTAGAGTTTTGAAATGAATACTAAAATCAGAAGACTTGTCACAGAAACTGGAATTATGTGACTGATTTATGAAAACACATGAAAATTGGCACAAGTGTAATTCATATGCCATTTCTGTGTAAATATTGCAGAGCTGCAGAACTTATGTTCGTATGACTTGATTTGTCTTTGATATTGAGGAGATCTTACTTTGTGTGGTGCAGAGGCATTAATGGTATCATTAATGTAACCATGCTGATTTGGCAAATCACAGATTTCCGAATACCTTCTCAGAGTTTGCTTCTGGTATAGGGAATATTGGAAATACATTTTTTTCACTGAAAGTATCTGCAGATAGATGTAAACAATATCTTGTTGTATTGGAAGGATTTTTAATGCATTTAGGAATAGCACTTCAGAGGCCCTGTATATGTATTCTTACAGTCTGGATGCTGTTGTCCAGGATTCATAACTGATAGAGATGGTGAAATGGGATCAGTGTGACTTTGTACTTGGGTAAACTTAATCAACTGGGAAAGGTGAGAAGAGATTAAATAGTATTAGAAGAAGAAGAAGAGAGCAAAGAGAAAGATTATGTGTAATTAGTTGTCAACTCTTGAAATAAATTTTTAAAAAAGCTTAAAAAAGGAAAAAAAGATTGATTGCTTAAGCTTTTAATGTGGTATTAAGGAAGAAATGTCTTAAGCTGAAATTCTTCAGTAAATCACTCTTATTCTGAAGACCTTATGCAGGTTGTATTAACATCATATTTGTTTCTAAAATATAGACGTGTTATTTTAATTTTATAGAATGTATTGAAATTTATAAATTATAATTGAAGTATAATTTCTTAGTCCAGGAATCCAGTAATTTTGGGCTGTCATAATAAAGTTCAAGACAAAGGATTGCTTGCTTATAAAAAAAGAACAATTCGTTCAGTATAAGCAACCCCTGATATATATGTTTGGTGATTCAAAAAGGGCTACTTTCCCAAAGCTTAAAAAAAAAAAAAATAGCAGAAATAGTTTCATACAGCAAGTGGCAGAATGAAGGAATAGCAATATTAATAGAAATGACGGCTTTTGTAATCAGAAGAGTGATACTAAATAACAGACTAAAGTTACCGTGAGTGCTCAAGTGCATTATGAAGCATCTAAATCTTTGTAGCATGGGATGCCAGTGAAAATCTACTAATGGATAAATTGTTTGTCTATCAATGTTTTCAGCTAAAGACTTGTTGCCTTTCTGGGAAAAGTGTTCTTCTGCATCACAGGCTTAATGGGCTCTTCAGAAACAACCTTAAATACTGGCTTTCAGGCAGTGCAGGGGCAGACTTACAAGTCAGCTCTGTTGAAGGCAGCAGATTTTGGACAGAATGTCCTGATATACATTGGTATTTCTAAACGATACTTTCCAAAACTGTGTCTGGGATCACATCAAATCCTAAACCTCAGCCATCCTAGAAAGGGAGAACAAAGTTGAGTGAATAGAGAAAAACTGGAATGTCAAGAAAACTTGACAGGAAGGTTAGTTAGGAGAAACATGGAGAGGGAGGTGTTGCTTACAACATAATTTGTTTCACTGTCAGCTCAAGTCAGTGGTTGAAGAGTATTTACCTTGTAGGATCACTGAAAGTGTGTGATGACAGCCTGTACAATGACCTAGTGTGAGCCTTGTTTTACCATATGCAGGTTTTTTACCTACAGGAATAAATATTCAGGACCTTTTTCAGGTCCGTATTTCTGTGTCAGCACCCATTCACACAACTGTGAGGAGTGGCACAGTTACAAAACTGAGGGCTGTGTTCATGTTGTTGTGATTCGTAGGGCTTTTACTGTATATTTGTGTTTCTTTTAAGAGTAGTTGATCTGTCTGAGTCTGTATAAATAAGCTACAGTTTCATACAAGAGCTGAGCAGAGCCAACTCCAGCAGCAGTGGGCCTTAAGGTGCAAGCTGTCCTACCATGGTGACTAAAAGAGGTGGAGTTTCACTTTATTTGAGAGTCCTGCTCCAGGAGTTGTCTTCCATCAGGCCTTAGTGGAGTCTGAGCCAGAGAACTCTGCACCAGGATGACTGAATTCTGCCTTCCAAATATATCTCAACCAGTTGAGTAGCATGAATAGTTAAGAGAGAGAATTAAAGAGCTGTCAGCCTTTCATTAGCCTATCTGATTCTTAACTCTTGGCTTCAGAGTAGTGCTTTCCCATAATAATGCATTATGGTTGCACTTGCTTAATTAAAATACTTTTTATTTAAATGAGAAAGTTGTACTTCTTGTAAGCTGTTCTTGAGTATTTATTTATGGAACATAATTATTCTGTGCATTCCCTGTTAATGTAAGTAGATAGTTATTAATTTGCTTGCTGTGGAGTCTCAAAGAGAGGCAGCCCTTGTACAGTGGAAGAATATAATGGAATTAACTTCCATGGAATATCATTAATTAATGATATTAACCTGGCTGGAGTGAAAACTGCTTTAATTATTTCAAAGAAAACATTGAGATCATGGTGTGTATCACATTTTACAACCAAAGGACTGAAAACTTCTTTAGGCTGGGAAAACTTTGCCTGGATCTATATTAGCAAGTAATCTGCAGTGGGAATGGATCCATAGAAGAAAAACAGTGGATGCTGAGGAGTTGGTGGCCACAGCCTGTGTTTCTGCAGAGGTAATACTTTGAGTGAATTCTACTCTGATTCCAGGGAATGTTTGGATGAGTAGACCACTGTTGGAGCACACCTTCCATTTTAGTTTCATCAAAAAGCAGTGTTGTTCACATACGATACGTTAAGGCTGCTCCAAAATGAAAAAAAAAAAGTGTACCAGAATATGCTACTTACTAAATATTTTCATTCATATAGCTATTTGATTAAAATCATTCTGTAGAAGCATACGTTTTCATTTATGCCATGACCACATAAATGAAAACTATGAGCCAATCTGAAACAGTTCATAGTATAGAATATAAATAATTCCTCTTTGCTGTGAAAGTAAAATGGTCATTTTTCTTGAACTGGAAAAGAATGGATTGTTTCTTTTGTGTTTGTATCATAGAAAAATTGAAAAAAAATTACTTTTCTTAACTTTTCGAAATACTTGAGAGTGAAAAATAAACAACCCTTGTATAAACTTGTTTTTTAATAGATACAGAGTTCTGTGAATTGTGGTACAAGTCCATGAGATTTTTCGGATGTTGTTTCACAAAATGACTATAGAGTTCTCATAACATTCAGAGAGGTGAAGGTCTTTTAGTAAAATACATATGACAACAGAGTAGAATTGCTATTAAATTGTTGCTTGAAGTAGAAAGGATGTGTATTTTGAAATAGAGAATTACTTTCAAGAAGCAGCTTTGTGCAAGATTGCCATTTATAGGCAGCATCTACCAAATAAAAAAAAAAAAAAGATGGTGGAAGATTTCCTGATGAAATAATGTGTAAACATAGAGATTTAAAGTGTGTTATGACAGCATAGTAATGATCAACCTGTTACTGTCAAATTTCTTCTTCTTTCCACAGTGAATGCAGACACAGTTGCTGAAAGACCATTCATTTAAGTAATTTAACTGTTTCTGGTTTCTGTGTTGCAGTGCAATCTGTTCTGTTTATTGTAACCAGCTAACAATAAAATGGTAACAGTGCAAGTGGACTAGAGGAGCAGAACTGGTGTAAGCAAAGTCAGACTAACTGTGATCTCCTTGGGCCCAAGTTCTTATACTTCTTCTGCAGTAAAAGACTTGAGAGGTGAACAGGTTATCCTTGCAATGTAAGCTTCCTATTGCCTAGCATTTCTAACCCTTGCTCACCTGTCATGCTTAAAACCACAACAAACCTTTTGGAGAAACAATTGCATTGACAAGCAAAATGGAAAATCCTTTCCTGTCCATCCTGAATTATCTAGTTATACTTTGTGTATTGCTTATGCAACTCTCCCTGCCTCTGATGGTGGAGTTAGAATACTGAGAGATTTTGCTTCAGTTGAGCTGATTGTTTTTGTAAGAATTAGGTACTCCTGCACAGTGAAGGACAGTCTAGGCTTGAGCATTGTGGGAGAAAACTTGGACAAGGTGTGCTGGAGTTCATCATCTTGCTTCATTACTAGCTGCCATGTAAAACCAGTGGCAACTTTCAATGGAATAAGGGGTTAATTAACATAAACACATGGAATATGGTTTTCTGCACTACTTACAGAGAAGAAGTCACAGATTGCTGAAAATGTGTAATGCTGAGCCCTAGGAGAGTCCATTCATCTCCAGGGACAGAGAGAGCAGGGGCAGTGGGATAGGCTTGCAGAACGGCTCAGTGGGCTGAGTGTGGAGCTCCTCACTGAGCTCCCCTGCAGAAAGGAAGCATGGAGAAGGTGGAAGCAGGGACAAAGGATGCTGAAGGAATTAAGAAACACCGAGCATGTAGGTACAGGATAAAAAAGCCAGATCTCAGGGAGGGCTTGTAAAGGTACAGTGACAGCAAGTGGGAGCATGGTGATGCGAAGTTATGTACCAATTCAGAGCTCATAACTCAAGACATGTGGGTTGGTTTGGGTTTTTGTACTAATACTTTTATGCTAAAATGGATTCGTTTGAACAGTATGAGATGTGAAGCATAATGCTTTCTGTAGGCATTATGGGTTCAAGCCTGTTCAAGTAGTACTAAACTGAGCAGAAGGCTTTTTTGCTGTTTGTCTACTTTTATAGACTGGATGAAATAACAGGGAAGCGCAAATTCCAGCTTGTCACAGCACAAGAGATAAATGTTAATGTAGCATTCTTCTGGCTCTTTTGTTATAGTAAAGAGCATACAGGAACTTTTACTTAAAAAAAGATGCATAATTTCAGCTAGGATTTGTTGCCTTTTCAAAATGCCAGCCAGCTGCTTCAAGTTGAGTGCCATAAAAATCTTTTGCTTTGAAGCATGAAAAATTTAAAAGATGAGTAAGAATAAATAGCAAATAGAGTTATTTACTCTGTGCATGCAGTGGATGTGTATTTGTGTATGCTACAGTGACAGCTAAGATTAGCACCTTTTTTTCTTTTCTCCAATAGGCAAGAAGCTATTTGAAGTCAGGATATTAAAGGAATCAAATTGATTCCAAATGAATTTCAAGAAAATGAGGGGGTTTTAAGAGAAAGAGGACATGATACCAGTCCTAAATCAAGCTTAGCAAAAGTCCCTCCAGTTTCTGGCAACAACTGTTTGCAGGGAATACCTGAGAGGGATGTGTGATGGTGATGTTGGGTTCATTCAGAAGGTTGAACAAACATCTGAGCATTTACAAGTAGTTGAAGTGATGGTAAATAAACCTAAAAACACTCTCTCAGAAGGTAATGGAATGTCAGATGCTATCTCAGGATTGTAAAATCAAATTCAGACAGAAGAGATGCCTGTGGTTACTCTCATTTTAAATACCATTAACCGGGCCGTTGTAATTTTAGAGCTTGTACTGTTTTGGTGGGAAACAAATTAGCACTTGATCATAGTGAGAAGCAAAGCATGCTCAGATAAAAAGTCAGTTTCAAGGCCTGTCAACCTTGATAGGTTTTCATCAGAAAATGCAGCAACCTCTTAATTTGCAGCTCTGTGTTTTCCCATTGCCCAAGTTTTGGCAGCAAAGTATTTGAGAGATTAAAGGAACATTTCTTCATGCTGATCTCACCAAGAATAATCTCAGCAAGTCACTCCCTTATTCAGAGTCCTTTGCTCGCTTTGCTCCTCGTGTATCATGTTCTAACTCCTCACCTTCAAAGCTCTGTAAGATTTTGCTTTAGCAATCTCATTTCTCATTTATTCTTCTCAGATTTTTTTCAGTCTGTCTTCTCATCTGGAATTCCCTCACCTTTTCTTGGTGTAAGAAGTAAAAATATTCATTTGTCCATCACATTGAGGGAAGCTTCTTTATGTTCATTTTCGAAGTGTAAAAACCTTTAGAACAATACAGAGCATTACTCTTAAATTTTTACATTGTTGGTAAACCCTCTGGAACTTCTGAAGCTGGTGTTAAGATATCAGCTCCCTGAAGTAGGGACAAGGGCCGCCTGTGTCCCAGTGATTTTCTGAGAAACCAAGTGTTCCAATCTTCTACGCTAAGTAGATTAATGACTTTTTTTCTTGTAAAGTAAGCAAGCAGAATGTATTTTGTAAAGTGATTTGTAAAGTGCTGTTGTAAAGTTCAGTTTGTGAGAGAATTTGATATGTGGTCAGTAAAACGCATCTACTTTTCCAATATTGATGGATCATGTTTAATGCAAAAAATGAAAGAAGCTACTGTATTCTGATGAGCCATGGAAAGAGTGGCAGATGACACTGTTCAATTTGTTACCACTACTCCAGCATAGCACAGCCTGGTAGTATGAAATTAATCGTGGAATCTTCTCTAGGTGTTAGCAATGCCCTATGGGTTTATGTAGATTCCCTTTTACTTCTTTCTAATGTGGTGAGGTTTTGTGTTAATGTATTAAAAAAAAAAAGAAAAAAAGACTTTATTAAACGAAAGGGAGATGTTTCTAAGCATTGCAAGATGATTCCTTTCCCTGAGATTGCTGTTGACTGTATCCCTTTAACTACTACATATGGTACAGAAATCTTACCAGCTGTCACGTGTGCTGTGTCTGCCCCACTGACTGTGTAGATTACAGCAAGATGTTGTTTTTTGGATGTTTTGATGAATTTTTTTTTTTTTTCCTTTCTGGTAACTGGTAGAAGTTGTTCTAAGGTCAGATGGCAGTTCACTTAGTAGGGCGGATTTGGAATTAAAACAGTTGCAGTTATTGATGCTTTATTTGTGGATGGGTATATGAAGGTCTATGGCTTCTCTAGCTGCCTCCCATTAAGCCAATGGGAAAGAAGAGCATTCTGAGTTTGTGTGAAAATTTCTGTTTGTTCTGGACTTGGAGCTCAGAGTGGCACACATCTTGTTTGGGAATTAATTATTTAGCTGTTTCAGCAATTGCATTTGTGGCTTTTGACAGCGAAAGTAAATTCTAAATCACTGTATTAGAAGGGTAAGTATGAATTTAGGCAGCAGCAAAAGAATGCCAAAGATGTGTAATTTCCAGTTTATGTGGAAACTAAAATGAAGAGTGAAAGGGAGGGCTATGTTTAAGCCATGTAAGAAGGAATTTAGGGGAAGAGTTTAACACTGAGATGTGGCCTGTATTTTGGTAGTGATTAGAAAGGTTTTTTGTCTTGTTTTGAGACTTTACATTCATATAATAAGCAAAAAAAGCAAGTGATATTTAAGAAACTATTGGCACCGGAAAGTTGTTGCACTTCCCGTAACAGATTTTGGATGGGAGTGAGTAATCGTGAAAGGTATTTACTGGATAACTGTGCAAAATGAGGCTTCTTGATAAACACAAATCTACTATCTTGCAATTAGGTATTTTGAACAGTCAAATAGTTCTGTACTCTGAGCTTCAGGGATATATATATCTTAGAAAAGTACTTGAGGCATACTGTTTCAAGCTCTTTTGCTAGGTCTTTGCCAGGCTCTTGACCTTCATATACTTTATCCTGATATTTTAAAATTTGTTTGCTTCTTGTCTCGCTACATTTTTCTGATTCACTTTCTTCTTTTCTCCCCCTGCCAAAAAAAAAGACTTTGTCTTACAATTATAAAGACACTTTTTCAAGCCAGCTAGAAAAAAATGGAAGTACATTAGTGGATCAGTAATCAACTGCATCTTTTTTTCATTTTCCAAACTGTTTTTCAAAAAGATGAAATTAATAACTGGGAGGTAACTTTCTGCAGTTTTCTGGGGGTAGAGGAATTTGAAACAGCGGAACTTTCCAAAGCACTCGGTGTTCACTATTTTTCTAACTCTGGGTGTTCATGGGGATTAATTATGAGAAATTGGATATGATTGGGAAACACTAGATATATTCTAACATCCCACACTGAGACTTCTTCAGAGACTCACAGAATATGGTGGCACTTTGGAGGAGGACTAGTAAGTCCCACTACTCAGTCTCAGAGTTGTAGATGTATCTTTGCCAAGAGGAGTGGATGTATTTCTCTTTCCTTCGTCTTGCAGTATGCAGTGTTCTTGTCTTAGAAGCCATAGGTGATGTTACTTGAAAAGAGAATGCACTGGAAAGTACACTGCTAGGAGAATCTAAGTGCAGAGTGAACCTTGATGTGCTAAAAGAGATTAGGAGGTCCATGCTGCTGAATGGTGGCACTGGGACAAGAAAAATTAGCAGTTTGATGGGGACATCAAACACCCATGAGTTGTAACATACCAAGAGGAAACCAACAGAGATAGTGGCGCTTTCAGTTTGAGCAGTGATGTTGGCTTAACAGCTAATAAGAGCAGATCTTTCAAACAAATCATCACTTTTGGAAGTAGCTATTTTATATAAACATTCTAGCTCTATGTAGTGCGCAATTTAAGGTTTTGTTTAGATTCTTACAAGGATCTGGGGTTTTTCAAAGCAAAAATGTTTTGTATTAAACAATTAATCTAAAGGTTTTTAAAGATTCAGAATGGAATTGTTTGATATGCAAATCAACAGCAATACAGACCTCCATTCTCTTCTGCATCTTGAAAGTTGCCTCCTCAGTTTTTCCTGTGCAGAGCTGTTTTCTCATAATTCATTTTGTTTGCTTGTGGAAGAAGCAATCTTGAACCTGTCAAGTGCATACAGTTAAAATATTTAGGGATATGCTGTGTGCAGGATATAAGTATTTTCTCCTCCACTTTGTCCTATTTTTTACTTACTTATTTTATTAATTTAGGAGTTTAGTTCAGTGCAAAGTGTTCAGAATTTTCTTTACTTAAACTTTGGGAAAGGAAGTAGCTGAGAACTTTGCATTTTGACTAGGCAAAGAAAAGGAGGTGGCGTTCCGAACACACATTTTTTTAATTCGAAAAAAAATGTTTACAAAGACAGGTGTTACACAGAGATGGACTGGGAGAAGTGCCTTTGGAAAGCTTTGTAAATGTCCCTTCCTAACCTTCCATATTATAAGTGTGATTGCTTAGACCTTAAGGCAACATTTTTAAATTCCTTTCATTCTCCTGTATTCCAGCTTTTAATTTCAAAACAACTTTGTGGGAGAGAGTTGCTCATACTTACATTAAACAACCTTATATTTATTTCTTTACATCAGACAAGAAAAAATGCCAAAATGTTTTCTTCTAAAAGTTGTTAAGACAGAGGAAGCAAAAAGGGCTTTAATAAAAAGGCTACTTTAAGTAAGTCACTGAGAATTTACCTCAAAAGAACACATAAGAATTGCTTACATGAATAAAGGAGCTACCCGTCTGCTATAAAATATACGTTTCTCTGAGTCTGTGCTGTGAAATTCTTCTGCAAGTTACCAAGAGCAAAGTTAACTGCTAAAGTCCTCAAAAGAGTCAGAGAAGGGGCTCTAGGAGTGCTTGGTGTGTCAACCTGCGTTAGATGGCTGAAACCTTGAAAATTAGTAAAGAGTATTCTGATATTTCATACACTGTTACATCTAGAGCTACTGCTGGTGTTACTTATCATGTACAAGCATTAGAGAAAATTTACCACATTCTGTAATAGTTAGCTAATAGCAGGGAAGCTCTGCAGGTCTACTAAAGAATTTTTTAACTTCGGTTGAATTAAGCAATAGAAAAATATAATCCCGTTTCTTCATTTATCAGGATCCTAAAATTTTTACTGATTGCAGTTATTCAGCTTTTCCAAAAGTATAATAAATATGTTGGCTTTATTATGTTTTTTATTGTGCACCCTGGTATTTTTCCTAAGGTAATCTTTCTTCAAAATTATGGTTGTTAGGTAGGTCATGGTTAAGTTACACACAGTTGGGTTTCAAACCTGGCCTCTTTGATGAGGGTAACCTAGCTAGCTAGTTTCCTCTTGATGCTTTTTGATTTTATTAAAATCAAAAGCTGTATAGCAAGTAACTTACATTTGAATATAGCATTTCAAAGCAAGTACAGATTTTGGACTGTTTTAAGTCAAATGTTTGGTTATTTGCTTTATGTGTGCGGAGAAAAACGAGATTTAGTACAGCTGTATCATAGGAAAACAGTAGAAGTGAATATACTTACCAACATTAATATTGCTCACTTCTTTAATCTAGTGAACTATTATACAAAAAACCCCAAACCTTGGTTTATCGTATTCAGTAGAGCTATAGTAATTTATATCAGATGTTACCAAAGGTTTGTTTTTACGGCTGTTATAGTATACTGGCAACTTCTTTATGTCAGCCTCCTGACATAAAAATATCTTACTTTTTTGTCATCCAGATAGCAGGAACCTCAGAGACACTTTAACTAGAAATAACTTCATTTGTACTGATGACCTCTGCAGTCTTCTGAGACAGTTCTGATGGCAAAAGTATGTAAAGTTGATTACACTAACGAGTTAGTGTTGGGTACAGATGAATAACACTCAAGTCAGCTTTTTTTTGCACAAATCTGACCTTGTTTGAATTGTTCCTTAGATGAGAAAAGTAAATGCAGGGAGCCAGCTTTCAACATTCCTCTTGGACTATGGAAACACTTTGTGTTCTGGAGCTCAAGAAAGAAGCAGGGAGATGTAGTTTCAAATGTTATCACCTCTAGATTGGTCTGTTGTACAAAACTGAGTATTTAATTTGTTCAGGCCAAAGCAATATACCTGTATCTTAATGCAGGGAACACGTTTCCTTTCTTTAGAAGGAAATCCTACTTAAGAAAAGACATCTTCTAATATAAGCAGTTTAAAAAGGTCTTTGGTAAAGTATTTTCATATGCTCTATGTCTCAAAACACATGAAGAGTTAAATGCAAGCAGAGACGGAACAAAGGAGGCTGAAACAAAGAAAATTGAATTAACACAGATCAGGTGGCTATAAATTAAGACTTGAAACTACTTATTGGAGCCAGTAAGATGAAAGAGACATGAAAAAATACAGATGCGAAAGGGGATGTTCTTGCATGCAGGACTGGACAGCTTAGTAACACCAAAGAAGGCAAGAAAGCAAAAATGCACTTTAAAAAAAGTAATAGGAATCAAGAAAATTTGAATCAAGAAAACAATAATATGAAATAGAATAGACCAGAAGATTAAAAGAAGCAGTATTGTCCTTCAAAAGGTTTGAATGACTAGGAGTCTGAAGAGGAAATCTCAGGTATACCTGTACCTACTGGAGAATGTACACAAAAAGATCTCACTTGACCCAAATCTGCCTTGCAAACAAGTTTTGGCTGCAAACATTTGCATTATGTTATCCTTATGTAAAGGCACCTTTCACTGGTAATCAAGTACTTCTTACAATACTGGTTCTTCGGGAGGGAAAAAAAAAGAGTTGACTGAAAAATCTATCTCTGTATCACTAGATTTACTGTACTTCCAATTGCTGTGTAATTTGAGATTTTTTTGTGATAGTTTCTCATCTTGTCCTGGTCATTAATGTGACTCTTGGTTTGATTTAGGAACTGCATTTAGGAACTGAAAGAAAATAAAAATGTAGGTGAAAAAAAATCAATTTTCTGTCTTTCCTTGTAAGGAAGTTGCAAATAATGGATGTTTATTAAAGATCCTCTAGTGACGTGGATCAACTTCCAGTTTTTAGATTTTCTGCAAAGAAAGGTAGGCCTAAAAACTGCTGCTGAGGTATCTGAGCAGGCTGGATTTTTCTGGAAGCTGATAGAGCTTTGTTTGTCCATACAGACAGTTTCAGAGAGCTGTTTTTGTCTGTCTTGCTACCAGCATAAGCAGTACTTCTATAAAAGGTACTACTTCCTGGCCTCTTGGAAACACTCAGTGTCTAAGAAGCTCAGACAGGTGAAGCCAGCATAATTATTCTGCGTAAATTCAACTGGCTCACGGGGAAGCCCAGGCCACTTCCCATCTTGTAACCAGAGAACAGGGAGTGCCTCGCTTGCTTGGAAAGGTGACAACCAGCAGCACCCTGTCTGGGAGGCTTCGAGAGAAACAGAGATGCAGATGATCCAGTATCTGTTCCATTCATTTCCTTGAGAGAGGATTTACTATTTTTTGCTACTTTAGCTTATGCTGGTTCTTCAAGTGCAATAAGCACAGAATGAACACTGTTTTGTGCCAGTGTAAGCATATTTACATTTGGGCTTCTGCCACCAAAGCTCCTTTTTAAAGGAAATCAGGTCTCGTGTTTCTGTTCACGCATAAGTTTCTCTTGGCTTATGCTTATGAAAAATACATACAGTTGCATATTGTCCATTAAAAAAATAAAAGTAAAGTTTAAAATAAGGTGACTGAAAACAAAGTATAAACCCAAAGAGCAAAATGGTGTATTCTGTAGGTTTCTAAGACAAAATATCTGGGTTAGGAGAAGAAAACTGAGGAACCTGAGCCTCATATATATGAATGCATATGCATTTTTTCATATTCTTGTTAAGCCATTTGTTTTGATGTCATCATGCATTATTTTCTTTAAAGGAATCTGGCATGTGAAATGTATGTATATCCATGCCTTAGCTAAAAATGAATTTAAACAATTTGTCTATCAGCAGTAGCATTAGAAATTCAGGTATTTTTGCATAAGTATTTTGCATAAGGACTAAGGAAATAATTCTAAGAACCTGTCGTGTGGAATCTTTCTGAATTTTATATTTTAATTTCCTAAAATGGTTTTTGTCTGGTTTTTGTTGTTGCGGTTGTTGTTGCTTGCTCAAAGAGCTGGCAGGGTTAAGTGGCAGCTGTAAACTTAAGGGTAGGCTGCAAAGTTTTTCTTCCAAAGCCTTTCTTTCATGTTTAGCCAAGTGAGAGACATGGAGTGAAATGTAAAGTCTGGTTCGGCGTATCCTCATGGCCATCTTTTCTGGTGAGCAGCCGGAGGGGCAGAAGTGGGGCCGAAGCTGCCTAACCACAAGGGCCTGGAAGGTGCCGGCCATGAGCCTCGGCTCCAGGTTGCTCAGAGGAGGAGGAATGTGAAGATGGTGCTTGAGGACTCTTGATCCTGTTACCCCTGAAAGCAGCCTTCCCCATTGTACCTACATTTTCTCACTTCATCCTCCCCCTGGGACAGAAGGAAAAGTCATCCACTTCTCATCTCAGTCATATAATGATGACTACTTCTCTTTAATCCCTGGCAGTCCAACTGGGAACTGTGTGTTTTGCTGAACTTTGTTTTATTTGGAATTATGGACTGGAACTATTTCTGTTTAACGTGGGAAACAAGCTTTGCCTGTACACTGGGAAAGGAACTTCCTATAAACCATAAACAGATGTTTGTACTTTTGTATGCAGATTTGTTTGTGGGAGCCTTTGTGATAAACTGCATAAATGCAATAAGGAGTTGTAACAATTAAATGATGACTAATGAGTTTGATCGCTTTGACATGATCTGCTGCACTGGTACTCCTGTCTTGTTTTGATTTTGTTTGTTTTTAAAGAGATTTTTTTTCCAATGGTATTTTATACACAAAGCTGATCTAAAACCCTTTCCTCAGTGTGAGGACATGGAAAGCTTTCTCCCAGGAAAATGGGGCAATTCCTGGGAAAAGCCAAACTATCACCTCCAGTGCAAGAGAGACTCCTGTGTCCTTTAGTAGCTGTAATTGCTTGGGGCCTGCTTTCTGTCAAGTAATTCTTGGTTCCTAATCCTTTTGTTTGTTTGTTTGTTTGTTTGTTTGTTATTGTGATGGAAAGGGATAAGCAAGTGTTGTTTCCTCTCTTGTTCAGAGGTGTGTTTCTTTTTGCTTCCTCTCTCCCACAGTTCTCTCTTTGCACTTGTTCTTACTCCATCTACACTGACTGCTTCCTTCATTCTGTCTGTTTACTCTGCAGAGAGCACATAAAACTAAAAAATACAAATATATATATAATTTTTTAATTCTTCTATTGTGGCCATTAATTTTCCCATCACTCAAAGTTGAGGCCCACAAATTGTCTAGTTGGTGTCTTTTTCCGTATCCAGGTTTGTACAGAGTGTGTCGTCATTGTGCACTGATGCAATTAAGTGTCATCATGAAGAAAAGTATTATTTGCTTCAGTCTGGAGATTACCAATTGTGAACGATTGCTTGGATCCTGCTAATATAGTATTTTTCATATTCATCCCGGATGCAATAGAATGAACTTTAATTTTCCTGTATTCATATGTAAATCATACTCCTCTGTACCTATGTATATGCATTTGATTTTCCTTTGACTGTTTGGTACAGGAAAACGATTACTAGATAAGTTGATCTTTGAGATATTACTTATCCATTTGAGACATTGTTAATATGCATGGGCAAAAAATTAAAGCTTTCCAAACAAATTGGATTATATTGAAAGATAAAATTTTGTTAAATGTGAAATACGTTATCAGAACGCTGTCTTCTGCTCAATGGACAGACTCAAAGTGATAATTCCTTCTGAGAATTTCCTTACATTGTGTGTGACCTCTTGAGATACTGCAAGTGCAACTCCAGTTTAGAATCTGAGCTGGGGGAAGACTTGAGGGGAGAGACATACCGTGGGATAGATGTGGCAAATAATATCGGCAACATTGAATTTCGTTAAAATTTGCCTATTCCATGTAGGCTGGCATCAAAGATGTGAAATACTGTGCTCTGTGTGACTATAAAGACTGCCTTTGCTTTGGAAAGACTCTATTAGTAATGCAAGTTACTGCTGTTTGCATCATTAAGGGGGTAAGCACCCCTCTAGGTATTTAAAATTGGAGAAGAGAGAGTTTTGAAGGCAGTAGCCCTAACACTAGAGTTGTAGAGTTGTATGGCTCAGTCTTGCAAAATTTGGAGGTACAGGCTGAGCAATTAAAAGATAATACCTGCAATGTATATAAGGGAGGGTGACAGTGTTAAATTGCAATCCTTCTGATATGCATTCAAGAGCAGCACCAATGCTGTATAGTTTTCAGATGTTATGGAGGAATCAAGTGAAGGAAACCCAAGTATGCACACCTTCAACAGATCTTTTCCAGTAATTCTTATTAGCTGTGGTTTTAAATAAATAATTGAATTAAAAGAGTTGCTCCAGGATGAAATTTCTCATTTTTAATAAATTGAGATTTGTTTTACTAGCTGGAAAACACCTCCATTATGTCCTCATCCTTATTATTCTCTGCTTATGAAATAAATAAGGTGAAGAAGATAATAAAGTCAGCCAGTAAAAATGCCTTAAGAGTCTTGTAGCAAATTTGTTATTCCAGTGTTGCATTTTTTTGCAGGATTTTTCTGTGAGATCTCTCAAGTGGTCATGTTGCTTTCCAGTTTGCTTCCTTTGTTTTTTTTTTTAACACTTTATCTTAGTGTAGTACATGAGGGTTAAAGTATTATGTTTTTCTGCCTCTCTTGTGTCTAGCAACATTGCAGCAGTATTAAAAATAATAATGAAACTTGAGGGATCTTAAGACTGCATAGAACTGAAGCTCTTCCTACATGTGGGTAAAATCAGTAGAATCATTGCAATAAAATATGTGTATAATTTTACTTTGCTATTTCATACTTTGCAGTTTTGTTCATACTCTCCACAAATATAATATAAATTCTATTTAGTAATGTTCATCTAATTCTGATGATTTATTATTTTTTTCTCCTTTCTTAGGGTGTACCTCAGTTACCGTGTGCCAAAGCATTGTATAACTACGAAGGAAAAGAACCTGGAGATCTCAAATTCAGTAAAGGAGACATCATCATTTTACGTCGACAGGTGGATGAAA
Source organism: Oriolus oriolus (assembly GCA_013400235.1). Lineage (NCBI taxonomy): Eukaryota > Metazoa > Chordata > Aves > Passeriformes > Corvidae > Oriolus > Oriolus oriolus. The sequence continues at coordinate 1,726,334 of VXBT01011977.1, read as the reverse complement.
ATTGGTATCATGGAGAAGTCAATGGCATCCATGGCTTTTTTCCTACCAATTTTGTTCAGATTATTAAACCTTTACCTCAACCTCCGCCTCAGTGCAAAGCACTTTATGATTTTGAAGTAAAAGACAAGGAAGCAGATAAAGACTGTTTACCATTTGCAAAGGTAAAAAGAGAATACAATTACTATTTTCTTCTAATAATTTCATTCACTTGCATAAGAAATAATACAACTGTTTTGTAGTCTTATCTTAATTTCTTACTGGAGCTGCACACATATAAAAAGGACAAGTAATTCTGCAAGTATTTATCCTATATTGACTAGTTTTGCCTTCTCTTTCTAAATTACATATAATTTCTTTGAGGCTTTATTTCTGAGAATGCAATTTTTCATAATTGCAGTAGTGATGCTCTTGATTTATGAGGAATAACCTATTTTGTGAATTAAAAACATTCCATTTTCTGAGGAACCACTCAGATTGTAGATGTGAAAGAAGTTGTATCACTAGCAATGTTCTACATACTTAAGTAGAAAAACAGCATCTAGGGAAGGTTAGGTAATGAGTCAGTTGAAAAGGAAAATGGTTGTGGTTCTGTTGATTATTGCCAAGGAATTAAAGGGGAGCTGATGAGTAGCATGGACTGAATGTGACAGCGAGACTGGCACTAAGAAATCAGATCACTGAGATGTGGGCAGTTATTTGAACTGTGACTAAATAGGAAAAGGAACAGCTTGAACTGACTTCAACCCCAAAAGTGGCATGTTCCTCTTACAGACTGCCTTCTCTGCAGTTCTTGTCCATGTCCTGCCTTCTCTGATTACTCCTGTGTTATGGAGGAAAATTAGATGAGAAGTTAAATTAGAGCAGGGAGACATAATCACTGCATGTTCACACAGGATGATGTTCTGACTGTAATTCGCCGTGTGGATGAAAACTGGGCAGAAGGAATGCTGGCTGACAAGATAGGAATATTTCCAATTTCATATGTTGAGGTGAGTAAAGCTTGGTCCTCACTAAGGCAATGCCCACTATGTATTTAATTTTCTGAAAGGAAAAATAATCAGTGCTGGTGATAATTCTAAAATAACCTGAAATATAAATAATCTTAGACCTAAAATACTCTTTGGGAAAGTTAATGGCCTCAGCAGTTGAACCAGTGATTTTCACTTAGCTATTTGACACCTATTTTCATTGAATGGAATTGAAATGAGTGTAATTGGAGGCAGTCACTATGTTTTCTTGTTAATACTGGAGTCCTGCAGTCAATCCAAACCTCACTTAGCCACAAAATGAAAGCAGTCAGCAAGTCAGGGAAACAGTTAGCTTTGCACTGTCCCTAGTATCTGCCTCTCAGAACCAAGTTAGCACAACTAGGAAGTCAAAGAATGTAGGTTGTTGTGAAATGGGTAAAGGATCAGCTTTGTCATCAACAGAGCCATATATAAAACCTTCTGTACATTCCTGCATTTCTCATATGTATTACAATTTACAGTAAGAGGTGGCAGTTGAGAAAATGTCCCCAACCTTTTCAGTTTTAAGAGTTGAAAGCTGTATCTTTTATATAGAAAGACACCAGTGATTAGGAGCAGTGTGTACAGCCACAACAATGATTATTCAAATTTGCATTGCAGGAGGATACAAAAGTTTGGAATAGTGTTTGTCCTTTTCTAATAGGTATGCTGTGCATACTTGGTAAGATACAATTCCCTGCACTGACAGTATTTTATTTAAATAAATGAGGCAGAATGAAGAAAGAAAAAAGAATTTTCACATTATTTCTGGGATGAGAAATGTGTACTTCAGGTCACAGAAGAAATGTGTAATCATACTAAGAATCAAGTCAAGTTTTATTAATTCAATTTCTGAATCCTGTGATGAGATGGGAACTTCAAAAAACATTACTGCTTTCAACCAACATAGAATTTATTATTTTTAAAAGGGAAAAAATATATATTTATTTTTATAGCTTGATGTAAGGATCTGTATACCTGGGGATAGAAAATTTCACATGACTGTAAAAACAAGAAGACCAAAAAGTTTCAACTTGCTTAGTGCAATTTTGGCTTCAGTTTAAGAAGTTTTTAAAAGCCAGTTTAACAATTTCTTGCCCTTGGATATTCTTTCCTAGCTTCTTGCAATTAACTGCCCCTTCAATCCAGCCAGTAAAGCTTTTTGTAGTGTTTTTTTTCTAACTAAATTACTTAACTTAGTCTTGTTAGAAAAAGCCCTTTCCTAGGGCTGCCACTTGAGCTAACTGTTTAGCTAACAACTACATTCCTATCTCTGCAGAAATTGCAAAAAGGAGATATGGCCTTGAAAAATATTATGTAAAAATGGAAGTCACAAAATGTAGTTCTCTTAATGTTTTCGGACTGATTCCGTCAACTAAGAAAATGTATTTTCAATTAAACCTTTTAGAACAGGCAGTGACGCTTAAGTAAGTACACAGTCTCAAATCCCCACTAAAGTGGAGTGGAAAGACTAGAATGATAAATTGTACCCAAAGAGCTGCTTCAAATCAGATAGGTGGGTTTTTTCAGTATATACTAAACTGAAATGCATGCTGTGGTGAAGAGCAGTGAGATGTGCAGTAAAATATGGGTTTGAATTTTGAAATGCCTGGTTTCTGAGAGTATATAACTGTTGTTCTGGAAAATGTACAGACAGTTGATAGAAATAAGCATAGCAAACCATTCTTACCTATTTTATGAAAGGCAATGAAGATGAGAAGTAATTAATATTTTTGAAAGATTTTTATATGGTAGTTTTCCTTGTGTTTCCCAATCCTGTAATCATTGCCTATTTTTGTTATTATAACAGACATACCTTTTACCTTGTATTAGTCCACATCCTGTTGTTTAAAAATGTGAATTAGTAGCTCCATTTACTAGAGATTTTTTGAAATCATTAACTACAAAAATGAGTGTAGTCTGAGATGTTAATTTTGTAGTATAGGTGTAATAATTGTGATATTTCCTGTACAATGAGGATAAAATTTTAGATAATGTTGAGGTCCATGAAAATCTCTGATCGTATTTGAGGACAAATTTTTCTCTTTTATGATTCAGTGTTTGCTACTCTGATCTTTTCTTTTCTAAGTTTCACTTACTAAATTTGTGGCAATAATAAAAGTAAGACTGAACGCATTTTGAGAGAAATTTTAATAGTGGTTCTATTAAAACTATAGTTTGTTAACTGACAACATTTTTTATCTGTAGACACATAACATTGTGAAAATACTTCATTCTGCAAATGAAAAATAAATAATGCAAACATTGAAAAAAAATTAAATTATTCTTTGTAAGAAATGCTAAAGCCAAAGTAACCCTCTAGCTTTACTAGAGTAAGACCTGATTAGTAAATCTAAATTGCTAGACTTTTGACTGTTGGAATTTCCAGGTACTTGCATTAAAACCAGATCAGCGAGGTTCTTTTGTAGTAATGACATAAAATGCAGTGAGTTTAGAAAATGTATGATTAAGTTCATAACACTTATAGTTATCTCTGTTCCAAAAAGAAAGATTATTCATAACTAAACAGGTATTATTAGAATTTTTCTGCATAGATTGCAGTTCTGGGTATAATATACATTTCTTAGACCTCAAATTGGATGTTTTGATCTAATTTAACACTTCATAAACAAATATAAATGCCCAGAATAGGATAAAAATCAGGGAAAAGGAATCACTTTTCAGTCAAACTGTCAGTAGAAAATAATGTCAGCTTTTGTTTACCTTTGTGTGAGTGAAGAACACCTGAATTAATTTGTAAAATAAGTATAGCAAAGCACAACTCTCAGAGACCTTGCAGCAGGGTAATTTCTGTAGACAGCTGCAGGCAGACGAAAGCTGTGTGCTGACCTCAGCCCTGCCACAGCACCGAGACGCGGCTCAGCCAGCCGCTTCCGTCCCGCGCTGTTTGGAAAGTTCTTCTGTTTCCTGGGTTTGGTGGGGAAGGGAATTGGATTTCTGGCTTCCTGTTAATAGCAAAGGTTTTGTTGAATGGAGAAAAAAAAATGGTGGATGTAAAGGTTGAAGTAAAGGAGCTTCAATGAAAATATGTCTGTCAAGGAAAACAACTCATGTAGGAAGTGCATGCCTAGGTACATAGGTATTTGTTGCAGAACGGAATGCTAGATTGAAACACTTCATAGCATGACTTGGATGCATCCCCTTGGTGAGCTTGAATGTCTGCTAGCCATTTCATTGGAGAATGCTGCAAGTTCTTAATTTCTCTTCTCAAGGAAGAGAAGTAAACCGCACTCTGTCAAATATTGTGCAGCTGTTGCTGTCCTCAGGTTACTTCAAAGAGGAGGCCAGTAATCAGTTCACTTCTGTCTTCAGATTCATGCAACTGTCCTTTGCTTGCTTCTCTGCGTAAGAAAGCACAGTATGCTGCTTATATTTGAATCAGTCTTGAACTGATCCCATGGGCAAGCCTTAACTTTTCCCTAATAGGTTGTTCACTGTATAGAGTAATCAGATTCTGCAGGCATTGATAGCTTCTGGAAGTAAACAAATATAATTAGGTGTAACAGGTACCTTGGGGTGGTGTTAGCAAAGTGGCTTTTGGTTTTGCTTTTCATTCCTGAGTGATCCCTTAACTCTTCTATATTAAAAAAAACCAACTTGGTTCTTTTACGCTACCTTATGTATCTATATCTACAGATACCTGCTTGTGTTCAGAGTATAAGCTGGTCATTTGTGGGAGCTGCATTTAAATCAGTGTTGATGCTATCATGATTAATGATTTGTTGTTTGTCTAGTAAAGTTTTGATGGGGTAAAATACTACTTTAAAACTCTTCATGAGCATAGTAGGTATCTCAAGACTTGCGGGAAAATGGTAAAATAAATAGAAGAAATAGTATGCTGAAAAATAGAAGTAGTAATTCCACAGTGAATAATTTCATTCTTTCATCCTGATGTTCTTCAGAAAAGACTTTTCCTTTCTTCATAATCGGCTACACTTTTCAAGTAATAGTATTCATATTTAGTGGTACATGTTCAGAAAACTGGTGCTGGTGTTTCTTCAGCTCATGACTAAATGAGACTTCTGACATTTTTATTTCTAATAGCTCTAAGATTTTCTGAAAATAAAGGGGTTTTGAAGAATGTGGAGGGGTTGTTTGTTGGTTTCCTCTCCTCCTTCCCATTACATAGCTTACATTTAATTGTAAGAAGAAAATGTGTGGGATTCCACATTTCTTCATTGGAAAGGAAGGATTTGTTTGCATTTAATGTAGTATTGTTGTTACAAATTAGCAGATAGAAAATCTCATTATGAACAAAAATTCTTTAGCTAAGCTTAAAAGAAGAGAAAAATTGGCACAGAGATGGTGCCCCTACATTGTAAAATTCAGAAGATGAGAAGGTATTTCCACAAAATTGCCTATATATATTTCTTTTCTCCTTATGCCATCTTATGCCTGTGTAGGTGCTTATTACCAGGCAGTATACTGATATAGCTGGGTATTTAGTCCGTCCTACTATGTTCTTAAACCTGCATTTAGGAAGCCTGTATTTTCACTGCTGGCAGTGAAGATGTGCACAAGTACCAAGGGATACTAGGAGGAATATCTTCAAGAGCCCACGTGCAAAGGTGTGGGATTACATCATATAATCAAAACAAAAAAAGGCTGAAAATTGAAATAAACATCCAAGAAGTTTTGTTACACAGATTTTTCTGTTAGAAGGTCAAAGGGGACCACTGTGTTTTAGTCTGACTTCTAGATGACACAGGCAGGGGTTATTGCTGAATTAATCCATGTCTGGACTATGGCATTGTGTCCTTTGTTGATTGAAATTTTACCTCTGTTGGGTAGTCCAGACCAGCCCAAAAGTAAGTGTGTTGAGTTCGTAGTGAATAATTTGTCCCTTTCTACTGACTGATTTGTAGAGTATGCCACAGTTTTAAGTTGCATGGTTTAAATTATATTATGAATAAAATGAAAAGAGATATTTTGTTACATTCAGGTGACTTTTATGAATAAAATAATACTAACATGTTACTGGTTTTTGTAGTTTAACACAGCAGCCAAACAGTTGATAGAACTGGACAAGCCCTCAGGCTCTGCTGTTGACTCTGGAGAAGGTACCTCTGGGGCAGCCCACAATTCAACCCAAAAGCACACCGATACTAAGAAAAACACCAAAAAACGACACTCTTTTACCTCCCTCACCATGTCCAACAAAGCTTCACAGTCTTCTCAGAATCGCCACTCCATGGAAATCAGTCCTCCTGTCCTCATCAGCTCCAGCAACCCAACGGCAGCAGCCCGCATAAGTGAGCTGACGGGACTGTCCTGTAGTGCCCCTTCTCAGGTAATTCACTTGAAATCAGCTGTAACTATAAAGGCTTCTGATCTTGTCTTATTGCTTATTTCAAATTATTAATTATGTCTAATTAGTATTAAATATACACTTTCAAAAAACTTACCTTCCAATGTGAGAACATTTAAGGAAAATATTTTCTAACACTTCTTATATAATGATAGCAAATAGTTTTGATCTTGTAGACTAGTTTTTTTTGCAGTTTTTATTTTCTAAAGTGCCACAAAGATTTTTATTAAACTGTGGAAACTAGAAACTGGAGTGATTTAATTTCTTGATTTCTTTTTTCTAAATTGAATATAATAATGAATATTAATAAAGTGCATGAAAAAAATTCATCTTGAAGATTACATGAATTCCAGAAGTGTAGCATATTAATCTGGTTGTGGTAAGTAGAAATATTTATCTGACTTTATTTATTTGTTCGGTAGTTCATGAAAAAACGGCTGTTTCACATAGCAATTACACTTCAGGAAAAGAAATATCAATGGAGCTCAAGAGGTATTGGTGGTGTTTTACATGAGCTAGTAAATATGCTTTATTTGCACGTCTTTGGGATCTGACAGCCTTTATGGAAAAAAAGGAAAACTGACATCGGTTAAAAGTGTGTTTCATGTAGCTGGTTCAGTGTATCTCCAAAGACTGAGAAATGTCAGTGTGGAAAAAAAACGTGAGCAGTGTGATCCAACACTGTTCGTGTGAGTATCTAACTAAAAATTGGTTCTGGTTTAAGGTTACAAGTAGTAGAATACTGGTGATTTTGACCATGAAGCTTACAGCCGTGTCAAAACCCGCTCTTACCAAACTACGCGGAACTGACCCTGCTGGGTTTCTTCTCTCTCCCAGGTTCATATTGGCACTACGGGGCTGATTGTGACTCCACCCCCCAGCAGCCCAGTCACAACAGGGCCTTCCTTCACCTTCCCCTCCGAAGTTACCTACCAAGCTGCTCTTGGTGTAAGTACTGCTTAAGAAAACTCAGCTTTCCGATTTTTCTTTGGTCTTGTACAGTAATTTTTTTTCTCAAGTTCTGATATACTGATTTGAAATGATGGTTTTATGGCAATTGAGTCTATGTGATAGACAATGGTATGAATTTAACTATAGCAAAAGCCCTGTTGCTGCAGTAATGTTTGCATCTTGTCGTGCACATCCGTTTCTCCAGCTTTCCTCTGTAATTTCTCTATAGTAAACACGAGAAGCACGCTTCCTTCCAGAACGGTCTTTCTTTTAAGCATGAGTAGAAAAAGAGATTATGCTGGGGGGAAAGTTTGAGGAAGCAAGCAGGTTCTTACAAAAAACATCAACTTGGGACCACAGCTGCCAGGTATTTCTGTCTTAACTCAAGATTTTCATGTTTATCTGAAATAAGCTTCAAAAGTCTGCTGTCTCCTCATTAAATAAGGTGATTTCAATTGCTTGTACACCTGTGGCACATGAATATGTCTAGCGTGTTTAAGTTGGGTTCTTGGAGATCAACAGGAGAATGTGTACCAAATGGCCATCTTTTAAAGGAAGAAATACATTGCAGTGATGTTTCCTTTAAACAAATAAAATGATGTTTTCTTCAAAAAGTGCAGGATTTCTTTCCAAAACCTACTGGAATTCTTTCGTTTCCTATGCTTATGTTAGAAAAACTGTGGAATGTCATGTATCATATTGTACTCATCAGAGCCTTACCTTAACTGCAATAAAAATTGTGGATACCAGTTTTCGGAGATCTTTAGGGGAACTTAATGAGACTTTATTTAAATCATAGAGTTCTTGAAATTTAGTTCTTCTTTTGAGTCTAAAATTGTGGCCTTAATTTTTCAGGGGTGGGACACAGTTGAATAATAGATCTTCACTTACTTCAAAAAAACAACCAAACAACCCAAACAAAAAACCCCGAGACTTGATCTTTTTTAGGTGTCTCTCCCTGCAGTCTTTAAACCAAGTAAATTATGATCAATGGCCTTGCTGCTAAATAAGTCTCGTTTTGTTTTCAACTTTTGGCACTTGCATCATTTTACACATTTGTCTGCAAAATCGAAGGCAGAACTCTGGTATCAACATTTTATTGTTTCCGAAAATGCTTAAGTGTGGCTTGGTTGTATTTTGACAGCTTTCTTTGGAACTCTTAAGTTAGATTTCTCAGTCTTTTAAGTTACGATGCTGTTGTTTTCTAAATTATCTCCAGTGCTTTCTTTTGGCATGGTACATACATGGTGACACATGCCAGAAGTGAGTACAATACTGCACAGTCTTTTTCAGTGAAGAAGATATTGATAGTATGGCCCTTTTACCTTTTTAGTCTGATTCTTGTATCTTGAAAATCTGCCTGAATGTAGCACAAAGTTTATGTTCAGCTAAATATCCACAGTGATGCCACAAATTTTCATCATCATTTGTGATGTAGTAACTGCTCTCATCCAAATAAATGTATTTCACATTCTTTGCTCTTCAGACGGATGACCTTATTATTGACAGTTACATGGACCATGTGGTTTTGCCCTGCCTTATTAAGGCAGATTGAGCTGTGGCAATGCTTTGCCTTATTGTGGTTAAATTGTTGACTCGTTCTATCTGTGGATTATCTGTGTAATCCTACTGTTAAATGTATGCTAATCTGGAAACAGTTAATAATCTCCTTACATTTAGATTCATATTTTAATGTCACAGAGCAGATGAGGTTAGAAGGGCCTCTTGAGGTCGTCTCGTCTAACCCCCCCTGCTCAAGCAGGGCCCCCTGGAGACAGTTCCCAGGACTGTGTCCAAATAGCTTTTGAATGTCTCCAAGGATGGAGACTTCACAACCTCTCCGGGCAACCTGTGCACATGGTTGCATCTTGTTCAAGCTGGTGTCCACCAGGAAGGACCTGCAGGTCTTTTTTTGCCTGTGAGGTGTACATTTTATACTAGAAACAATTAGCTGCTTACATACTAATCCATGTAGTCTTTTATACTTCTTTCATCCTATCCTTCAGAAAGTACCTGTGAGAACTGAGCAAACAGAATCAGCTTCAGTATAATTTGTGCTGTTAGGCAGTATGCAGGTCTAGCTAACATATATGGTGCATGCTGCAAACATTAAGTGATTTGATTTATGAGATGCTCAAGTTTTGGAGAGGATTGAGCAAACAGCATTCAATGCATAATTTCAGAAGTTCTGTCAGAAGCTGCTTTTTTTTCCCTCTCAGTAACAAACACTTCTGTTTGTTATTAAGAATCAGTAGTTCTTTATTTGATGCCAACATGGAAAAATGCTTTAGTTTGGTGCTGGTGTAGTCATTAAACCACCTCGGGTGCTTTAGTTGCTTGAGCTTGTTCAAAGGCAATCTCACCGTGGGTACCCACAGGAATTAAATTACAGTGCTAAATGCAGCATGGAGAGAAACTCCTGCCATATGATTGTCCTGTGTCTTGGGGTGCTACTTTCTCTCTGTGATAACCAAGCTCCTGCTTATGTTTCCAGTTAGGCATATAATTCCCATTGAGAACCTGAATTGTTCTCTGCCACCCTCTTTAAAAGTCAATAACCTTCTGTACATAATGTTCTGTTTCTTCTTGACTTGTTTTCAGTCAGACTAAAATGCAAGCTGGCAGCTCAGGCTAGAGTCAGGTCATTCCTGTGTTCTTTTACGATAGAGGATATTAGACGATGATGCAGTTTGTAAAGTCACAGACTGTGGGGTATATATTTTACTTATACTTCTCCTGTTGCTTCATGAACTCCTGTTTTCATTTTAGAAATGTGCAAAATGGTTCTGACAGGTCAAGAGAGAAAGTGATGTTCTCATTTCTCTAGATGTCTCCCTTCTGGAAATACCCTTCCTGACATTCTGAGCATTAATTTTAAGCTGCAGAACAGTTGTGATTGTATGCTTAACACATCAGAAGTAGTTGGCTTGAGTCTTTTTGCTCCTGTACTTTTTTGCTTTTGTAACTATAAATTCCTGTGTTTCTCTAAGTTTCTTGCTTTAGCTCTTTTCTTAATTTGGGAATACTAAGCAACTGACAAGGAAATTGGAAGGGAAGAGGATTAGTTTCTCTTTAGCGTGAAGGTAGTTTATTGGATCTCATTTCTACAAGTCGTTTTGGTGTTTATTACACTACTGAAAGTAATTGTTCTTTGAGAGCAAGCTGTTTATACACTTCTTTTATATAATGCTAAACTCAGATTAAGGGAGAAAAAAGAAATCTGAGAGGATCAGCATGATTACCTATCAGTGAAGAAGAGAATATATTTCTTTACAGTAATTCTGAATTTATGCATCTTTGCTACATTTATCTGTCCTGAATCTCAAAGCAAGAAAAAGCTAGTGTCTTCTCTTATCTCCTGTAAGAAAGATTGCATTTTTATTGTCAACAGGAGATATTTTGAGCTGTCATGCTGTCTAACGAGTTTCTCTAAGACAGTTTGGATTAATTCCGAGCCCAAGGGAGTCTGTGACTCTTTTATCTGTGTACATGTATAGGATTGCATTTTAGTTTTTACATTGCTCTGGTGGTTCAGAAATGCCAATTGTATTAATTTTATTTTGTTCATAGTAATGTTTTGTAGATGCTGTTTGATACCCAATATTGTATGAAGTAAATAATTTACAAATTTTCAGCCAAAATTGATACAAATAAGCTTCAGGAATGAGAGTGCTCTTGTCAATATATGTCATATATGGTCTCTACTGCTTGTATCATTTAAGCAAATTTTAATTTTCATTCAGAAAACTTGTGATAATTTATTTTAAAGTTTTATTTTACAGCAGCAGTTCTTTAGACAACAGCATTAATTCTTGGCTTGTGTTTTGAGATTTGATTCTTTGAAATTGGAGAAGCTGTGAACTGAGACAAACTTCTCACAGCTAGGGCTTTTGGCTGTGATATTATCTCTTACACTGCTCTTTGGGACTTCTAAGCTTTACCCTTAATGGGGGCATTAATTGGTCTGCTCATCTTGGCCACTGGCATTTTTGAACCTTATAGGTGTTTAGTATATTTAAAGTTCTTTGCAAAATATAAATAACATATGTCAAGTTCAGTAGCTGTTGGGTGAAAATATGCACATACAATTATATAAGGCTCGTTCACTTGGAAGGAAATTCTTGGATGTAATTTATAAGGTAGTTATCTAACAGAGGAGATCTTGTTGCCATAGATTTTACTGAGAAATAATCTTAAAGTATGTGATTTGAACCATGATATGGGAAAAACAAGCAAAATATACTATAGCAAAGTTATAGTTACATTCAAAAGCAGCAGCAGAAAAACAATGTAGCAATGAGAGATAACTTATCTTCCTTTCATTCTGCCTTTATAGTCTCTTGAGAAGTGAAAAGTGTTTTGGACTGCAGTCCACCTAGGTGTCCATACTGCTACTTCTGCAGATTGGAAATGTTGACTTTGAAATGGTGTCTTGGTGTGTGCACTTAACTAGCAGAAATAGGTGGTCTGTATTTGGATGGTATTTGGGAGATTTCAAAAGTAAAAAATCCCTGATTTTTCTGGTCTTTTTCTGTTGTACATGCATGAAAAGAGAAATTGCCTTTTACGTAGAAGTATATAAGGTAGTTTAAATTATTATTAATAAGGCACAAGCTGTGAGGGTTATATAATATACTGATGACATTTAGCTCTTTTATGTAGTTCCAGTGTAAGTTCAATAGCCTAAGTCAGGAGGTTTTAATAAGAACTGTCCTAATTTTAATTAACCAAAATTCAAATCAACTTTTGTTGTGAAGAGGAAGCAGCTGGAAGAAACAATGAGGTTTTGTATGAGAGACCTGTTTTTGATAACGTATAGTTTAGGAATTTTGTTAAACATAAGCCTTAATTTGTTAGCCCTCAGGGAATTTTGGAAGCCATATATTTTTTCCTAGACACTGTGGGAGTGAAGACTGTTAATGAATGTTCTTTTCCACTGCTGTGCCTTTTATTATTCTTTGAGTGAGCTGATTACTGATCTTCAATTAACTGATATGGGAATGCAGCCTAATTATATTTAAATTTAGTAATATGCATGTGTTTCTAGAGCATGAGTATAGATACTTTTTGAATTTGCAACACACATTAAGTATCAAATAATGTCATTTTTCATTTTCCAATTTGAAAAAAGAATTTATCACTTATTTGCTGTTTTATATGCTTGAAGGTACATCTGGTGCCTGAAAAGTAGTTACAGAAACATTTGATTTTTCCCCCTCAACTACCTAAAGTACTCTTAATTATTGCTGAGCATATTTTATTGAATCATGTGTGGTTTGTGTTTATTCTTTCATGGCATGTTGACTATGGGAGCCATCAGAACTAGCATGTACCCTGGAGGTAGGTGTGTTTCTCAGCAGCTAGAAAAATGGATACATGCCAGAAAACTTCTTGAATACATGGCTAGATCATTTGGATCTATTTTACCAAGTTGTAACAGTGCAAACTGTGGAGTGTTAGTCCTCTAAAGTCTATCAAGTAATTTATTTAGATTTCTTGGTACTTGCCAAGTCTTTGGGAGTTTAATTGGGCTGTGGCTCACTGCTGGTCTCATTACCATACTGATAGACATGGGGAGGGGAGCAGAACCTGAATAAAGCAGAATAAAATAGAGCTGTGAAGGTGCCTTTATTGCAGCTAAAGCTTCAGTGTATATTATGTGTTCAAATGAATAAAACGCAATGTTCAGCATCTTCAGAGGTGCAGGACGTATGGAACTGTGACAACCTTGATATTGTGCATGAATAGCTTTAATTTTAAAGAATTCCAACTAATCATCTCCTAATGTGAATTTAAAAATTCTACCATATATAAAGAAATATAGATGCCTAAAAAAATATTAATTTATATTCTATTGACAGGTTGCATGAAAGTTAGATGCTCTCATTCAGCTTGGGTTCAGCTAAAACATTTGCTGAATGTCTGACTGGAAGGGAGAAATAACTTCAGCTGTAAAACGGCTGAAAAAGAAACGTTGGTATTTGAGTGTGAATTATCTAGATACTTTAAAAAATTGTTGGGTAGGTAGGAATCTAGAATGCGAAGCAAATGCAATTGTCATATTTGTAAATAACTACAGTGATGTTTCTCCAGCAGGTCATGTCTGTTTAGTGTTGGATACAGAAGGCCTATTTGGTGTTAAGAAGTTGTTAATGTATGACCAGGAAAAAAGCTCTAAATAAAATAGGAATATTTCACAATATAACATGCAATTTATACCATAGCTAAGCATAACAATTTTGACTGAAACACTGTAAGAGTTGATAAGTTTTCTCTATATTTGAATGTCTTTAATTTTGCCTTCACTGTGCCTTGGCAGTGTAAAACTGGTTTAAAGAGCTGTCTTTTTATTAACATTTTCACCAAATGCAGCGAAGTACTACTCACACAGTGTAGAACTAAAACTCAGTTTGTTTCCGAATAGGTTTTTGTTTAGAAAAATGGAAAAAAAAAGACAAAACCCTTTAGAAGTGAAGTGTTTGAGGGGAATTAAAATGATTTTCAATTACATATTTTCTAAACTGATAACGTAATGCTGTGCATTTATATGCTGATGTATTGGAAGTGCCAGTACTTCAAGGTATTTTGTTAATTAATATTCTAGTTCTGTGGGTTTTAGAAAGATTATGTTTGAAATTAATTCAGTTTTACATTTTCAAAGGTTGGAGGTTTTTTATTACTTTTTATGTGTGTTGTAACAGAAATAGTTATTTTTGGAAGGGGGGAAGGAAAAACTCTACTTTTGTGAGCGCCTTTTCCCAGGAGTGTCAGTGCACAAGGTCCTAAAGAATTGTCTGCGGCTTTACAGAGCAGAAGGTAACAATTGCTCCATTGATTCTCAAAAGGCACAGAAGTCTGTAGGCAGGACCCCCATTACGATCTGTGGTGCCTTTTTACTGGGGTATTTGTTAAAGATTACCAATCTTGATAATACTGAATTTCAAAAGCTAACTCTTTAAACTAGAAGAATAGGAGAAAGAGGGAACAATAGCTCAGTGACTATGGTCTCATATTGTGCTTGCTTTTGTAACCTATACATCAAAAGAAAATTTCCCCCAGAAGGGGTGCTTTTGGGTGCACTGCAGCTGAATTGTATATTATGTTTCAGCTTCAGGTTACAAAAACAACCATGTTATGAAGTACAGTCAGCAGCGGGATGCAAAATCTGCCTCCTGGAAGGCTTCTGAGTTTTTGTCGAGCCCTATCCTAAACATGTTATAACTAGAAACAGTGCTTTCCATTTTTCCTGTGCTGAGAAATTGCTTGTCATTTGCTTAATTAGCTGCCAAAACTTCAAGATTTTAAACTGGAAAAAAGAGAAGCAGAGGCAAAGCCAACTCCAGTTATATTGTAACAGTAGGTAAAACAATACTGGACTCAGTTGCTTTTTTTCCACTTCCTTAGGATATCATGCTTATTTTCCCAGCTGATTCAACTCATCAAACAATATTGATCATCTGTTGCTATTTTTTTTGTTCTTATAAAATCAGAATATGAATCCCCCACTTCCACCACCACCTCTCTTGTCTGCTGCAATCGTTGCATCGGCCGCTTCTGGACCTCAATCTACAAGTGTCATACAAAGGTCTGCATCAGGATCAACTGACCAAGTGGCACATTTACGACCACAAACTCGTCCAAGTGTGTAAGTAAAATTGAAACTTTTCTCCCATCATAAAAACGGAATGAGATCACTAACTTCACCTGTATGTATAGCACGGCAGCTGCCTCTGTTCTGCTGGAATTGCCAAAAAGCCAAGCATGCAACTCGGAACAAAAGCATGCAGAAAGGTGATATCCCCAAACAGCCTCCATACTGAGCATTGTTTATGTCTTAGATAAATATAATCAGCTGTTGCTGTGTATAGAAAGGACTCACTTCAAAAATATAAAGTATTTATCATGCAGAAGATGAATGAATCCTCACGTTAGCACTGAATACTGTATAACTCATAAGTGTCATTTCACTGGAGTGAATTTATTCAATGTTTTCCATTATGTATGGTATGAAAGGGCTATTCTCATATGGAATAACTTATGCCAAAACACAGAAAGTGCTGTATTTCATTTAGACTGTTAAACGTGTTACTGTCAGACTACTTGTGTCAGTTGCAATTGAAATTTGACTGAAGATTCTACAGTGCACTTAATTAGTGGGTGGCAATTTGGAATGAAGGCAAAAAGCTGCTAGTTAGCATTATGTCTTCACACTTGTAATACAAGCAAATGTGCGTCATCCTTTCGAGTGAAAATATTTTGTATATTAACATGTGTTACTAACAACATCTTTCTTCTTGAAAACTTCTTTTTGTGCAGCTTGGGGAATAATAACGATAAAATACAAAATTCAGGAGATGCTGAAGCATCTAATGGGACATGTTTGAATAAGGACTGCTTTTGTTCTGCTCTTGTTATCTTCCCACCAGGTTTCCTCCCATTCCAAAAGAGTGCCCTTCTTGTATAGCAGGTGCATCTGGATTTGGGCTGTTTCTTGGTGTCAGGCATTTTAACATGGGTTCTTAGGGATTACTGCACCTAGCACAGTTAATCAAGTTCCCATCTCATTTACTCCCATCCTCCCATCCCATTTTCAAAGAGTTGCTCTGTGTGAGGATACTAATGAAATTTGGAATAAATTAACTAAAAGGGAAGTTAATGAACATCAAATAAAGCACATCAGTTGCTTTCCCATAGAGCTTCAGTGTGTGGCTTTGTAGATCACTGCTAAATTACGTACCTGTGAAGCCTTCTGCTGCCAGTGTACCACATGTTGGTTTAGAGCATACTTTTTGCTGGCGTTGGGTACCTATATTGCCTTTAAAGGATTTTCGTAGATAATGCAAAGTTTCTTGGGTGGACAGCAAGGAATAAAAATGTAGAGCAAAAAGGAGAAGCATGCAGTTAATGCTATTGTTACTGTGCACAAGAGACAATTTTGATGAAAGAATGTTTTCTAAAGCCACTTTTTTGCCCTTGGGGTTACAAGAGGAGTGGGAAAGACTAGCATTGCAAGCAACTGTGGATCCTTTTTCAAAAAAGGGAATAGTCTACCCATCTACTTAATTGGCTGCCTCTTGTGAAAAGTGTATTTTAGGGAAAATGGGATTTATTAGAACACTATTTTCTGTAGGCCTGGGTCAATAATTATATATATGGTTCAAATGTTTTTCTTAGTTCAAATGTGGCAGAAAATAGAACACTGTAGTGGTTAAAACAGTATCACTCTCTAATAATAGAGAACTGTGCAATCCTATTTGAAAACTAACCTAGGAACATTCCAAGATGCAACTGCAGGAGCTTTGGCTTTTTTTGAAACTTTGTTTCCTAAGAATTTTTTTTTTAAAAGAAAAAATGCAAATGTTTCTGGACTCTCAGAAGAATATGATTTCAAATGGACTGTATTATGCTTTAGTGGTGCTTAGAAAACATAAAAGGAAATAAACTTTACAAGCAAGTTAGCTGCTAACCACCTTACCCATAGACTTCAGTTTCTAGTAACACGTAATTTTTCTTTTGCACTGAAGTTTGCACAGGAGCTTCCAGTTTTGCAGTTTGAAAAGTAGTTCTGATACTGATCTTTCACTCCCAGCTAACAGAACTTCTCCATTCTCCTCAGCTCTCCAAATAAAAAAGAAGCTGATGTGTCATAAAGTGTTAAGAGATATGAGAAGCAGGTGTAGGGAGAGAAAAGTGGGATATGCTGGGATGTGTAGTTGATAAACACCTACTTAATTAAGAGCACTAACTTCATTACGAAAATGGACAGTCCTATTACAGGTATTTTACATTCCATTAAAGTGCAGTTCAGAGAATAGTTCTAATTGTCATTGTTTCCCCTTAATATTACCATAACTTCTGTTTCAATATTGTAACAGTATGAGGGATTATCACAGCCATTTCTGCCATGCCTTCTCATCTCTGACTGAGCTCTCTGTGCCAGAAAACACAAGTCATGTTTTCAACTGTTTTAGTTTTTTCACTTGCATCACTTTTCCTGTCTTTTAGGTATATTGCTATCTACCCCTACACTCCTCGAAAAGAAGATGAACTGGAACTGCGGAAAGGAGAAATGTTCCTAGTGTTTGAACGCTGCCAAGATGGCTGGTTCAAGGGAACTTCCATGCACACAAGCAAGATTGGTGTTTTTCCTGGAAATTATGTGGCTCCGGTTACAAGGTACAGTATTATACAAGTGTCTAAATAGTTTAGCTAGTTTCAAATCTGAAATTATTGTATATTAAATGCTAAAATTGCATAACAGAAGGCCTGTGGGTTTTTAGTAACTAGCTAATTTTTTTCAGTTGTGTTTTACTGTTTGCTTTTAATTTTGGCAGGACGGTGACAAGTGCGTCACAAACAAAAGTTCCCGTGTCTACTTCTGGCCAAACAGGACGAGTGGTAACTATGGTCAGCCCTTCCACTGCTAGTGGAACATCCCAGAAGCTCCAGGGGAATGGCGTGGCAGTGAACTCCAGCACAGTACCCACAGCAGTGGTTTCTGCAGCACATATCCAAACCAGTCCGCAAACCAAGGTCCTTATGCACGTGACAGGACAAATGACAGTCAACCAGGCTCGAAATGCAGTTAGAACAGGTAAAAAAAAACACCAAAATTTGTTACATGTGGTAGACGAACTGTAGAGTCCATCTTGAAAAGTGACTGGAGTGAGGGTCTATGTAAGTATGTGTTGAGGTTTTTTAAAAACTCTTTTTTATGTCGTTGTTTTGTGTTGACTGTTTTCTGAAATGGCAGTGTATCCTCTGAGTTGTTAAATCTTTTATTATTCTCCTCTAAGCAACTGTGTGTATGTACATACTCCCACTATTGGGAATTTATATGCAAGTACTTCAGGTGGAATTTTTCTTTTTTTTGTTGTTCCAGCAGTATCTGGGATGGGGACATTCTTTGAGCTTCCCCACTCATATGCAATTCATATAGTAATAAAAGTGATAAGAACATCTGAGTCATAGCTTATTTTCTGTGTGTTAACTGCATAAGAGCTACAGATTGCTCTAATTTAGCATTCACTTTTAAATTATCTTCTAACATCTTTGAATACCTTTAGTGTTCATTCCTTTTCAGGTCTCTGGCTCAGGGTTGCTCCTTAGGCATTCCAGTTTGTTCTCTAACCTTGACTGCAACTTCTCTCAGCTTTGACTCTGAAACACTAAGACTATGCTGGCTTCAAGATCCATACGATCTATGTAATAAAAATTCTATATTTCTGAAAGCTGTAACTCTGCATTTACTGTCTGGGACAGGCCACATCATAGTGAAACATGCCTTCTTGTTCTTTAAATGCAGATCCAAAAAGATTGATAGTGGTGTTTTCAAGAGTTTTTGTTTACCAAATCCATGCACTCCTCTGGATTTGCCAGGCTAAGAAAATACCACACAGTTGGAGCCGAATCTGTTCCAGTTGCTTCAAGGGCCTCACAAAAAAGGAAAAAAGAAAAACTCCCATATCAGACTATCCCAATGTTCCCTCTTTCAGACTTGAATTTAGGGTCTGTAATCTCTTGACTGAGAGTCATGATAAAAGGGGTTTTTTTAATCACAGTATTCTTATTGGCAGAGCAGAAGAGATAGCAAAAGATGGTATTCTCTGTTAACCCCTTAAGGGTTATTTCTTCTTATGGTCTTAAGATCCATGGATTAGCCCACTTTTCAGAGTCATGCATCTCCTAAAACACCTTGTGCATGTTCGGATGTGAGCACCAGGTTTGCTTTTGAAGGTAGGATGTGTACATGTGTCTTTAGTTATTTTATTTCCTTAATTGGCCCCATCTTCCTCCAGTCTGATCTGAAGCTGGAGCAGGTGTGTTAGTCTTGTGTAACAGCTTTATTCTTTGCCTTGAAATAAAAATAACCAGATGCTGCTGGCAACTGGTAAGAGAAACTAAGCAAAGCTTCTGTACTTTCCTGCCTCTCAGGCACAGGTGGTTTCTACTCTAAATCCTTCTTTTGAGCTGCCTAGGAGCTTGCAAGTGGCAGCACAAAGGAGAAAGCTCCTGTGGGCTCCAGAGGCCTTTCTGTCCCTGCATCTCTGCACTGCTGTCAAGATGAATAAGCTTTTACACTTCCATTCAGCTGAAAAATGTGACAAAATACTTCCCACCAACTTTTCAGGTCCAAAATGAAAATTCAAAGGGGCTGGACTCTCATCAAAGAGAACTTAATGTTATATTGTGCAAAGGTGTGCTGTTAGTCACAAATACAGATCTATCCCTTATAAGGACCTGAGCACTGAAGCAATAATGGCTGCTTTATGTTCAAATGTTACGGAGAACTTCGTGGTAAACATCTGAAACATGATCCTCTTGAGCTTTCCCTAGCAGGTTTGCTGAGCATTACTCTTTGGGTGAATCTTCACAGACCAATGCAGGGCACCAGCTTCAGTTCAGCTCAAGGCTTCAAGGACCATTCTTCAAATGATCTTTGTGAGACATTGCTTGACATCACATTTGCTGAGGGAGTATGCATCCTTTGATTGGAAGGATCTATGAAGAAAACATATATTCTCCATATTTCATTAAAGTATAAACTGTATGAAAATAGAATGACTTGAAGCATTTTTCCTATCAATTCCATCAGCAATAAGAAAACAAGACCAGAAAGCTCTTCCATGCTTGTCATACATAAATTGCCTGTGAGTGTAGACATATCTTGAAGAATAGCAGCTACTTCTAGGAGAACTGATGTTATCTCATGAACAAAAGCCAGCATTAATAATTGTTTTTTGACAAAAAACAATCTTGCTACAATCTCCTTATCTTAGTTTTGAAATGTTCATGCTACTCAGAGTTAGGAAGGGTCGGCTACAGCAGAAAAGGTTATCAAAAAATTAGACATAGCATATAAGTGATGTGTTTTTTTTTTGAATAAGAAAGAAAGAATTTGTGCTTCTTATTGCAGAGATTGTAATTGGGTATAATACTGTAGGATTGTTAAATCAAATTTGGGACCTTTGTCAGTCTTGTCTAATACACTGTTGCTGCAATCTAACCAAATTACCAGAGGAATTTGTAGAAAGCAGAATGAAGAGAGCAAGTGCTGGAGGTTTGGTTCCAGATTTCACTTGTAACAAGTCTGAAACTCTAATTAGTATCTGAAAAATCAAAAATTGATACAATTGAAATGCACCTGCACCAAGCTAGAGTGATGACCCCTTTTTAGACACAAAGTTTCACAGTGTTTGAAGGAGAGAGGTTGTGCAGCGCTGGGGTGCTGCATTTTGCTTCGTGTTGTTCAGTTAAGGTGTCTGTACTTCATACCATCCAGTGGCGCAGAGATGCCCAAGCTGTTGAAATGGTCTCAAAGCATGTATGATTGACTGTATGACTATAATAGCAGTGTTACTTCTTGGAAAGGATAAATTAGTTCATGCAAAAAGCTCTGTGCTCTGCAGCTTTGCACTGCAACCCAGGTTAATATACTCAGCCCTGTGCTGTTCTCCAGCTTCCAGTGCAGATGTTCTTTTTATTTCACAGGAGTATGAGTAAATCTACTTCTATATTTAAACATCCCAAGAGACAACAGCTTATGTTTTCAGAGAAAGCACTCGTAGCAGTAATTGCCACTGAGCTTATTGTTTGAAAGACCCATGAAATCTGTTGTGCATTTTGTGAATACTTTAGGGAAACAATCTAATTATATTTTTAGCAGCTTCTAGAAGGTATGTTTCTTCCTACTTTCCTTTATGTGCCCTAACAACTACATGTCATATTAAAAGGAGCAAACAAGTTCCAGGCAGTGTTTAGCTAGCTCTTAAGAGGTACTAAAGTGTAATCTCCACTTTGCATCTGTCTGTATGTGAAGCATTTGACTTAGCAGCTTGGATTTCTCCACAACAGAGAAGTTGCAGTGCTGTTACTCTTCTCTTGCATTCTGGTGCAAGTAGGGTAGCATATGCAACTGCTTTATTCTGGTGAGATAAATCTGGTGCTGTGTGTCATGTCATTATAGTAATATAAATGGAAGTTTAAAAGGTAGAAGAAAACTTCTTGTGACTGATTAGCTGTAACACAGTGACTGTACCTCACTTTGTGTGTCTTGTGAAAAGATGAACTCTCACATTTCATTCTTTTATTCCAGTTGCCTCACATAGTCAAGAAAGACCTACGGCAGCAGTCACACCCATACAAGCACAAAGTCCAGCATGCCTTATTCCTGCAGCTGTGATCATTCCCCACCACTCTGTTGCTTCCCAGCAGCTCCAGCCCCAGCTTCCAAATACTGCTGCTTATGTCACGGCTGTGAATGTGAACCGCTCAGCCATCCCACTGGCATGTACAGCAGCTTCTTTGAATTCTCCTAACATTGCTGCTTCATCTTTGGAGGGAGATATCAGTGGAAAAACTGCAAACGCTCACCCTGGAGCTCCTGCATCTCCAGAGAGTGCTTTAACATCTGGTGGAAATGCTGCTGTCAGTAAAACAGACAAGGATGGCAAGGTGGGTAGAGAATAAAATAATTCCCTTGAATTCTCCTATTTTCATCATACAGTCTTTTAAGAGATTTAACAACACAACCTAAAAAACCCACATGAATTTGCAGGAATGTAAAAATTTCAATCTAACAAAATAAAATGAAAATCAGTATTCTTTTAGGTTACCTTTCTTCTTAATCAGGCACACTGAGCTATTATGAAAATGCACATAACTATCTTTTTTAAATGTAGGACAGTAGAGTCTGTAGTGATTCTGCTTTCCTTTCTTCTATTTGAAGTATTTCCTATGTGTGTAAACTCATTCTCGCTGTTCACCAAGCCATGTGATTATGTTATACTGTTGTCAGAAAAATTCTTCCAACTTTGTAATTGATTTTATTTTACAGTTGTGATGTAGTTAGAAAATTTGTTTCTCCTTGTGACAACTATCTTTACATCTCAAATGTTTTAGACTTCCTTACTACTCTTCAGCTACTTAGTGAAGTACTCCTTAGTGAAGTTTATGAAGATTTTTTTCTTAAATGATACACTAATGTCAGCCACCTTTTAGTTATTTTTGTTGATTATTGTTGAATAGATGTGCCTAGAACTTTATTTTTAAATTACTTTAGCCATAGACATTGAAATCAGACTGAGGTGCCCTTAGAGAAAACTTTTTTGTAGTTTAAGGTGATTGATGCTAATATATGTGGATTGTTTTTATTTCTCTGAGTTTCTCTTTATCTTTGACATTTGCTAGACAGCAGATTTTTGCTGAAATGGCTTTAAGTTATTGGAGACTTGGAAAAAGGACTGGGGATTTTTTATTCACTAATTCCACTAAATCCCAGGCTATCAAAAAATCTCACATTGCTCATGCTTTTCTCTGTCTATGGTTAAATATTATTTTTGTCTCCAGGGCTTACAATCTGGCACCTCTCATAAGCACTAAATTCACTCAATCAAAGGGTTGGTAAGAAGATCACTGCCACACCCCTTGAAAAAAATACAAGAAACACAAAAGCTACTTAAATAATTCTCTTCAGGGTAGGTAATAGTCTTCAGAGATTCTTGTCTGGACAAGCAAAAAGAATGTTTACAATCCTCTCCTTTAGCAGAGCAGCAAAACACAATGCATTCCCCTTGGGGCAAATTTTTGTTAAATCATGAAGGTCTTCCATTACTGACAGAGGATAAATAAAAGAAACTTACCTAAAAAGCAACTTTCAGAGCAGACTTTTCTCCCTGCTTGGTTTGAAGTGACTCTTTGTCTTCCTAGAAACATTCATGTTAATGAAATGTTTTACTTCATAGATTCCTGTTGTGGGAATCTTAACTCCTCACACCTTTTTCTAGACAACCTTTTGGGACAGAGCCATTTCATTTTAAGTTAAGCTTTAACCTAACAAAGTGAAAGGACTTAGCCAGTTTAGGATCTAAATTACTTGCTGTTTTCCTCTTTAGAATGTTAATTATTTTCTTTTACTTTTATAATTTTCATCATTATCTCTCTTACATCAAGTATGTTCTCATAATTTACTGAGTCCTCTCTGAGCATGATGTCATCTATCAGAAGGAAGTGCTCAACTCTTTATGGGAGAGTTTTGTTCTAAAACGAAGCACTGCTTTTGGTTTACAGAAAGAAAAAAAAGGTCTGCTGAAACTACTTTCTGGAGCATCCACTAAACGCAAGCCTCGACCGTCACCTCCGGCGTCCCCCACGCTGGAGACTGAGCAGGCCGCGGCAGAGCTGGCCCTGCAGGGCGCGGTGGGGCCAGAGCTCCCGGCAGCGGGCACTCACAGCAAGCCCAGCTCCTGTCCCGCTGACAGCGAGGCCTCTGGGCCGGCGCAGGAGGCAGCGCATCGCAAAGCCAGCTCCCTGGATTCCTCCATCCCCATAGCGCCGCCTCCTCGGCAGCCTTGCTCATCGCTGGGGCCGGTCCTGAACGAATCCAGGCCTCTCGTGTGTGAAAGGTAAATTATCCCGTGCCGCTAGACTTGGGCAAACCAAGAGAAATCCATTCTCTGACACTTGTAGTATAGAACTGCTCCAAAATGCTGTGATTTTATAGCAAGATGAAACTTATTTTTGAACAATTCCTTATTTAGTTATCAACCAATACTCATGTTTCTATTTGTTTACTTTTCATGTTACTTTGAAGTTTTTGAATGAATAGACACTCAAATATGATGATCACAGGTTTGGTATGAGAACTGAGGTAGACAAAGCAGGCCTCCCATTTTGCAAAACAGAAGCACATAATATTCTTGCATGTATGAGTGTCAGGTTAGTTCTTTAAGATTATTAGCAGTGTATAACTGCCAACCTAAATATATGGTGAATGAGACCTTTATCTGTCTGTGTGTAGGTTTTTTAATATTTCTTGATTTCTTGAGCTTTTGCAAAGATACTTTTTCCTGCCTGAATGCCCCGTGGCTGTGCATCCTCATAGCAAGCTCTAGGGTGGCCTCTGTACTCTGGCAAGTGAGTCTGAAAAACATACACTTGTCTGGACTCTGAGATTGACAGGCAGCTGCTTAAATGTTCTGTGACTTTTGTTTCCACCTACAGTTTTTCAAGTTTCAAGTCCTTGGTAGAATATGAAGGAAGGGAGAGTTTTCTAACTACAGTATCTTTTATTCTTCCTGGTAGCAGACAAGCAGTATGAAGAGTATCATAGGATTTCTTTTGCAGCAGCTACAGGATTGTGTGGTGTACAGTGAAAAAATAGTAGAGTTACAATGTTAACAGCTCTAGGACTGAACTGATTCAAGCTGACTATTGTAGACTGTTCTGATACTATTAACCCATGGTGTGTGGGCATCCTGTTGTACTTCAGAGGTCCACTGATCTTAAGCTATACCCATGTATTAAAATCCAGACAGTATATAGCTTTCTACTTGTCTTTTAGTTCACTTCTGTCATACCTTTAATATTTTTTTAAAAGGTTATTTCTGTTTCTATGCAGGAGATTTCTATTCCATACTGAATTTTTGAAGCAGATTCATACTTAGAGATGGAAAATAAAACCTGAAAGACTTTTCTTTAAGAATTAGATCATTCATTTTCACATTATCATAAGTTTGTTTGGCACATTAATATGTTTTTATGCTTTGAATGTGAAAATAATATTAAATTCATTCTGGCATAGCCAGTGTATATTAGTGTAAAGCTCTTTCTATCATCACAAAAAGTAGTTTTTTCACTTCAATGATGGAATTTTTTTCTCAGAACTACCTACAGAAAATGATGCTGTATATTTTTATTGATCTAGCAATAACATATACTCAAACATTCTCTCTATCCTTACTCTTATTTAAGTGATAATTGCTACTGAAGAACTGTTGCTGCAAGATAATTCTCAGTGGTAGTCATGCAGACTTGTTACATTTTTGTCAGTGTATTTAGGCAGAATTTCATCTGGGTTCCCCTTGTCCTTTTGAGGACAGGGTTAATTTTTTTTCCTGTTGATGTGCCCTTGCACATTTCCTTTGGCTGAATTTCTTTAAATGTGATTGTTAGTAATACTTAAAATTTACATTGTACTCAATATCTTCAAAGTAATTTATAAGCATTGATTACTCTTCAGCAGTCTGAAAGATGTGGTAGGTCAGAATCATACTGATGATGCAAAGGCATCTTCAGTGAAAATTTGATTTGAGGAGGGAAATATTCATGAGGATAAACTCCACAAAAAGCTGAAGAACAGAGAAATCTCCTGCTCAGATTATTCTGCTCTTATATCTCCCGTTTCCAATCACAGATTACAATATGACTGGAAAAAGAAGCAGTACTCTTTCTATTCTGACTCTGGCTTGGCAGTGTAATTATTAGTGTTCAAGTTCTATTTTCCAAGGTGACTAGAGGATTTAGGAGTCAGATTCTGCTGATTATTCTGCATGAATTAGGAGCAAAAGAAGCTGACTCAACCCTGGAAAGCACATGAAAATGTTCCTGTTTTGGATACAGAATTTTGCCCAAACTGCTTGCTTCCTTTATGATTCAGTATCAGATTTTTATGCTAATCCCACTGTTTCTCCATTCACTGGAACTGCGAGTTGTCCTAGAATATGTCTTTCCTTTCTGTTCTGTAGAAAATGAGAAGTAAAACTTGTGAACTTTTTTCCAGCCATACAAAATAAGTGGATGGACATTTGATTTGTTGGATAGCAAACCAGCTCTTTGTGACATGGGTTTGCAGATACTGGACACCATTGGCCGTTTAACTTAAAGGAAGGCAAGACGATGGCATTCTCTTTGATGTTGCTACTGCAGGTCTGCTCTGTAGTTCCCGTTCCTGTACTTACCCTGCTCCTGTGAACTAGGTTGGTTGCTTGCTGTGGTCCATGTTCCTTGTACAGAAGGAGCAGAGATGTTCAACAGAAATTTCAGCCAAACCTTGCTCAGAGTTTGGAGCATTCCAGTCACCTGAGACTCTGCAGTGGGGCTCAGTCATTTCTTCTGATTCTCCAGTCAATACAAAGGTTGTCTTGGGGCGGTTTCTTGTATTGATGCAGTGCTGATAAGGCCAAGGATCACTGTCTTTTCTTTACAAAGATAGACCCAATTCCCTGCAATTCCTGGAGTGAGACATGCTGTGCTATGAATATACAGGAGTTTGGTTATTTGACGAGTTTACTTTTTCCATAAAAGTTAAAAGAAAATTTCAAGCTCTTTTCATGAGCTTTCTCTTTTAGAGGGAAATGTTGCATAAGTAGCCTTAAATTTTACAGTAAATAGATAGCATTGTAATAATAAACTACCCAGCACTCCACAATGGTGTTAGAGACTTGAAGCTGAACCTAAATACACGTCATTGCATATCCTAAATTATAAAATGAATCTTTCATCCAGTTACAGTGAAAGAAAAGCAGTAATTTTGTTCTGTGATTAAAGTGACCCTAAGTAATTTCATCTACCACAAAATGACTGGTGTAACATCTGCTCCCAGTGAGCGGGTCAGTGGCTTTATAGGGCAGCAAGCCTTACCACATCTGGCACCATTTAATGCTGTTAATTAAATGCTGAGAATCACTCTGCCCTCGATGGGCGTTGGTGATCTGTAGGAGTCAAGGCACCCACTCAGAAGTCACAAGATCTGCACACAACAGCAGGGCACATTCGAGCTGGAAAGTAAAAATTCTAAAAGTGCAAGAAAAAAAAGCCAAATCAAGAAGTTGAGTAATGATTATGAATTTAACTTGTGCAATGCTAGTAATTCCAACATTCTGTGTTTCTCTCAGCTAAAATTTTCTGCATGTGAGAGAGTATTATTATCCACTTGTTGATCAGGAAAACCACAAATAATTGTCCAAAAATCAACCACAACTAGGGGGGGAATAAAAGCAGTATTTTGTGTCCAGTGAAACAGAAGCAATGAAGAAATGGAGAAACACATGAAAGATATAATCTTTTCCATGTTACTGAAAAGTGTGAGAAATGCTAATATTAAAAATGAAAAGTAGAATGGAGAAATGGGAAGACAGACCAGCACCCTATTCAAAATAAAAAATAAATTCACAAATACAAAGCAAAAGCACTATGGGATATAGCCAGGCACATTAAGCAAAATACAGCAAACAAACGGTGGCAAATATATTGGCTCCTTCTGGAAAGCTGAAGTACTTTTATTTTTATAATACTAACATTTTGTCAGTAGCCAATTAAAAATAATTAGGGTAATATTTTGAAAATTAATCAAAAATTTTGTAAGACAGTCAAAGAAAAATAAAAGAAAGGAAAAACCTCATAGTTGTACAGCTTAGTTGCATGTAAAATATTAAGTGACCACAAAATATCTACAAATTTGATCTTGAGACATTGAAAACATTTGCAAATACTGAATAGGGAGACAAACAAGGAGGTGTTTTGGAAGATTCAAACACGTGGGAATGAACATGTTTTTCCAAAACATAGGTCATGCTTAGTAAATATGATTATTTTTCTTCATGGACCTTGCAATGAACTTCTGAGCTGAAGCATAAGCTTTTTATTCTGCATGAAATTGGTAGTTTTGGCAATATGTTGTAGATGATGACATAAGTAATGGAAAAGTAGTTTTTGTTCCATAGCTAATCCAGGGTGATCTGGATAGACAGCTGTGTGAGTGTGTGATGGGTCTGGGTCTGAATCACCTCTCTTTGGGCAAATAGAATTTGTAAAATGTGGCATAACATTTGAAGAAGGACACGTGATTTGCAGGTACAAAGCCTGACGGGTTTCTTCTTATTAAAAATTGAAAAATACAGTAAAATAGCACTTTAACACCAGGGGTGTTGTGCTCTGTTTTAGACACTAGATTTCAAGATGAATATCAAGATCGTTGGGAAGCTAAAATTTAACGAGAAGTACCAAATTACTGCAGAGGTTGTTGGACACTGCATGGAAAGCTCAGGACAACAGAGTTTCTGTGCTAGCTGGTGATCTTCGAGGGAGGGCAAAGAGAAGATGGCAGCAAGCAGCAGCAGAGAACAGACTTGTCTATCAATTCAGGGGAGCAGAGGTTACTGACAGAGAGAATTAGAAACCGAAAACAAGTGTATTTCAAGTCAAACGTTTACAGGGCAGTGTTTGACAGACTGCAAGGTGAGGCAGGCAGGTATTCTTTCTTGAAACTCATTTTTTTACCAGGCTGTGTAGTGCGCTGGTTAATTTTCAGCCCGGGAGCAACCTGCTTGTTAACAACAGCAGAAGTTCTTCATAGCATTATTGCAGTTCTTTATCCTTCACTGTCTTGTCCTTGTCCTGCCTGAGTAGAGGATGTTGTTTTAACTCAAGCAGTTTACAGTTTCAATTTAACTTACAGTCTATTAAAAATATTTGGTTCTTATTTCCTAAGTCAGCATTAAAACCCAAGCTGCCCACAGCAGAAGTTAGTGCAGGCCTAGGCTGGATGCAGAGCATTCTGGAGCTGCACACTAATAAATCTTGTAACTGGCTTGGTAGCTGTTATGAAGCATGAATCTAATAATTCCTGTGCTCTGAAATCTGGAGATTGCCATAACTGAAACAAAGTCATGGCTTATAAGTCACTAATAAATAACATTTGACAACTAATTAAGTCCAAATATGTTTTGCTATACTTAGATTTCCTAAGAGACTTTAATTATTTACAAAGTGTGGCTACTCTTTTCTGAATACTTTTAACTGTATGGTCAGACTTCATTTTTTTGTATGTTCTTAAGCAAAACATTCTACTATAACACAGTAACTTTGTCTGCTTCAATAGTACAGAATTAACTTGTTTTATTATGTGTATTGAGCTGTAATTGGCATTCCATCCATTGCTAGACTATGTCCTGTTATTTTGTCTTTTTGTCAGATTGTTAATTTATTTTAATCTATTAAAATAAATTATTTTAAGCTTATTAAGATAATAGTTATCTTAATCTATGAAGTAATAGAATTTTAGGTTGATGTGAACTGAAACTGTGGTAGAAGAGGTTGAGTGGTTACAGAGAAGAGTGTAGTCTCTTTTTAATGCACTCTTATTTGAAAAGTGATTTTACTGTGACAGACTCAAAAAATAGACTTTTCTTTGTGTCAGGTGCTTAAGAAAATTGTTGAGTGGAATATAGTCTTTAATATAGTAGGACACAGGTTGTGCAGTTGTGTCCAAGTAAGGTGGAATATGTCCTATCTTGAAGAGTTTCTAAGAAAAAGGAAAATAATGTAAAACAGCAAATCAAATTAATAGGTTTTGTTGGTTTCTTCCTTTTGTTCTTTGCCTTTCCTTAAGAGCCGTCACTGGGATAGTATAAAATTAAACACACACTTGTTAAATTATGTCTAGCTACTTCTATGAATGCTTTGATTCTTGCTGAATCACACTGACTGAAAGAGTCTGCAAATTTATATTGAAAAAAATGTTTTCAATTTTCTCCTGTTACTTAACCATTTTCTATATTTTTACAGGGATCTTGGTGAAAAAAAATTCATAGGAGATGCATGAATTTGCCTTAAATTTATTATGTTGCTATTGTTATTATCTGCTCAAGACATACTTTTAAGCTGTTACATACTCAGCAAACAGTTCCAGACAGTTTCCTGTGTTCATACACTTCAACAGGCACTTAAAAGTATTGGGTAAAAAAAAAGGGGGGGAGGAAGGGGGCAAAAAAAAAAGAACCTAAATGAAGGTGGTTTTTTTCTAATTACACAGGTACAGAGTTGTGGTATCCTATCCTCCCCAGAGCGAAGCAGAACTTGAACTTAAGGAAGGTGACATTGTTTTTGTACACAAGAAGCGTGAGGATGGCTGGTTCAAAGGCACTCTGCAACGCAATGGAAAGACTGGCCTTTTCCCTGGCAGCTTTGTAGAGAACATTTGAGAAGATTCATTCCAAGAGCTTCAAATCATACTGTACTGTAAAATAGCACAAATATTTTGCCAGAAAAAGCACAGTCATGAAATATTTTCAAATGACTGTAATGTAAACAAAAATCTACATATTTTTACAGTGTCTATAGCACAATTACACCAGCGAACAAAGGAGATGAAGGCATCTGCTGGTTTTATCACTTTGAATTCTTAAGTGTGATGTGTGCCTTGTACTGTCTGATTTATTATATAGAGAAATTTTTTTTCCCCAAATATGTTACATAAATGAGCAATTGTTTACAAGGCTGTAACTAATTTATTCTTGTTTTTTTTTAAACTTGAATTTTGTGTAATAGCTAAAATTCTTGTGAGTATGATTTTAACGAATTATTAATTTATGAAAGAATAACAAAGGGGAAGCTGGATTCTCTCCTTATGAGCAAGCAATTATACCTGATAAAGAGCCTCCCATTTATCCTCTGGACATTTTTCCCCTGCTGTGTCTGACAGTGGAGTAAGTCTCTGTTGTATGAGTTAATGTTGAGTGGTGGTGATGTGGCGTCAAATAGAATTTGCCAAACGGGGAAAAAATGTGTATTTTCTTCTTTGGACAGAGAAAAAAAAAGTCAGTGGTGTTCTTGAGTCTAGTTTTACTTCTTCATGAATCACCCAAGTAGAGTAATGTTTCCAGGAGGCAAAGATATATATGAACAACTGAATAAAACCATCTCAAGGTTAGGATCATCTCAAGGTTAGGAAAGAATAAATTTAGGAGTGCCAACAAGAAATTCCCTATACCTTCTGTTCATGTAATAACTTGGCTATTTGAACAAAGCATAGCTTTGGGTATTTGGCCAGTTCTTTGGGCATTTAGCACTCAGGATCCAACAAAATTGGAAGGAATGTTAAAGCCCAACACTTAGAATGAATATAACTTGAAAACATCTGTTTGATAAGACTGAATATCAAAGAATAAAATTATAAGTTGTACTTAATGTCTAAAAATGCCTAAGACGTGTAATTTGCTGTTTTCTTCTCAAAATGATCTGCATGGCCAAGAGATGTTTTAAAATGTCTGAGCAGTAGTGGTGGTAAGTGATGCACTTGTGTTAAAGTAAAAGGCTGTATGAAACACTGTGAAAACTTTACTAACTTCTTAACCATTGCTACTTTGGTATGTTCTGACTTTTTCTTTGTCTTGCATGTGTTACTCAATTCCTGCAGTAATGTAACTGTGCATGGTTGGCATTTCCCATTCCAATTTCCTGTTGCTGGGTTATTTTTCTCTGAAAGTTTCCCAAAAGCCACTTGACCAAAACTAGTGAGCAACTTGCCTTCACCTAGAGAAGGTGTCCAGTGTTTGAATCATTAATAAATTCTTTTAATGTCCTTGCAGCTGATGGATATAAAGAATGCAGCCTGCAAGAAATATGTTGTTAGTCTTTCAGGGTTTTGTTAGAGATTGACACTGGTGAACACATGCGCTACTCAGCTGAACTTGGTATTTTATTTTATTGTTTGATTATAGCAGTTTAATGGTGATTCTTTTTTTGTAAGACACTGAGCACCATCATCTCCATTTAAATCCATTTAAACCTGATGTAGTTTGGCTGTTATTCAGCACTTTACAAAGGGAAGCCAGTAAGGTGATTCAGTGTCGCACAGTACACAGAAACAGTGATATGTTAAATCCTTATCATTTTCTTGAAGTTATACATTTAAAAATATCAAATGTTAATGACAGAGATTTCTTGCAATATCAAGTAGTATCATGATGGTCTTAAAAATAAGAAAAAAAAATCTATAAATATATATAGTTGGACATGACAGCATTCCCAAATTAACCATCTCTCTTAAACACTGTATCATTCAGTTTTTGCATTTTTAAATCTTTTAAATAGTTTACTTGAATATTCATGTAATATATAAAGGTTTTGTGAAATGAATTTTAGTTAGAAAGAAGCTGATATCAGCTTTTGTCAGCATAAATTGGCACTAGTGTGTCGTAATCTTATTTTGGAAAATTTAGTGCATTTTATATTAAAGACTACTAAAGGTTAATTTTTTTCTATCTCTACTCTCCATATTTTAAACTAAGTGACTAAGGTACCTCTATTAATAGAATTTCATGATGTAAAGTCAGTTAAAAATCAGATGTTAATCCAATAGTTCTGTTAGATGGAATACATTTTTAATTGATTTTTTTTTAACATTGAGTAAATGTTTGTAAAAAGGGCTTATTACATAGCAGTGCAACAATGACAAAAATGCAGTTTATCATGCCTTTTTTTGTGATCTTTTGGGGGTTATTTTTTGGTTTTGGCTTGGGATTAATTCAGTGTAGAAACAGACAAACCCTGTGCATTTGCTTTGTGTAATTCCATAAAAAATTTTTGTAAGGTATTTTATATCTATGTTTGAAGTCCAGTGAATGTTAAGTGTTTGATTTACTATGTTAAACTTCCAATCCTAATAAATATTTTCTTAGCAAACAGCTACAGCAAATAGTGTATGCAAACATTAAACGTAAATTACATGTAAAGAATTTGACAATAAAATTACCAGAACTTAATTGCCAAATTCCTAGGAGGGTATTTCTGCTCATAGAGAAAAAGTCTTCAGATTCCATAACGTAAGAAGCTTGGAATGATATCTATAATGCAAAACTTGTAGAGAGAACTGAGGACCTGGCTGATCTTTTCCCAACTCCTTATTTCAGCGAGTAACTTCAGAAGAGGTAGGTAACTCCATCTCAGTCTGTTCATGATGGAACTACATTCTCATCAACAGCATAGCAGGTGCACAATAGTTATAAACTGCTTTCCCTGGAGGAAGAAGTGTCTGGGGTAATGGACCTGCTGTGGATATATTGGGAGAGGCTGAAGCATCTGCCCGAGCTTCCACTGTGGGCAGAAGTGTTGGGTGGCAGGAGACTCGTTTGCCTGGAGAAGTTTTCTGTGCACAGCAGTCAGGCAGCAACTGGCTAACGAGGAGACCTTGATTTGCATGTGGTTACATTTCTGCTTTATACATATCTGCTATATACGCGGCCTCCGGGAAAATTGGTGGAAATTAATCCTAAAAGTATTTGCAAATATATTTGAGACTCAGGCGATAACCTCAGTGTTAATTAAGACTGACGAGCAGAACCTAAATTGTGCTAGCAGTGAATGGCGCAGCGTTGGATGCCCTCTGAAAGAAGGAGCATCTCATCTAACCTTCCTTGATTAAGGGGGATGAGGGGAGGGGGAAGGCGGCACGATTTGTAGAAATGCAGAACGGAGAATATAGAAAAGCAAGATTTATTTGTTTTTTCAGAACTGTGGTCTGACATCAGTGCATCCGTAGGAGAAAAGTACACGCAAACGTCGTGGCAGTGTAGGAGAAGTAAGGCTATTTCTTTGGGTTGGTTTTTTTGTTTGCTTGTTTTGTATTGTAATTATTGAGTAATTCTAATATATGTTTAACATTTGGCTTGCCAAAGGTACATGAAATCCTGTTCACCCTCACTTCATTACCTCTGCCTTATAGCAGTAATGACAATTATGACAGTTTTGCAAAGGCTGAAAAATATGTTTTCTGAGCATTCTGACTTTTTTCAGAGAGCTGGCAAAATATTACATCTGGCTTGTTCTTTCCAGTAGCTTTAAGCAAATGTGTTTAAAGGTGCACACTGACCTTAATGAAACACAAAAATCTACCTGTCTAGTTAAAAAGATTTGTGTCTGGCATTACTAAAACTCCTACAGTGTAGTCTTCCATTTATGTACACAGTTGACGCCACTGGTTTCTGTAGGATACGCCAATATTCTTTGGATTCCTACTGTGCTTCTGCAATATGTATACTTCTCAAATCATGCTCAGGTGCTCATTCCCTGCACTTGGTTAATAATGGTAAATCTTAAGCAGATTTGAAGCTTGACTTGAACAAAACCAATGTCATAAATCTTTTGTATAACAACAACACTTCTATTAATAATAATTCTTTTTTAATGCCATACTTGCAATATTTGTATATAGGAACAAAAGAGCTGAGAATGGTGATGATGAATGATGAGAACATGGACATTAGATGTGGGGAAAAATGGGAAAGAGAAAAGGATTGGGAAGACCTGTATATGGGACCTGAATCTTAACTAAATTATTAGTGATCTTACCCTAGTTACTAGAGTCGAGCTCTGTGAAAGGACCTAAGAGGAACTTGGATGTCTAAGGCTGAAGATGCAGCCCTCAGTCTTTACCCAGTCTCTTAAGCTTGTATTTGTTTGGTGCTTGTGTCTAGAACAACTGCTGTTCTCCTGACAAATACATTTGAAATCCAAAACTAAGCATCTGTATTTCTGAATTTAGTTGCAGGTTTGCATTAATAAACAGGGGTAGTGTCCACTTTCTACATGTCTTATGCAGTAACACTAACATTAGAGGACTGAATCTCTTGGGAAATGCATACCATCCTGGTTTGAGACAAATTAAGGGAAATGCTCTGGAAGGAAGGAAGTCTCCTCCTAAGAAGGCTGGTTTCAGCTGCCCCTCCCCCACAGGTTCTGGAAGAATTTTCCTTGGAGGAAAGTGAAAAAAAATTATTTATTTAACAAGCAGAGTGCATGCAGGCACAGAAAAAGAATGATGTTAAATAATAAAACCTCTCACTGTGGAGAGAACCTGGGCAGATTTCAGAGTCCTGTGTGGGTGTGGCTTTCTCCTCTCCAGAGCTGGAGTTCAGCGTGGGCCCCTCCAGGTGATGGTGTAGGACCTCCCAGTGATGTTCTGGTGTTGCTGAACGGTCCAGAAGAGAAGAAGAAGCAGCCAAAGTCCCAGGGCTCTGTGCTTTAGCTAACGAACAAGAAGCTAGCAAAAGAAAATAACAAAACGAGAATGCCACTCTCTTCCCTGCTGCAGAGCGGAGGAGAAAGCAGGAAGGTGCTTCCCTGTGCTCCGCTGCAGGAACGAGTTATCTCTGTTTTGAACACAAACCGCCAAAAAAATTCCACCTGCTCCCGCCCCCCTTTATCTTAAAGGTACAGAAAGGCACAGGATTCATGCCTGGCATAGGGCAGACAGTAGGGAATACAGTATCATACAGTCACCTCAGGATACATACCAAGATGCAATGCATTCTTCTTCCACAGTGTCATGCCAATAGCTCTTGTCTGGGAGACAAACTTGTTGGCAACCTTGAGGTAAGCACCTGCTCTTGAAAACTTGAGGTGTCACCTGTTTGCATCTGTTTCCTCCTTTGCCAGCTGACAATTCCCATGCTTCTGAGGTAGGTGGTGTAAAACTTGGCTTCAAAGTAAAGGCTGACTGGTTTTTGTGAGTTTAAAGATAGATTCTGATGGATTAGATCTGCCTCCAAGACGATCATCAGCATCTAAACCCTTCTAGAAGAAGTCTCCTCGAGCCTGACTTCTATGGGCATGAGACTTCGCTGATCCATTTTAACAGCTGAAGAGCATTTTGTTCAGAATCACCCTGGTACAAGGAACAAAACAAAATGAATTTGCAATACCCAATCTGCAGTGTGCAAAAGCCATTCAAAATGTTACATAATGAGCATTTCATGTGTGTCTATCAAATCAGAGTGATTACACTCTACATAATATTAGCAGATCTCAGAGAGTATTATCTGTCCCTTCTACTATACTCCTTTCCGACAGCTGTATTATTTTGCTAAAAAGTGGCAAAATAATTTCTTAACTGCTCTACTGTTCCTACTCAGTGGAGTAAAGAAAATTCAGACACAGTGACATTAGCCCCAGATTTCAATTACTCACAGTTCTAACAAGCTTGTAAAAATTCCCCTTAGCACACGTAAATGAATAGTACTTGGCTGCACTGTGCACCCAACTCTAGTGCCCACATGGTTCAGGTTACATGGCCCAGAGGCCTTCTGATGTTTGCATCTACTAGTTATTCAGATCAAAACCAATTCACAGGATGTCCAAACACTAGCTACATTCTCATTTCAGTGTGGTGAGAACAGCCTGTACGGGAGTGTAGAGAGTGGAAATTTGGCTAGCACATCAAGACAAAATACACTTTCCATTACAAAGGCAGAAAGAAAAATGTCAGGATTTTAAAATATCTGCGCAGGTGGGTTTTTTGTCTCTGCTACGTTACGTAGAACCCCATTTCACAAAGCAAATGGTCTTTAATTCCTGATTCCCCCATCCCTCCCTTTCCCATCCCCCCACTTCCCAGAAAGGAAAGCAATATAAGCCTTTAGACATATCCAGATTCTTTGGCATTAGAACACATGGTTGGATTCTCAATTACTCCAAATCAGTGCTACTTCATTGATTTCATTAAACTTTCCTGGCATACACTGAATATGCCCCCTACTGTTAAATAGTGAAGGAAAATATCTCATGTGCCCTAAAGGAATGAATATGTTTGAAAGAAACTGAGCTGGATGATTTTCATACTTGGAAAATACAGATCTATTCGGGCTGTGTTATGCTTCTCTCAAAAAATGTTTGTCCCACTGGTAGAGCTGAGGCACGAGATCAAAGATGATGCCATTTAGCAGCACTGTAAAGCATAGAAGACTTGCTCACTTTTCAATCAAACCTATAAATTTCCAGATCCACAATTGCATAGTAGGCTTTGGTCTGCTAACAGCTGCTAGTCTCAAAATCTTTTGTGGTTAGTTGCTGCTGTATTTTCTCATGGTGTATCTGTGAATGCTTGGGAGGGAAGATGAGTCAGTAGCAGAATAACTTTAAAGTGGTCATCAACTTTGTTCTCCACAACAAGGGACATGCCCTAGGTCAAATTTCTTATTTCAGCTGGTTGAACTTCTGAATAAGCTGAAGAACGTTAGCTCTAAAAAGTTTACAGTTCAAAGAATTTTCCTCCACTCCTCTGGTAGGCAGTCTTAGTGTGTCTTTTGCATACACACAGATCAGGGAAAGCTCCTTATTTTCTTGCTCCTTATCAAAGCTTTACTGTATACTGCTATCCAACTTCTAAGTTTATAGTACGCAAGTAGCTATTTACCCCTGCAGTCACTGAAATTCTTTGCATTCAATAATTTAAAATCTGTGATACAGAATATACATTTCTTACAACGATAAAATTTAATAGTTTTTTAAAATAAGGTAATACTGGGCTTTGTAAAGATCAACATTTTCATGAAAGATAAGAACACATGCAAAGAGATAAACAATTTAAAAGTTAAAAAAATGGGTACTCATCCTGCCTAGGCACTCAGTATTCTGGGTTACTTGCACCAAATGTGTATTTCTTAATACTGAATGGGTTATTTCTGCCACAGACTGTTAAAATTCTCAGAAAGCTGGAGAGTTTCTGTTGAGAATGTCTCCAGTAAATGGGAAAAAGAGAGCAAGAATGAAATGGCCTTGGAATTCTGTCTGAAGAACCAGAGACTGGTTCAGGACCAAATTTTAAGTGGTCCAGTTTTACATACCACAACCATGTCACTGTTTGGAGGTCTGCCATAGCTGCTGTCAAGAAAATGGCAGACAGTATTTCTCATTTGTTCTTTACCCTACCTAGAATACTCCTCGTTAAGGAAATTCACATTAACCTAGTGTCAAATGCAGATAAAATTTGGCTGTAATGGCAAAACACAACAGTGCTCTTGTAATTTGTTTCTCTGATTTGGCAGTGTTAGTGAACACTTAGATGATCGAAGAAAAGCTAGCTACTAAAATATAAAATTCTGTAGGTGATGTTTCTCAACACCGCATGCTGGTCTCTACAGCACAGGATCAGCAGGCTCGAGCATCAGCTTCTGAGTCTGGGAAAGTTACACAGTTCTCTTTGTAAAGACTGACGTGTCAGCAGTGAATGTGCCAGTGGGGAGTGGGTGGGAGGAGAAACAGCGCTGTAATTACAGAGATCACTGAAACATTGTCTGGTCCAACCACAGGTATTTTGGGGTTTTTATTTTACAATATGCTATTCCATAGTAAATGATGTTAATGCTCCTCTCCCACAGTAGGTCAGGGAGGTTTGTAAGTGGGTGTGACCAAGTGTTTGGCTGTTGGGAGATGAGGACCACAACAGAACGTAGCTGGTTCTGTGTCTGGGGGGACTCTGGTGACAGCTGTGTTGCCAGAGCCCCCAAGTGCAGGCACAGTTGGGGCTGATGGCATGAACTGCTGTCAGAGCTGCACGACAGCTCAGGCGGCAAAGGCAGGCTGTGAGAGCTGTCACGTCTCTTCAGAGGTCACGCTGATGGGAAATGGTCAGTCAGGAGGATGCGTCTCAGGGCTGGGGCGTGTTTATGCTGGCAAACCTTTCTTGTGCGGCCTCCGTGTTAAGTGTGTTACTGATGAACAAGATGATGTGGGAATTGCTCCATCTGCTCTCTTTGTACTTTTCCCAATCAGTGTAACAGGTTTGGTTTTGACTATGAAGTATCACAGTCTCATAGCTGACAGTAACAGAGTGTACTCGTGCAGCTATGATTTAATTAGCCCACAGCCCTGTTTCTACTGAGTAATGACTAAATGCACCAGTACAAGAAGTATCTTTTGTCAAGTGCAGGAACTACTTTGGGGAAAATTAGCAAACCTGTGCTTTTGAGTTTCTTGGACTTTATCATCAGATACTGCCATCAGAGGCTGGAAGTCCTGGCTGTTTGTGTGTGTCTGAAGATCTGTGATGTATCTGTCTGCATGTTTTCTCTATTGCAATCCTGTCAAAAGCAATATTTTTAAGGAAATAGTTTTGTTTTTCAAGGGCACATATTAGATTCTGGTCAACATCTGGTTAATGTTTGTTATTAAAAGCTTATTTCTGTGTGGCATTACAAAAGACACAAATAGAAAGCCTTAGTTTTTGTGACTAAAAGCACTATGGACAACTTTACAAAAGCTTATATAGCTGGCTTATGTTGTGTTTCAGCTATATTTGGTAACACAGTAGAATGCTTTTGGAAGAGATATTAGATGCTGAAACAGTGATTCCAAATATAAATGAGGTCCCTAAGGCATGAATGTAATGTCTTGCTTATAACTTTAAATTACTTTTTTACAGCTAAAACTAGCATGCCTAATGGCTAATTGTAATGTAGCCTGATGTTATGCCCAACCACCTCCTTTTCTGTCTTTTTCACATGCACCACTTAACCTCCTAGGCCTTCATTTCATAAAGGATTAAGTGCATTGGAATGTTACTAAACAAAAAACCCCCAAAACAAACAAAACAAAACAAAAAAGAACAAAAGCTTTGCATAACAGGAGTGGATTTAAACATTATCTTAAATGTATGATGAGGTATTTTGCTGAATCCTAGTGTTTTTTTCCTCTCTGGACCATCTTGGAAATAAAATGGTGTGGTTCTAAGAAAAAAAAACAATGTTACTTACAAAGAGAAGTTATTTACACTTTTTCTAATTCAGCAAAACTAAATGAAACTGACATTTCAAGTCTGAAATTGATTTCTTGGATACTGAAACACACAGGATGGAAAAGTACAGCACTTTGGAGAGCTCAGGTGGGTTTTCTATATTCTAATTTGAGATACTGTTCCATTTATTAAAAAATAAAAAATAAAAAATCCCCAAACCAAAAAAAAAAAAGAGAAACAATTTTTACCTGATCTGGCTTTGTGAAGAATAGTGTTTAGCAAGTGTTGGAGTGTTACTGAGATGGCCAGGCTGAAAAGGTCAACAACTGGCTGGTTCTTGAGACAGGCCAGTGGTGCTGTCTGCACTTTGGTGGAGGACAGATTGCCATCCAGTGAGTGTAAAAGGTGGGGACATAAAAAATCTTGGAATGAGATTCAGGATTATTCTGTGTTCACAAACTTGTGGGTGGAGGGAATAGGAAGGGCTCATTTGTTTCTTCGAAACAAAGTAGGGATCTAGAAGCTTCCATGAGAGACCTTTCTTTTATATTTGGGATAAAAACATGTAGTTTCATGCAGAATACAGAAAGAGCATCAATTAGTTTGGCAAAAACTCTGCAAACATTTCAGAGGTGAGGCTGGGATGAGGTGGTTTGGCTGTTGCTGTCTTTCCTGCCTGTTACGATGGGAGCTATGAAAGCACTGCTGAGGGTAAAGGAGTCTGTCATTCTCAGAGAGGTTTTAAAGGAAACTGAGCTAAAAACATGAAGATTTTCAGCTTCATGAATGAGAATCTTTTGTCCTCATTTCGAAACCTCAACCAGTGCTGGTCATGCAGGCACTCTGCTGATGTGCAGATTAGCTGTAGAATGTCTTGCTCAGGTTTCGGGGGACTTTATTTGGGTAACAGGAGAACATATGACTGGACATTTATAATCTACCTGGCAGCACAAACTGATGAAGTAATCAATTAGTGTAACAAATGGTCTTGTTCTTTTGAACAACGAGAAGGAACATCTGCAGCTTGGTAAGTTTGTGAGTCACAGAATCATAGAATAGTTTGGTTTGGAAGGGACCTTAAAGATCTAGATTCAACCTCCTGCCACAGGCATGGATACCTTCCACTAGACCAGTTTGCTCAAAGCCCCATCCAGCCAGGCCTGAGTCTCTAAAACAACTCTGGTTGTATCTCAGAACAGTATGAAAAAGAAAACAAGACTCTAATTTCCTCAGAGTTTCACAAAATTTATGCCTGTAGGGTGCAAATAAAAAGTATCCTGAAAATACTAGCTTTTGTTGCTTTAAAAGCTTGATCCCTTCCTAGGCCCCATTCAATAGGCTCTATCTCTTCATACTTGGTTGCCTCCATCAGAGGCTTAGCCAATTCCCCTTATTCAGGAATCCATGGCTGACAAAATCCCACAGTTCCAAGATTAGTTCTGTGATTTCAAAGAAACAGTTAAAGCTATGAAGGATGTTGCAACTGGATCCAGCTTTACAGCCAAAACGAGTTATAAAACATTTTGCAGAGTACTGCTGCTAAAAATAGCTATGCATTGAGTTGAGAAAATGCAGAGAGGCTGCATAAGGTCAGTAAGCACAACATTACCCAGTTCTTACCATGGAGGAAATTCACCTACTGTTAGTCCACACATCATTCAGTAGATGGTGTCCTGCTGTGTTCTGGATGAGGCCTTTATTATGTTATCCTTCTTATCCCATTTGGTTATTTGTTGTGCTCCTTTCCCTTACTCTGTAGGCTCTTTTCTGCAGGATTGCAGCTTGTTCTTTTCCCTTGCATCATTGTCATCGGGCAATGGACCAATGTGTCATAACTGGAATTGCTTAATATGTATTTATCAGATTGTTTATTTACATGTATTTAACAGCTTTTGAACTAAATGCACAATACCACAAAAAACCCCTCTGTTTTTGCAAAGCACTTGCATATTCCAGCAAATGACAGTCTAGCTGTTTTTAGTAAATTTCAGTTAATTTGTTTGAAAAATTACATTAAATACAGAGTTAATGTCAAACCTGGGTTGTTTTGGGATTTTTAAAAATTAAACACTCGTATCTTTCTGGAAACTACCCCAACCTTTCCTAATCTACATCCTTTTAAGTTTCCCATGAACAAAATTATTGACAGCTCCCCTAATAAAAGAGAATGCCTTTCCAGATGGGATTTAAATCCTGTATCTATCCAGCAATTCACATTTTGCAGGTGCAGTCCTCTTTCTACATTAGGGCCTAAAAGTGCTTCCACAGTAGATGACAGTAACTATGTAGTAGGAGATGTTTCCCTAGGGCTAAGCCAATATGGGAAGCTGACAGTCATTAGCCTCATTTAAAGATGGGAGACCTGACATTTGGAGGGCAAAAACTAAGTGATCTGGCAAGTCTTAAAAGAAACTTGGAGCATGCCCTCTGAATCTCTGTTCATGGGGGCACCCTTCCCCTGAGGAACCTAAATATTCTATGGCTTTAGCATTCCATTCCCCTGCTAGATATTTTCTCCTCCTTCATTTCACTTGGCAAATAATCTTGGACCAAAACCTCCTGGGAACAGAAGCTGTCGTCTCTCTTTATTCTCTGAAATGGCTGGCATGCTCTTAGTTGTAGGAAATTGAATTGTAAACATATCCTTTTTTTCTTGTTTGTATCATCTCTAAATATTCTTTCTTTTCTTTCTTTTCTTTCCTTCCTCCCTCCCTCTCTCCCTTCCTTCTTTCTTTCTTTTTTGCTTTTCTTTCTTTCTTTCTTTCCTTTCTTTTTCCTGCTTTCTTTCTTTCCTTCTTTCTTGTGGGCATCATGTGATGTTAGCTTCCTTAAACACTCATATTCCAATGGATTTAATGAGTGCTTGGGAGCCAGATGGCATGCCATATTTTTTTCAAAACATTTTAAAGCACATGACAGACAATTCATGCTGACAGGAGTGCTTCACTGAGGTGTCTGTAAAGCAAATGTGTTACTTGTTACTATTAGAGCAGAATAATTGTTTATGAAACCATTCCTCAAATTCAACAATGATTCAATGAAGTAAACAGAAATAAACTGTGCTATGTAAACACTGCACACGCTGCAGAGATGTTACCCACGTGTATAAAATAATGATGATCCAAGTGATGCAGTGTGGTCTTACGCAATGATAGTCGCTGGAGTCCAAATTCAGGCAATTTTGTATGAAAATCTCCAGTCTGTGGGCAGTATTAAGGAAAACACTACAGCTGGAGACAATAAAGATTACTCTTTTTCATGTTAGATGGAAAGAGAGAAGCATTCTTCCTTCTTGTGTCTACTAGGAAGAGAGAAAACCACAAAAGCATTATCCATGTAGAAGGAAAATGGATAAAAGCAATGGACCCTTCTATCCTAGTTATGATTGGTTGAAGTTGTAGGTTCAGCTTAAAAAATCATGGCTAATGATCCTCGTGCTGCAGAAAGCCAGCCTGGAGCAGAAGCCATATATCTGGTTTGGGGAAAATAGCAGAGTCTCTGATAAATGCATGGTCTTCATGTGTCCATCTTCTCTGGTTCAGCTGCTACACTGTGAAAATTAGGAGGGAAATACTAGCTTGAATACTCTCTGAACCTCTGTTTTTTTCTTTTAAAAAAATGTTTAACATGGACAAATGTACTTAATCCCTGAATTTTATTTATTTGTTATTTTTCTCAGTGCTCTTCAGAACTGACATTTCTGGCAAACTTAGAGCTCTCTAACAATACAAACAAAAACCAAACAAAACCCACCAAATTTTAAAAAACCCTCAAAACAAAATCAAAACACAACAAAACAACTAATCAAAAAATTGTACATGAGTTTTACATCGATCAAAAAAACTTGTATGGGGAGTGTTCCCTTTGTCAAGAAAAAAGAACATGATGTGTAGAAACTGCATAAAGAGAGGCTGAACTGTGACTGGAAGGAGAGCTTGTCTACAGCAGGCTGGGGATAATCCACCCCTGTAATGT
This sequence comes from Oriolus oriolus, assembly GCA_013400235.1. Lineage (NCBI taxonomy): Eukaryota > Metazoa > Chordata > Aves > Passeriformes > Corvidae > Oriolus > Oriolus oriolus. Next base: position 1,683,004 of record VXBT01011977.1, on the reverse strand, counting down.
GCAGCATACAGCATATTCTCTATGTTCAGGATAGAAAAGGTACAGAAAGTTTAGGCAAGTGAGGATAAAACCATAGAAATATATTTAAAATATATATATGAAGGAATTATATATATATGAATTTTTCCTGTTCTGGAAAAAATAAATCAAACCACGGTCTTGTGCCACCCCTACAGCTGTATCAGCCTGTATTGTACAGTTTTGAATCAGAATTGTTGTTCATAATTTTCGAATTTTACTACAATACAGTCATAGCATGGTAAAACACACACCTTCTAGACTGATCTGAATTGCTCTTTCCCCCTCGCCCTTTGCAGTAAATATTCAATTGTATTTCCTATAAAGTTTTATATATATATATATATATATGTCCTATAAAGTATCATATATAGGATTACTAACAAAATTACCTTTTGGAGTTTAGAGATGGTAGCTTGTGCTATCCTGGGTTTCTGCAAACCACACTATTAACTGTGTGTCATTGGGCAGGAATGGGTACCGGACCTCTTATGGGGAGCTCAAGAAATGTTTGACTTCTACTAGAATCTCATAAACTGGGCTCTTACAAATCAAAACCTATATGAGGGATGATTAAAAAACCCCAGCTGTTGAAATAAGGTAGGTATACAATCAGACATTACTTATATGACAGTCTGGTGTGAAAAATGGTTAATTTTTTCCAAGGATGCTAATCTCTCCTGATAGTTATTGAAAGAAATTATGCACTGTGAATTTATTCACATAAATTAAAAAATGGTGTAAGCAATCATCTGAAAATACCTCTTTTCATCTTTAATAACCTAATTCTTACCTCATTAAGCTGGCTGATTGGGTATTATTATGATTGACTACTTTATTAGAAGGACATACAACAGTAAGGGCTTCTGTACATCACAAGAAGATGAAGCCTTCAGCTGCTCAGTTAAGTACATGAGTGAGATGAAATGACAGTGAAGCATTTCCGCAAGGAGATGTGATATGAAACTAGATTTATTTAGGACAATCTGATAGAGAAAACTGAATGTTGGGAGTTCCTTGAAAACTCTCTAAGCATTACTCTGTGTGATTTAGGCTGCAAAATGGTAACAGCTGTAAAGAATATTGGTTTTGACATTTCCTATAATACTGGTGAAGATAAAGGAGGTGAGCAGTCTATGAGATCTGAGTGATTGTCACTAGCACTATCACAGTTGCCATTTATTATGGAGTGTGTTCAACACTCATTGCTGGCAAGTCATCAGCTGAAGTTTTGCCAGTGTAAGTCCTTATGTTTAGGATCACAGCTATTTGCAATTATGGAGGGATGACTACACGGTCCCTTGACTTGCTGATTTCTGTCAGTAAGGGGATGTGCTACATTAAGTTGGTATTCCTGTACTCAGTAAATTTGTGCCTCATTAGGGCTACCCTTGAAAACATATTCATGGTCACATAATGAATGTATGCTAAAACAGGGGAGGCTATAAAAATAGTTAGTGCTTGTGGATGTGCCTTCACTTTCCAGCTTTAAACAGCTTTTGGACTCTTCATAAATGCTGTGAATGTCAAGGTAGGTATTTGGGGGAATCACTGAAGTATTTCACTTCCGTATATGTCAGATCTGCTATTTCCTGGGGGCTAATTAATGTGCTTATGAAACAAAGACTTTGCTTTGTTTTGCTTTGTATAAGTCCTTAGAACTTCTTATGAGAAGGGAAGTGAAGGATCAACTCTTGTTACTTATTAACTATGTTTTTCTATTCCTGCAGCATAGGCCTTTAGCTGAATTTTCTCACCCGAATGAGCTCAGTCCAAATCACTCGGTCAAATCTTTCTGTCTTTATTCCCCTGCTTCTTTATGACTTCGCCCTCTTCTCCTTGTCTTCTCCCACCATCCCACCTCCTTCCCCCTCCTCAACAAAGCAGTTTACTGACTGTGAATATGATGCAGTAGATTTTTAGGAGACTGCATCACAGGACCAAAGTGGGCAACAGTTTGGATTTGCCCATAGCATTTGTGGAGATTTGAAACCTGAGACTATGATTAAGTGATGTATTAGGGCAGGACAACCTTGACACTTGCTCCATCATAACAGGAAGGAAATTCTGTCAGGTTAGACAAAACTTTCTTCTGTTAATCCTAATGTTGAGGGCAGCTCTTTACATGTTTTGGAGCTAAAACCATTGGTGATGAATACTGCTCCAAAATACTCTTTTTTTTTTCACCAGCAACTGCAGTATTAGTTAAACAGATTTTTACAAGATAAATTAATTCTTGAAATGACTGGCCATGAATCTTACTTTGCAGCTTATATAAATGTGTAGCGAATGGGAATATGGATGAGACTATGAGAGGCAAAATGGGGAAGACATTGTTCACATGTAAAATAAAAGCAAATTATGCAAGACCTTGAGGAGAGGTTTATAATCGGTTTTTAGCTGTTTTTAAGTGCTGTTCCTGAGACGACTTCTTTTGAGTATATTAGATATAATTAAAAGTAAATTGCCTCTAAGAGAACAGGAGGAGAGTTATTTACTCAGGAGTATTCAAACACTTCTGCAAAACTCTTGGATGTTATTGTACCAGACTTCCAGCGGATATTCTTAATGCTTACGAAATATGCAATACACGAAAAAATATCCTTTCTATACAAAATAGTCAGCGGACATGTTCTTCTGTGGTGGTGTCAGTTTTGACTGTTTTCCAGACTGCCTTTGCGAGATGCTGACTGCTCTGCGTGATGCACTTTGCAGTTTCGAAAAACTGTCTAAGAGATGCTGTACAGAAAGTGGTGAGTTTACTCCCTGGATGGCTGAGCTGGTTATTGGTTCCTTGTTCCCAATCCTCACTGTCTTGGGACTTAGGAGCTAAACACTGATACATTCTGCAGCATACATAAGGAGTGGGATGCATGGAGGGAAGTAAGAGATTTCAGGACATGCCAACATCCTGGATCTCTTTAGTCCCAAGTCCACTGATACACAGTGGGAGTGTCCAGTGTCTGTGACCAGACAGGAGTTGTGGACAGAGCCTGAATGTGTGACAAATGTTTCTTGAAGATAGTTTTCCAGGGGTGGGTGATGTTGAGGTTGTTTTATTTTAATGTGTCAGGTGCCTGAGGGCAGCACTGGAAGTGAAGTGCTCCATTTTAGCAACAGATGAAGCAGCAATAATACAGGCTCTTCTGTGTCCCCTTCATGCTGTGTCTGACTTCTCACTGGGAGCAGCAGCAGTTCAGTGACCGTGCTAACTCAACCATGGGCCTCACACTGACGTGTGAAATAATCCTGGTCCTAGTGGGGAAACCTGTTTAGCCAGGAGGATATGAAAACATTAGGTAATTTGCCAAGGTTCTGATAGCTTTGTTTTGTTCTGGGCTTGAGTGTTTTGTTTTGGTTTTAGAGTTTTCACAGAGCTATTATACTTTTCACAGAGGTACCAGGAAGAAATATCTTACGAGGAAGAAGTTTTTGATTTTTTGAAAAGATACCTAAACTGTATAAAACCACTTCATGTTGGCATGCTAAAAGTTCACCATTATCACACAAGAACAAATATTGCAGCAATTTTGCATGGTCTAGAAAAACAAAACAGACTGCAGGGCCATAAAAAAAGATCACTTAACAGCAGAAGTGTGGCAATTTGGCCACTTAAATGTCTGAACTGGTGTGGTTGGGAAAAGTTTGCCAAGTGGCAAAATACTGGGAGGAGAGGGGTGGTTTTTTTCTGTCATACAATTAGGCAGTTGGATTTTTCCTCAGCAGTTATCTCAGCTTTGTATCACTTGCCTAGAAGGCTAAGGCCATATCAAAGACATTTGGGAATTGCAACATAAAGCTTGTTAGTTATTGATTTATATGTTTTAGATGTGTGTATATAGCATATATATATAAAATTAGTAACTAGACCTGATTTTTCCCAACGTAAACCATAAGTGCATTTCTGAAGAAAGGGAAACAAAAAGAGACAGCAGCCTCAATGCTGAGCTGTCCGGGCAAAGTGGAAAACGATGGGGAGCCCTGAGAGCTCACCTAGAACGAGGCACCTAGTCCAGTTACACCCCTTTTTTTTACAAGAAGAAATGCATGGCAGTGTGTTGACTGTGTGACCTGCCACTGAGTTATCATTTGACCTGGAAAGAAGGAAACCTCTTAAGCCCTTCCCTGGCTTAATTCTGTTCTAAGCCCATGACTCCTGTATCCCAGATACATGCCCCCATCATCAGATTTGCTTAAGCTAGGGAGGTCATCTTTAATACGCCAGTTGAAAAGCAAAATAGTTTCTTGAATGTTGATTTCAATTGATGCTTAATCCCCAAGGTCTTACATTTCCGGACAGTAATCATCTGGCTCGAGTGTCAAATCTCCTTGGCCCACTTTAATTTTTTGTTCTTGTTCCTATAAACTGAAACCACTTCAGACTGATGGTTATGACAAGCTTGTTCAGTGGTGAAAAACTGAAGTTAGCGACCATGTTTCCAGTAAGAGAGGAGACTTGAAAGCAGGTTTTCTTGGAGCTGAGTGCTCCAACCCGCAGGCTTTTGTTTAAAACAGGACTGAGCACATGCGCAGCCAGTTTGCCAGTTGCTTTGTCCCGGGCCTCCCACAAAACCCACGTAATGTGGGAGGTATGCTTTCACAAGCAGGACAGGGAACAGCATGAAAATGCTGCTGGACATTTGAGCAGCATTGCTCTTTCATGTGTGACTCTTGGCAGAAATTTAAGAGGCCACAGATTCAGGCACCACAGTGGTTAATGATTAGCACTCAAGCTCCTCCGTAAACCTCGCCTTAAATGAAGGAAGGAATTTGAAATAGCTGGTAGAGGGGACCCCAGTTACAGTGACCCCTGTTTTGTGTCATTATGCTCTGATTTGTGTTTTTTGCTTTTAGATACATTAAATATCCTTTCCTGTTTGAGAATATTTTGTTTTTTCCCGTGTTAATAGAGAAATTCTTACTTGAAAGCAGTATCTTGGTTGTGTGGGAGAATGATTAAAACATTTTAAGAAAGGAATAAAAATCTGTCTTAGAAGAGTGTTTTTAATGCCTGAGTGCTTTAGGCTTGAGGAAAGACAGCTGCATCAGTTTGTACATTGTGGACAGGTTCCAAGTGTGTGTATACATGGTCACACAGACAGACATACAAGAATTATTTGCTTACACTTCCACATCAAGAGTAAGCCAGGCACAATAATGACCAGTATAGAACTAGCTGTCACAGATCTGGCCATGATACATGGAACAGGTCTATCAGATCAAATTCTTGTGTATCAGCTACTGTCCCTGCAAAAGGGGAGGTAATAATTATGACACTGACTTGTCTCTTGGACTCCACTAGCTTTAATGGGAAATCAGTGTGAATAAACTGGCTCAGATGAACTCTGCTTAATCTGATCTCATGATTTAACCAGGCATCTGGAAAAAACAGGCTAATGTCACTTTGGCCAATGAACGAACACACATCTCGTTTTTAACAGTAAGGTAACGAACAAGAATTAAACAGAACCTTGTCTGAACTTTTGAAAAGGATATTTTACCTTGTCAACTATAACACACTTTAAAACCCCGACACTGAACTCATGCTTACTCTGTGTCAGCAAAATCTTAACAGCACAGGACAGATTACTCGTTCTTTACCTTTCTTACAAGCGTAGGTGAGCTGTATGGATAAGGACACAGGTCAGAAAAAGGTAAAGTCATAATTACTTACAAATTTTTTCACTTAAAATCTGCCTGCTGCTGTCCTCATACAATATGATGCTCATAGTTACTTTCTCTGCAGTATACGCACCTTCAGAAAATGTCACTAAGGGCAATTTTTTTCCCTTTGTGTTACTTTGCTTATAAGTTTCACTTGAAGAAAAAGCTCTCCTGGTCCTTAATTACGCTAGGTACCACAAGTCTTGGTCAGAGACTATTCTGAGTCACAGTCTCACCTGTCAGTGCCTTTTCTTCTTTATCACTGGGGTCTCCAGTTTTCAGAATCTGGCATGTTCTGAAATGTCATTGTATTACAAAATCTCATTTACTCTTTTGAAAAGAGCCACTTGCAATCTAAATATGCTTGCTAAAAGAAACTAATTCTCATAACAGCTTTTCTTAAAAATTGTATTTTTCTTACAGATGTTCACCTGTTTGACAGTGCCTAAATCTGCTTTTTCTTCTATATATAAAGAATGATCTGTGGAAAAAGAATCCTACATGCATAGAACTAGTGTTATTAAATGCTCTACAGCTCCCCTGGAAACATTTATAATCTGAAATTCTGAAAAACACCTTTCAAGTCAAAAGCAAGAACTGTACAAAGTTGCAATCCCACTTTGCTCATAGAAACTCCAGTAGGATTTCAACATATATTTTAATAATAAAACTTTTGTGGAACTTTTTAATAATAGTAATTTTTCTCAAAAAAAATTCTGAAGTGTACTCTTGTACAAAATTGTGATAGCTTTTATTAGTATTCCTCAGTGGAAAATATTTACTCAGTGTGTGTGACGAGTCCACAGTGACTTCTCTAGAATATCATCAGACATAAATCATAACTGTAAACAGCATTACTATTATAACAGAGTAGTTTTTAATATTAGTTTAATTGCATATAATGAAGTTTGTTTTGGTTCCTGAACAGGAGCTCTCACAGGTGCTTCTGTATTTTGGGCTTATCTACCTGAACGTGTTTGAAATTTAACTCTTCTGGCACAGCAATGCCTTACACAAGATCCTTGGGATTTTGGGGCAAGGATACATGAAAATGAGAGAAATTAATCTAATTGTTTGTATTTATGTATGAAGCACCTTTCTGTTCACGAAGGGGGTAGCAAGGGCAGGACTGAGAGCTGCAGCTCCGTGAGGCCCCTACTTTGTGCCCCTCATGAATTCCAGCAGCGAGCACCGGGCCAGGCGCACAGCGTGGCAGTGGCTAAGCCGAACGCTGTAAAACGGAGTTTCAAACTGGCAAGCGTAAGCTGAAAGCAGAGGGGCGAGCGCAGAGCACACGGGAGCTGAGTGCAGGGCCGGAGTCCCCTCAGCAGCCGGGGCGGGCCCCCTCGGGCGGCGGAGCGAGGGCAGCGGCCGCGGCCCCGGCCCCGGCTCCGGCTCCGGCTCCGGCTCCCGCCGGGGCCGCGGCCCATGGCCGCTGGCGGTGACGTCACGCCGCACCCCGTGACGCGTGCGCTCAGCGCGGAGTGGAACCGGCCTCGCTGGAGAGGGAAACGCGCTCCGTGAGGGAAGCGAACCCGCGGCCGGGAGGTACCGGAGCGCACGTGGAACACGCTGTCCCGTCCTTCTCCTCCAGCCGTGGCGGGGCAGCAGGCGCAGCCCGCGCCTGGCTCGGGGCGGGGGGACACGGAGGGACACAGGGACAGCGCGGAGCGGCCGCGCTGCCACCGTGGCACCGGCGGCGTCCCGGCGTCCTTCCCGCTGTCCGTGCCGAGGGCTCCACCTGCAGCCAGGCCGCGAGGGGGAGCCGAGCTCAGCCGCGCTGCCGGCACGGACGGAGGACGGGAAGGAGGGAGGCGCCGGGCTGGGCCGGGCACTGCTGCAGGAACCCCGTCGTCCTTGCTTAAAGGTGCCCGGGTTGGGCTGGCAGCCGAGCGCCGTGGGGTGGTGCCATTGAAGCCCCAGGGTCACGCGTTAAATACTTGGTTCTGAAAGAAGAGTAAAGGTCATATAGGTGCCTGTTGCTCCAAAGACAGCTGGTTTTCCCCTCCGTTATTTATCCAGGGAACAGCGGGTCATTACTCCTGCTGCAGCTTTTTCCTCCCAAGTCACAGCTGCAAGGAGCCTGTATGGCGTTTCTGTGTTAAAGCACGATCTGTGCCTTACTGCGTTGCAGCCATGCCCTGTACCCCACCTCTCAGTGCCTGGTTGATGCACAAAGGGCTTTCTTTCCCTGTTCCGAGAACCTGCCAGAGAAAGCAGACGCGTGGGTTGGTTTCAGGCACTTGTGAATACTTTGTTAGGGAAAAGGACAGACTGTCTGCGTGTTCAGACTCTGTCACAGAAGATCAAAATCATCATGCTATTGTATGAGTTGGTGGTGGCCTGGTACACTTAGTGTGCTGTTCTGGTTATCACTCATCCAGAAGGGTTTAATGGATCTCAGTGAGGCCAAGGCTAAGGTCTAAGGACTCAGACACTCTTTAGTGAAGTACCAAATAGCTTCCATATGTGTAGGAGTAACTGAATAGACCTGAAAGAGGATACAGGTGGAGAGTGAAACAGTAAGGGGAAGGTATGAGGAGAAATGCATAGAATTATCTAATCAGAAAGCAAATTAAGAACAAAAGGAAGTACTTTCCCACAAATAATGAAACTTGTTGCCTCAGGATATTGTGAAGACAGTATAATTGGGTTCAAAAAGGATTTATTCAAATGTATGGAAAAAAGATTCATTATTATTGCTTGGATTCTGTCTCTGTCTCCTCAGGAAATCCCAGAACAGCTGATTGGTTTCTAGAGCTTGCAGAATGAAAGGTCATTCTGCAGAAGTATTTTCTTTGTGTGCTCCATTCTAAACGTCAAAGCTAGCTACTTCAGAATCATCTCGTATTTCAAAAGGCTTTTTTTGCTTCCTTCAAAAGCAGAAACAAAAAACCCCAGGCTAGTGGTAAAACACAGTCTGACAGTATTAAACCAGTGTAAATTCAATAGTTTCAAATCGTACTCAGTAACGTTTGCACTGGTGGTGTCCAACACAGATACTTTGGATGGAGTGAGACCTTGAGGCTAAATGACTTCAGCACAAGAATAGTGATTGCAAGAATAACATAATTACAACCAGTACATGGGCTTTGAATAAGCAGCTGAATGATACATTGTGGCCTTTGGGTACATAAACCACAGAATTCATCACTTGAATAGAATTTACCATAACTCTGGTATTGGAATGCTGGATTACGTGCATGATTTTTTTTTACTAGTTCAGAAATATTTAAGAGTTAGCTTTCATTTGTAGAATTAGTGTCTAATTTAGTTCAACTGTTTATTTTTTTGATGAATAATAAAAAAGCCCCAAATCACTAATTCTTTAACCCGCTATTACGAACTGCTACAAATGGGCAAAGGCTGTGGTGTTGACAAGAACAGCAGTTATTGTCTTGCTGTACTGGACATGAAGTTCATGGTTTATTTGCAGTTTGTGAATTATTTTGAAGATGGGCAAGGTCTGTGCCATTTTTGGAGGATCCCGTGGAATAGGCAAAGCTGTGGCAGAGCTCCTGGCACAGAAGGGCTGCCGCCTGGCCATCATTGCTAGGAATCTGGATGTGGCCCAGAGCACTGCACGGACTCTTGGTGGTACGTATGCTGCTGTTATCTCCTCACCGTCCTGTGCTTAGGTGACTTGTGAAAATAGTGAGTCGTTAAAAACCCTGCATTGTTTAACTAGATGAAAAGGAAAATAAAGGCTGAGAAATAAAAAAAAAAAGCTATATTGGTATGATTTTGTTTTCACGATAGTCACTGAGAAAGCAGGTTACCTATTTTATCTGCATGATAGGAGTTTTAAGATGAATGGAATTGTTTCGGGTCACAATAGGAAGGTGGTGTGAACTGAGTCATCCTCAGCTCCTGACCAAGCTAGAACTGAGCCTAGTCTGCTCATGCTGAACTTCCGATTTCAAAAGGCAAAAAATATAAAATGAGGGATTGTCACATAACTGATGAGTACAATACTTGAAAATTGTCTGTATTTAATTCTCTGGGGATTAAATAGATTCCTTAAATTATAACTAGTTCAACATCTGTTTCACAACTGAGTTGATAAATTCAGAAGAAGATTTATGAATTATATACAGCTTTTACTGTTTATTTTGACGTTATATATATTTCAATACAGCAGGACATCTGGCATTTAGCTGTGATGTATCCAGTGAACAAGAAGTCCAAAAGACTTTTGAGGAGATGCAGAGGAATTTGGGTCCTATTAACTACTTGGTTAATGCAGCTGGGATCAACAGGTTGGTTACTCCTTGTGGGGCTATAGGTAATTAGTTCTGTATGAAGGCAGTTCACTGTAAGGTGCCCTGGGCCTTTGCATTTAGTAAGAGTGTTGTTAATGAGCACATCTGAAAACAATCGTAAGTGCCTGCCAATATTTTGTTCCTGATGGCAGTAAAACACTAACAGATGATACAGCTTTCACTGTAGTTTCTGCATTCTGGGTTTGAGTTCCCCCTCTACTTTTTCTTCCACTCTTTCCCCCCAAATGGTCCAAAACAGTGCTTGATATCTCTCTGCAAAAGAGGCTCTGTGGCCAGAAGCCTGGGTAACTTCTTTGTTGCTGTGTGTGGCTCTTGCAGTGTTATCATTTTGAATGCTCAAATGTATAGAACCACACACACCCCCATTAATATTCTATCAACAGTCTTTTTTATGAGTAAACATGATCAGTGGGGTTGTCCAGTGAGTTCTTTGGGGTTTTTTTTTTTTTTTTGGTTTGTTTGTCAGGGATGGTTTGTTACTGAGAACCAAGACTGAAGATATGATAGCCCAGATTCACACTAACCTTCTGGGAACAATGTTGACTTGCAAAGCTGCTGTAAAGGTCATGATTCAACAACAGGGAGGTGCTATTGTCAATATAGGTAAGTTGCTTGTGTAAGCCGGTGGAATTCTGTGTACCAGTCTTCTAGAAATGTTTAGCTGGTGTAGCATGTTACATTACTTGTTACAATTGACTTATTTTCCTTTTCTTGTATTTAGACATTCTATATTTAGCATTTCTTTATGAATGCTTTTTTTTTTGTGCAATTTCAGCAGCTTCTAAATAGAAAACCAGCTTTTTTCAGTAATCAACACCTCAGAGTTTATATTTTATTGAAAAAAGAATTTTGCTATTCTTAACCAATTCTTTCAATATCTGGATGTGCCAGATGCTGGCTATCAACTAAGAATTGATAGGTACAGTCAGTTTCTTTCTTATTTTATTTAATCAGGAGGAGGATACTTTTTTTTTAGAAAAGTCTTCATTTTACTGTCGTGGTGTCTGTTGGTCAGCATAGATGTATGGATTGTACAAAAATCACAGCTAATTGGGGTTTTGCTTATCCTAGCAGGATAAAGTGCATGAAGTAATACATATTTTACTCCTTTTCTTGTGATCCCATTTTTCATTCCAAGTTTAAAACTAAAATGATACAACTAGTACAACGTTTCAAGTTACCCATTTAATCTTCTCTTTGATGTTTCTTTATTTTAGGGAGTATTGTAGGACTTAAAGGCAACTCTGGTCAAAGTGTGTATAGTGCTACCAAAGCAGGATTAGTTGGATTTTCACGTTCTCTTGCTAAAGAAGTAGCAAAAAAGCAAATTCGAGTCAACGTTGTTGCTCCAGGTTAGTTTTTGAGGAATTCCTGCATTAGGAATTAAGACTGTGGTTATTTCTTGTATTCTGAAAGTAACTTCAGACCAATTGCTATTATTTTCTTCAGCTTTGTAAGTGAATGTTTTTAATATCTTTTGTTTGTTTGTTTGTTTAAAGCATAATACATTCTTTTAGAAAACCTTCAGTCTTTTTAAGGAAACACTGCGAAATTTGGAAGAGTGAGTCTGCCTGTTCCTATAGAGGATTACTATTATGTAATAAATGTCTTTTTTTCCTCCTTTGTTCCTTCTTCGAAACTTGCTGTCCTTGCAGATGGAAGGATTAGAACTAATTATAGACAGAGAGCTATCCTTGTCTCCAGCTAGGGAACGCTTATTTGTTATGAGAGAAACATGACGGATCATGAGAAGCTGTCATTAAAAGCACCTCTGTCTCCCTGTAGTAAAAGGAGGGAGTCCTGAAAGTTATTTCTGTGAGTAAAGGCTGTGATTTCATAAGATCATCTAGTTCAAGCATACCACTACCCTTAGGGAAAAATCCCTTCTGTGTTTTCTGAGTTTTTCCACTCCTAGCTGTGTACACTGCTGCTTACCTTCTGCTACCTCTGATGCCTTTCAGAATTCTACATGAACCTGTTCAGCTTGTGAACTAGGCAGTAAAAAAATACTTTTATTCTTTAGTGAGTTGAGCAGCTCATCCACAACCATCATAAAGGGGCAGAGTTTTACAGTAGAAAGCAAAAGGGAGACTTCCCCTTCTTGATGGCAGCTAGAAAGCAGGTAAGATCAGCTCTTTATGAAGCTGCAGATTGTGCTGTGTAGAGTTGTGCAGCAGTGGGAAAGCCAAATCTCAGATAGTGGAAAATTCTAAAAAATGTCCTTCAAAAATGTCAAGACATATTCTTCAAGTGAGTGCTCTAATAGATATTATTCAAGTGCTGTCATAAGGTTTAAAATGTAAAGCAAAGATACTTTCAAAGCTGAGAGAGTTTCTTGCCAGACATTTTGTGCTTGTATTGTATTTGAGAATATTTTGGTGAAATGAGTATGTTTTGTTTTTCAGAAAAGTGATACTAAATATGGTTTTTGGATTGAATTTTAGTTACCCTTTTTTGTTTGGTTGTTTGGTGTTTAGGTTTTTTTTTCCTTCTGTAGGTCTCTGCATTTTGATTATTGCATCACTGTTTCCAAAACTAAAAGGTATTTTATTGGTTAGATAAAAGAGTGGTCTTGGCCATCAAATTATGGGCTGCTTTTGGAGACTTTGAAGAATGGAAACTGGTGCTGAATCCTGGTAATAGATTTCACTTTGTAGGATTCAGTGGGAAATCCACTAGATAAATTTAGTCGAAGGTTGGGTAACTCTTCACGTATCTCTCTGCTCTTAGGCTTTATTCACACAGAGATGACAGCTCATTTGGAAGAAGATCAGTTGAAGAAAGCAATTCTCCTTGGAAGATTTGGAGAGCCTCATGAAGTTGCACAAGCTGTTGTCTTTCTTCTAGAATCCCCGTATGTCACAGGGAGTGTTCTGGTTGTAGATGGAGGCTTGCAGCTTATGACCTAAGTACTACCTTGAATAAATGACTGCTTTAATGTCATGATGGTAATATATAAATATATACTAAATAAAGGGAGGGGGTTGGAAGTTGTTTGAAGATTGATGTACATAATTGACTTGGTCTTATTTAGTCAGAGGAGAAATTCGGCAGCAGTGAAATGCAACGTGTATGTTTAGCTGCCTGAAAGAGTCTGTTTGGTATTACAAAGTCTGTATATGAAACAATTTGCAAAAGATCTGGTTTTGATAGCTTTAATAATGTGCTGATATGTTTTTAAAGCACTGTATTTTTATAAAGTCCTGTTTTCTAATTTGGGATAGAGTGAGATTTTATTTGAATTATCATGTTACACAAAGATTAATAAAGTGCAGAGACATGTTTATTGGGTGGCAGGTATGATTGCATCAAGCTTTTCAAGTAGGGCAAAGATTGTGAACTGCATAGTTTTGCATTCTTATCAGTTACTCCCTACAAAGTAGCAAGAGGTTTCCTTTGAGCTTTGTTTGTTTGTACCTAACACTACAAAGCTAGGAACTTCTAGATCTCCAGCATACCTGAACTGCCTTTAGGAGATTTAATTATATGCAATGTGTTTTTATAAAGACAAAGCCTACTCAGTTCCGTGCCTGAATGTATGTACGGCACTCACTCAATCCAGTGGCACTTGTGTGTGCCATCGAAGGACTGTTACAGCACTGGAGCTGCTAATCCTGTCATATTCTCAGCCTGAGCTGCACGTGCACTGCTGAACACCACAGCTGCAGACCTTGCTGCGTAAGAGACTTTTCAAGGACTCAGTAGATGTTTAGAACATGTATCACTTCCAGAGCATGAAGTCGAGGTGTTTTGCTCTGTATCGTCATGAACACTCAGTTCAGCTGTTAGGTTGATGCTCCCTCATATGTATGTATAGTCAATAAAATAGCCATTTCTTCTATTCAAAGCAGCTTTTGAAGCAGAGTAATTATTCTGCTGTAAATGATCCTGAGTGTTCCTGTCTTGCTGAAAACTTACCAAATGTTTGACCTCAGGCTTTTCTGTTGAGCTCAAGTAATTTTTGATAGTTGATGTTTTTGTTATCTCTGAAGAAAACTATGAATGTGATTCAGGACCTTCACTTCTTAGCACTGGTGTTCATTGCATCATGATCCAGATGTTGATTCAGCTTTTGAAATTACTTCCCATCTTGGCACACACCACAGTACAGAAAGAAGAGATCTTGCTGATGATAACCGAGTCTTTAAAGTCAGAGATTTTCTTCATTTATGCAGTTGAGAAATTTTGTCTTTGTGCCAGAAAACAGTGCATGTTCAAGCTTCTTGCAGGTATGTATTGAGAAATAATACAAGGAGTACTTGTATGATCAGATTTTACAGTTGGTTGTGCTACTCACTTTGAAATATAAAATACCACCAGAAGTAATCCTTCCAGGAGTCCTTATCTTCCTGTTATTGCTGTAATGTGTCATATGTGTCTTTGCACCAAAAATATAATTGCTAATTTTGTTTTTTCTTGATAGAAGGAATTGGCCAGAGATGACATGAATTTCTCCCAAGGGCACTGAAGGTGAGGAAGGACAGCTGGTACATTTTTACTAGTCAAGTAGGAATATGTCAGTGACTTGGCTCCTGCCCATACCCGTTGTTCGTATTTTACAAACAAAGCCTGTGTGACATATCTTGACCAAAAGCCAAACCTAAGAAATTAGAAATAATTCCCTTTTTAGTGAGTTCTGACCCTGATTATTATTATCCTTTTTTTTTTTCTTTCTGGTAAGGGAGCTGTTAAATAAGTTATTAGCAATGGAATTTTTAGTTTACATTTGCAATTAAAACCTGAAATAATGCTGTCAGAAAAATCTCAGCATGCCACAGTAATTTCTTTAAAATGTTTCAGTACATACCATATTTTTATTATTGTTGTTGCCATAGAACCAGACTGAAGTGTTGGTAGCTTTAAATCATACTTTTAAAAAGCTTTTTTCTCCCTTTTCTTCAAACTGGTAAATTAGAACTGAAAACTGGTTAACATAATCTTGGTTCTGTCTGGCCTGGTGTGATGTCTCAGGCAGGGGAGGTAGGGAATGTTGAGGGTAGGTAACAGACCAGGTGTGTGTCTCCTTAGAAGACTCTGGTACCTCCAGCAGTTTGTGACTGGGATGTTTGAATCCACCAGTGGGTGGCTCTGGTTGAGGCCTGCAGGCATTAAAAACCCTCTGGTGCTCTCTCTGTTTTGGTTTTGAGTTTGTAGACCTCTATCTCATCCTGCCTGTCTTAGTTGTTTCTGTTTTGTACTGAAGAGTCATATTTCTTTTAATTGCTTGTGTTGTAATTGCTGGAGAGCTCTTTTGTGTCTTACATTGTCTTTGTTGAACTTTGCTTTACTTTTCCAGTTTTTCAAGGACGGAGCAAGAGATAGAACTTCTTGCAGAATTCACTGTGGATCTATTAAAAAAAATTAAATTGTTTTATGTTTGTTTTGTGTTGTTTCCAAAAATGATGCCTAAGTGTTTTGCTTTTTCCTGACCTTTGCACTTACGTTTTCAGAACTATAACTCAGTCCTGAATAATTAATGGTCAACTTGGAGTCCATTTCCATATATATATATATATATATAAAGGTCTGAATTTTTGTGTTTTTTTCAGCATAAATTGTTCTCAAATAGCTACAATGACTTTAGTTTGCTGGTTTTAACACATATTTCCTCAGTGAAATGGTTCTGCAATTTTTTAATTCCTTAATCCCTTTGTTACTTCGAGTAACTTAGTGTTACTAGAGTACACTGTGGCATTCAGAAACTGCTGTCTCAGAACCCTTAGAAATAGGTTGTACTTTGCCTGCCGCAGCAGAGGTGCCTGTGGTGTTCTGCTGGCACTGCACATCCTTAGGAAAGAACAACTGCTGATTCACACCCTTTGTTTTCTACCTTTAAACAATGTACTGATATGACAACTTCTTTTGGCAGCACAGCATCTTTAATAGTTTTTGCCAAGGGAATGTGTCAGATGCCTTTTAGAATTTCAAGCATGCACCATTATTAGATCTCCATACTCTCATCTCTTTTAAGTTCTTTAGAAGAACTCTAAAATGTTTATCAAACATGACTCTCCTTTGCAAAAGCAACTCTATAAGTTTATCCAGTTGTTTTCTTCGCTTTAGAACAATTTTTGGCACTTTGCTATGTACAGAAAAAATATAATTAGTCTGTAGTTCCCTGGATCCATCTGGAATCTCTTCTTAAAAAACAAGTGATCCTTTCACCCACAAAAATCACAAGAACTGGCTGTCGCTTTTGCCAGCTTCCAGTCACTTGATAATGAGGCAGGTTTTGCTCAGAAGTTTCACACTGCAGTTACTTGGTTTCTTTTAGAGTTGGGGAGTGATAGCCCCCATCTTCCCCCATTTGCCACTCTTTCCTCTGTAACCTTTCCTGATGTTTTGCTCTGAAGAGTAAAACCTTCAACAAGCTGCCTGTAAAGGTTGTCCTCAAGTTCCACCATGGTACCAAAAACTGATCGTAGGGTTTTGTTCTGAGTTTGGGTTTTTTTTTCCTCAATGGTCTTTCCTTCTCTGAGCATTTTGCTTTTTATTTTGATAATCTGCTTGCCTTCCTTAGGCACAGTTCCTGTTCCTGAGGTGCCGGTCAGTGTCAATGCACTTTTGCAGATTATTCCTCTGCACTCTGGTCTATCTGTAAATGTTACATTCAGTGACTGATTCCATTTGACTCCTAAAGCTAGATTGCTGGTTTTACAAAGGTTGATGTTTAAATGCTAGGAGCTTCCCCCTCCCCACAAAAATAAGTTTAATTTTATGTGTGTGTTTAAAGTTGTTTTAGTGAAGTTCAGTACATTCAATCCTAGTGTCATCGGGCACTGTATCTTAATTTCGACTTTTTGGCTTCATTTTAATATTGTCTTATTATATGTTGCTTCTTTTTTATGGAAGTCTGTGGTAGTGGACTGCTGTCTTTATTAATAAACTTGATCAATAGACTTGCAGAAATAAATGTTGCCATTAAAAAACAGTATTTGAAAACAGCATTTTGGCTCAGGCCTTGTACAGTCTTGGGGATCACAGCCAGACTTGGGTAGCCGTGATCAGCTGCATGAAAAAGAAATGTATTAAAAAAGTGATCTTGGCCTCGTCAGTGGGATATTTATCCGATGTACTCATAACTTCTCTCTGTCATCACAGTTACATTGCTTGCTTTACACGCCTCAGATGTCATAGCTATGGCCACCATCGTAATGGTGTGGGTACTAATATTATCCAGTAACAGAGTTTACCTTGCTAGGTTTGGAAATTCAATCCATATTTGATTGGATTTAATATGTTGATATTTAGTTTTATGACTCTCCTGTATATTTTGTATCAGTATCTTACTTTTTATCTTACTTCCATCATATTTCTGGTATGTCTGTTTTGTCACTGTCCTTGATTGAAAGCAGACATTCAGGCTTTACATCTTGTGCTGCTGGCATTTATGCCAAGCTGTATATAAATGTTTGGGGGTTTTTTGCATATGGGTGTTTGACTGAGTCAGACTGTGCACTTGACTGACTTACAATGATTTCTCAATTGAATTTTGAAAACTTCAATCCACTATCTTATTAGACATACATAGTTTCTGTGATTCCATTCCTAATGAAAGTGAGAGAATGTGCTCTTACCCATCTGATGTTTCTTCACTGGCTGTGTTGCTTAAAACTCTCCTATAATTCCTAGGTGCCAACATCTTTTTGCTTTTTTTTTCTCTTTAAGAATAGAGTACTTTATGAATTCCCACTACTCCATGTTTCTGCAGTTTCTAAAGAATCTGTAGTCCTCTTCCTACAACTCAAAGGCATTGAACCTTTGCCTCATCCACCTAGTTTTGGGAGCATTTAAAGAAGGCTGCAGTGCAAGTCTGGTCTTTAACTTACTCTATGTTTTATTCCAGATCTTTTCTCCTGCCCCACCCCATGTCACTGGTTTCTACATGGCCTTTCACTACCACCACAGAATTTCTAAAGAGACCATCAAGGCATCTTTGGACGGTGGCTGCTTTTGCAGCTGTCGTTTAGTTCAGCATGCAGTCCTCTTACACAGCAACCCCCTTTCTGACTCACCCGTAATTATTGCTTTGAGTTTTTACTCAGCTGGGTTCCTGCTTCAGAGAGGATACCCTTGCTAAAAGAAGGTTGTGTACTGCAGTATTTACTCATTTCTGTGACCTGCCTTGTCACTGCCGAGTTAGAAAACCTAAAATTGTTCTTCTCCTGGCTTGAAGTTTGATTCAGTTCAAAGTTCATAGGTAGTGTGATTTGCATGTTGTGGGGTTTAGTTGAAGCACATTGTAGACCTAGAAAGTTAATTGTTTTGTACGTCTTCTCTGCATTTTTCTAATATTTGAGAAGATGATGGATTACTCTTGTTCATCTTTTGTCCTAGGTAGGTCACTGGAGCCTTACTTCTGCTATCTCTGAAGAAATGTATTTGTAACTTAGAACTTGCTGTAGTGAACTCACTGTTTAACAGTTTTCTCTTGCTCTTGAGGCATCTATTGCAATTGATGGGCTGGACAGGGCTCTGAGCAGCCTGGTCTAGTGGGAGGTGTCCCTGCCCATGGCAGGGGGCATGGAACCAGACAGTCTTTAGGGTCCTTCCAACCCAAGCCATCTGTGATTCTGTGATTACTGTCAGTAAAAGTTTGTAGCAGGACATATAAAATGTTCATGAGGTGGTTTTGGTTTGGGATTTTTTTAAAATATTGCAGCTGTAAGGAGGAGCTCTGGTGGGGAACAGCTTTTGCAGACTATGGTAACGGAAGTAGATAATGTTGGCTGAGTTGGTGCATGCTGAGTGAGTTAGGGTTGCATCCCAGGAAGAGATTTCACTGTGGCCTCCTGAGGGCAGTCTATCCTAAGGCATTATTGTATTGGTAATGACTTGGTGAGTAAATCTGTATGGTTTTAGGGAAGTGGAGTTGCCTGTGTAGATGCAGAGCTGATGGCTGGCATCCCTGTAACTGGTTTTGTAAAATCCAATTCCATCTGTCCTGAGCTGCTGGAGGTTGTAAGGCATGACTTCTAAAGGTGGAAAGGATTTCATACTGAGATCAGTGAAATTTAGATGGATATCTAAATCCCAGCCTGCAAAATCTCTGTTATATTACTACCTACAGTTAAAACATACATCGTAATGATTATTTATTGCTGTAAGACAAATTTTCGTACTTTGATGTGTTGCACAGTGTGAGAGGTTGGATTGTATGACACTGAAATGTGTACTGCCTGTTGCAATTATGTGACTTTTTTTCTGGAAGCAGTGTAGTTCATTTAAGTAAAGCAAATAAAAAATGAACTCTTCAAGGCCAGGTGCACTTACTTGAGTCAGTTAATGTGTGAAAAGACAGGTCAAGTGTAGCTGTGGAGAGAAGTCATTGGGTGTGCTTAGTGCCTGAAGAAGTAGGAACTCTGCTAAGTCCCAAGATATATTTGGTTTTCACACACACATTGTGTGTGATTTCAGGTCATATGCTAAAGGCTCCTTTTTGCTGTAGATATGTCTGTTAGTAAAAAATGCTACCTGTACCTTGCCAGACATCTTTGGATCAGCATGACTATAATCACAACTGTTCTGATATTTTTATGGTTTTTTTTTTCTGTTAACAGCTCGTATCTGTTAAGGTCTGGGATATTTTTTGTTCATTGTATATAACAAAATTGCCAGTTTGAGTATGTCGGTATCAAATGCAGTGAGACCTCACCCAAGTAAAAGCCACCAAAGCTTACTCGGTATCATTACACACACTTTAGGGCAGTGGGAACGTGGGGGGCAGATGTCACTGAGCAAAAGGAGTTGTGTGGATGTTCCTCAACATCCCCAGGCTGCTGGCTGATGGTATTGAGGTGCCCTTGCATGTGTAGCATGCTGATGGGTTTGAAACTGCTGCATGATTTTGAACAATATGTTTAAGAATAACTGCGAACTGATTATATGGTATTGCTGAAGCTTGTTAGTGAAGCAGTTTGATGTTCTGTGAATTCTAATTTGCAGATCTCCCAGCTCGGTATTTCTAATGCTGAATGCACCAAACTCCATGTTCCAGCTCTGTGCTCGAGGCTGTACTGTCAACACCTGTATGCTGATGACCTGTTAAAAGCTCTCAGTTGCAGTGTTTTAATTCTGCTCCTCTCTATGACCTTTTATCCTATTTTTTCAGATAGTTGGTTAATTTCTACTGAAAACTTCCTGCAGCTTCAGAGAAAAGAGGGAATATAGTAATTTCAAATGTTTTGTTTAGATGTCATTTAATGTACATGTATGATTTTTGATGGTGAGATGTCCCTGCCAGCAGCAGACTGGAGCTGCATCCATTCTCTGCAGGCTCATGTAGCTCTGTTGTTGGAAGGCATATACAGAACAGAGAGCACCTGTAATTTTATAGTTCAGCCTGATTTTCAGGACACCAGCATGGAGATGTCCTTAATTTGTGATAGATTACAGGTGTGTTGCCTGTTGTATAGAAGGTCTTAATTTACTTTTGGCACCTTCTGCTGCAGCTTAGAAAGGTCCTGTGTTTGGCAGTCTGGGTTTTGTACCCTCAGTTCTCTAGAAATACTCTGTGATGTCTGGGCCAAGAGTTGTCCAAAAAAGCTTGACAATTTGTTTTCCTGAAACTGTGTTTTTAAACACACAGGGAAAAAATCCTACCATAATCCATTTGGTGTGATGAGATTTGTAGAGCTCCTTTTGTAAGTGTTGTAATCATTCCATGCAGTGCCCATGTACTGTTATTTTTTTCTGCTTTCTTGTTCTGCAGCTGATTCTGGACCATTTATGCTACCACAGAACTAGAAAGCGATAGCAGTTACAAGACTTGGCCAGTCCCCAGAGTTACCTGTTGCACTGCAGTTGTTTTTTAAAGCACAACATTGTTCCTTGTAGGTGGTGTTGAACTGAAGTTCATTTGTCTCCATCTGTATGGCTGCTGAAATCATTGCTGTACAGGTACTGCCGCTCAAGAGTCTGGCTTTTTTTGCTCTAGACATGGCTGAGCATTATGTTCCAAACACATTTTTAGTAGAGATACAGTGCAGTATTAGATAATTTTATGCTTTAATCACTTCTGTTAAAGGATGCAAACTGGCTTAATTTTGAGTTAGAGTTGCAAGCTTTAAGACAAGTCAAAGAATACTGTGTGCTGTCTGGAATACATTGTAAATTCCTTAGGGCAGGAACTGTGTTTCCATCTGCCTGACGTGTTTTATGTGCTCATATTTCTGTTCAAAGAAAATCTGTGCAGAGGGAAGGCTATTTCATTTAGTCAGTTCAGGAGAATGAGATAAATGTCAGTGAATTCTACCCCTTGCATGTACATTTGAATTGTGAAGGAGTGAATTAGCCAACATGCATAATCCAAGCAGGCATTTCTGCTCCTCAGTTAGTTTATCTGTAGTGCATGGTGTGGGTTTGGCAGCTGGGTCATGCAGCCAGAGCATGCAGCTGATCCCCTCAGCATCATGGCATGTTGGATAATGTGAGCTCACGAAGTACTGACATATGAAATCTGTTTGGGCTACTTGCAGAGGTGAGGATGTAGCTATCCAGATGTGGGGGATCAAGGCATTTCTTAGCATACACCCTAAGTGAATTAAAATAGACTTTGAAAGTGGTGATATAGAAAGAAACAATGATTTATAAGCTGGGGTTTCAAGCTGGACTGGTTTTGAACCCAACTGCCAGTTGGCTGTGGTGGAAGAAAATTGTGTGTGTTAACTAATTGTTGCTGTTGCCTTCAAGCTGCAGGATAAAGGCACTGTGTGCTAAGGTGCACCACCAGCTGGAAAAACCTTCATGCACATGGAATTTTGCGCCTCACTGCTGGTACTCTTGACAGAAGTTTCTGTCGTCATCCTGCTCATCGCCGCACTGAGTCTTTGATTGCTATGAATATGCTTGGACTGATCAGCTTCCTAAATAATTTGAAGTCTTCCCATACCTAAACTGGAAGTCTTGCAAAAAGTCAAGGCTTCTTTTTTTAGTCTTAAAAAATGACAAAAGTACACTCTCAGGTCATACTATCTATCTTTGGACTATGTGGAAGGAGATTAAACTTCTGAAAGTTACTTTGACGCTTCCAAGAATTCTTGCTTTTTGGCTTGAGAAGTTCATTTGCTTATGCCACGCTTCTATCTCTGACTTTGTAAGGCCAAACAGTCCCAGTAACTAAGGAACAGAACGGCTGAATGTTTTCATAAAAACAATGTTGCTGCTTAGAGATGTGATTTACTACTTAAGTGTGTCTCTACATATATACAGAGGCAAAAAGTGATGATGACCTCATCTTCGACAAGCTCAAAAAGCAGTCCCCAAGCCAAACGTACTGTGATCAGACACAACTCCAGTGACTTCAGCTGCACTATTGCCATTAATGTCAGTGCTCGCTTAATCGCTGACATAAGCCTGTTTGTACTGATCAGTGCTTGAAATGTAAACCCAAAAGAAAAAGTAAATCATCTTGCATCTTTCCTGGTATCTTCACATTGGAAAAAGGAGAAACTAGTTAATAGTCAGGATTTTATAAGTAAAATTTAAAAAAAAAAAATTTGATATTGTCTTGTTATCAAGCTCTTAAATGAATTTAACAGTACTCAGACCATGCCCTTTACTTAGAATCAGTTGTAAGTGATGACATATTGCAATTATTAGAAACACAAAACAGACCTGCATATTTTCTAACCTATTAAAAAAATAAGTATCTTCCAGTTTTTCTATTTGGCAAAAGTTTCTCAGAATTTATGAGTAATGTTCCTCTGTTCTGTTCAAAAAAGATTCCAGGTCACAAGCAGGCTATTCTGATAAATTCTAGTAGTTTTTAAATGCTGCATATAGGCCTCATTTAATCTCTACTCATAATATTTAAAATTTAAATATTTAAAATCTTACACTTGCATGCTTGTACCGAAACAGTTATTAATCTTTACCAGAAGGAAAAATTTCTATTTGTGTAATATTTATTGATGTTAAACCCACATTATATCAGCACAACAGTCCAAAGTAATGATAATACATTTTTTATAAATACAAATAAAAGGTGGCAAAATAATGCTAGTGAAGCTAAACAAAAAAGTAAATTAGCATGTCACAGTTGAGGAAAATTTGGCAAAAGATATGACATACTTCTAGAATAAAATCAGATTATTCCCACCTGACAGACTATGATGTTAATCTAGATTAACCATCCCCATTACTAGTCATATCCTGCACCAGAATAGTACTACCTTGTGTGCTAAAGTTTATTAGTCACTAAAAAACAAAACAAACTTTGTGTACTTACAAAGCAATACACGTATAGCAGTAATGCAATATATGGTGTACACAATTACAAAATTAAAAAAAAAAAAACAACAAAAAAAACTGAATAAATGAACTGAGATAAGAGATTTCAACACTTTTATTATAAATAATGAAAGATACCATATATGTGCTTCATATAAGGAATACAGTGTTTTCCTTTCCTAGCAAAGTATCGTAGCTCGTACCATCAAACACTCATTTTCCTTGTCAGGCCTAGCAATTCTTCCATCCATTCTCCCCGCCCTCCCCTTCAACTTAAATTCATTTGGTTCTAATTTAAAACTACCTAGTCAGGTGTGACTTAAGTGGGGCTCCACTTCCATGTGGATTTGCCTTGCATTCTGAAAGTCGCCTTCAGGCTTTTCACCTATGGTGCACAGACTCTACTCCTTAAAAGAGTTGTCATTTGCCTGCAGTCAGGAGAAGGAAAAAATAAAATCTACCAGAGACATATTATGTTAAGAAGAAAAAACAAAAAGGAGCAAACTGGATGTTTTTGCCTATCTTCATTTTCTACTTCCTCAGATTTGCAAACCTATCACCTGTGGTGTATACTTGTCACTTAAATCCATATTGCAGTTTCAACCCATTTTTCACTTACTATACATTCCTAAAATCCTCACATATTACACAAGCTTTAAACAGTCAAACATCCCATACATACACTCCCTAGTTTTCAGCTCACCTTAGAATTTCAGAGTCTTGAATGGCAGTATTGCAAGGTTACAGAGTGCTGTCGGAAGATCCAGAGAGTTTCAACCTCTTGCCCAGTCCCCCTCCCACCCCTTGCAGTGACTCACTGCACTGGTTCATACTATCAGCACTTTTTCCCATCTAGTTACCAATGTGTAATCTGGAGTAGATTGTTACTATGTGTCAGCTCTTCTTTGTTGTCCTACAGAAGTTAAATTACTTCTGCTTAGACTGCCATTGCTGTATGTTTGTAAATAAGCCTCCTCCTAGATGGTAAAAAGGAAAAACACAAATGAATTGAAAGTTAGGGTGTTGATATCCAAACTAACAGCATTGAAAGAAAGATTTTTTTTCATTGTTGAATAGAAAGCAGTTTGCAGAGATACAGCATTTGCTTACATTTCTTTTCCTTGTCTCTTCCTGTTTTATAATATTGCACTTGTTTCATCATAGCTGTCAGAATGTGTAACCATTTTAGAACTGTTGATAACCCTTGAAGAACATCTTGCACCATTAAGATTGTGTAGCATCTACTTACTGCTTACGAAGGTATGTAGTGAAAAATCTTTCTCTCTGATGCATTTTGGCCTCTATGAAAAGGGTTATGAAGCAACATAGGTTAAGGAACTGGTGAGTGTGATTTGTTGTGCAATGTGTACATCTCTATTAATAATCTATCTATTCTTCTAATTTGGTATAATGAATAAGGAATATATGGTTACTGTGTTTGTTGTTTATCTTTTGTACATGAAGGTGTCTGCCCTTGCATAAAGTGACATAGGAGTATCATTGGTCAAGGCAATGGCTTTCAGTGTTTCTGCTTTGAAAGGAAATGATGGAAGCGGCAGTTGAATCTACAGGTCATCGCTCTCTACCAGGCCAGGCTGCATTGTCAGGTGGACTGGATTTGCTTCAGGCTGGAAAGCTGCTTTGATGTCTAGTCCTTGGTCACAGAGAGCAGCGTATCGGCTGGCTGAGGGCCGCACCTTCTTTGGCTTGGTCTGCTGAGGGGGTTGTTGCCACTGAGCTATAGATTAAAAAGGAAAGAAAAAGCGTTAGCCCTCATGAGCTGTGCACCAAAGTGTGCCAGATGCTCAGTCAACCCTTTGTGAAGGAGATACTAATTTCTGAGAAGCAGAAAACCATTATATCAAAGGTAAATTTGTTTCATTTCTTGGCATTGTTTTGTTTTGTTTTGTTTTTTCTCAGCATCTAGTTTCACCTTCAAATGTGGTAAGTAAATACAACAGTCTGTGTTACTTTTTGGCATTGTTTTCTACATTTCCTTGTGCCACTGGGAAGGGTGACAGCAAGGAGGTTGTTTTTGTGCACTCGTATTACAGTAACAGGTCTGTTCTAGGGTTAGTTGTTGCATATAAAAGGAAATGATCTGGTTGCTGTTGCCACCCCTTGTCAGCTGAAGAATACGGAGCTGAGTCTCCATTCACAACTCCCACTTCCACCACCACCCCAGAAACCGTCCTTTATCAGTCTCTCCCCTTCCCCCTCCTCCTTAGTTCTTACTATGAGAAGACTGGTAAGAGATATTTCTTTCAGAAAACATTCACTATGTAAGGGGCTGCTTTGGAGCAAACTGAGTTATTAAGCAGAAAGCCATAAAAACATCTACTATACTTTTGGTAGCTGTCACAGGTGTATTACAGACTAATGTACAAAAGAATACAAAAGGTTAGGGAAGTGCCAGCAAAACAACAGTAATAATGATCCACAAAAATCATATAATCATGCCATTATCTGTTGTTAATTAGCTATATTTAATGTACTAAGGAAAACCAGAAAGCATGCAAGCTTGTTTTGCTTTAGGTGTCTGAAAGATGGTGAAATATACTTTGACAGAGCATTTGTTGTCTTGAAGTGGATGTTTACTATTGAGGAGAAACTATAAACAAAAGAAAGAGAGACCAATGTAAACCATTCTGTGAACAACCCAAAACTTATAGAACTGTTGCTTTTGGGGGGATTAATATGATCATGAAAATTGAAGCCACTTACTATAAACATCCAACCTGGCAGTGCAAGACACAATCCCAGCCTCATTCTTAGCTGAAACAGTGTACCAGCCAGCATCCTCCTTTGTAGCTCCCTGAATAAGCAGGCAAATGTAGCCGTAGTTATCCTGGTGCATGCTAATCAAAAGAAAAGTAGAAAATTACTATTTAAATCACAAACCAGTGTAGACTATTTGAAAATGGCATTATGAACCGACCCAATCTTAGTTACAGATTGATTATAGTCCAATTTTAATTAAAATTTTAATTAAAATGGAATTCCTCTGAAATTAGCAAGTAGAAAATAAAGCCTTGAGTATGCTTGACAGTTTGACAGTTTACTATCCTGTACTGAAAACTAAGAAGAAAAAACACATGAAGTAACTTCTCTTTCACAGTTATGGATTAAGACATCTGGAGTAGCAGGAGCACCAGATCTTACCCAGACTTTTTGTGGAAAGAATAAAGAAATTCGATGAAGATCTTAAAATATAAAATATTGAATCTTAGTGCTTAACTGTGCAGCAGAATTCTGAATCAGTTTCTGCTGAAAAGCACATAGCGTTCCTTTGGAACCTTGATTTTCACTAGCAAATTTCTGTAGTCTTGGCTCTGGAAGAGTAAAACTAGTCCTCTTGCTTAGAGTGCAAAGGTAGTTTAATGATGGAAAACAAGTAACAGTTCAGCCACTAGGCTGGCTGCAAGTTTGAGTAGATGTCATAAATTATTACAATCACTAGTTAATATTTATGAGATGCCCTTTACACAAAGTGTTCATGTGACCTTTTAGGTTTTTATATGTTTTACAGGACAAATCATCATTGAAATTACACATGGGGGGATTATTCTAAGTCAGTCTAACCTCACTCGGTCAGTGTTGTATGTGAGTGACTCGTTCTCTTTCTTCCAAAATATCTGAGGAGATGGCTCCCCTGAGATTCGACACTCCAGTCGCACTGGGAATCCCTCAGTCACACCTGTGTTTTGTAGCTTCTCTATAAACACAGGTGCTTTTTGTACTTCCTTAGCTGTGAAAATAAAGATTGCAGTTATGTTGACATTTGTGTACGAAAACATAGCCTTTCTTTCAGCAGTGTGCTAAAAACAATCCTGAAAGTGGCAGGAAACCTAAGTGTTGTCTTCATTAATCACAAAGTTCAGTCCTGGTTCCTCTGAAGAAAACAGTCCCATCATTATTTTAATAGGGGGAAAAGTAGAGTGCTAAAAAGCTGATTCTTCTCTAAAACAATTGAAATGTAGAGCTTGACAACTAGATAAACTGGCTGCACTATGCTTGGCAAAAAGTGCTCCTTCATATTCCACAAAAGCGTGGACTTTCAACTGAAGAAGGAACTGCTGTACCAGAAGTCTGCAGTGGCATTAGTCTGATGTGCTGTGAAATGCACAAACATATCCTGCTGGCTGCCCAAAGGTAGCTGTGGGTCTGCACAGCTTGTCATTACAAAGAGACATCCAGGGAAACAGTCTGGTTTGTGGCCTCAAGGCCAGTAGCCCCCTTGTCTTAACTGTGTGCACGGATATTACACGCCAGCCAACTTATGCCACAACACAACGTGAATAGCTCATCTATAAATATACCATACTTCTGTTACTGCCAGGTTTCCTTTTCTTACCCCCCACCCCTCAACGTGCCATTTGGCATCACTCATGTTTTCTTTTTTCATGCTATCCTGGCACTGCTCAGTCTGAATGCTTAGCACAAAGATGTTACCTGCAACAGTGAGCTCCAGGCTGAATGAATTTTCACCAGCTCGATTGCTGGCAATGCACGTGTAGATTCCAGCATCTCTAGATGTGACTGGTTCTATGATCAAGGAGTGCACCCCATTCTCACGCACCAGCATTTTGTGAGAGCTGTCAGGGCGAATTGGTCTGCCATTAAGTTGCCAGCTTAAGTCTGGAGTTGGCAATCCACTAACCTTGAGTGTAAAGAGAATAGTGGGAAATTGTTTTAGCCACATGAAACACTGGAGGAGTCCTGACTTGTTACTTCAGGGAAGTAACTTCAGGGAAGTTTGGTTTGGTTTGCTACTGCAAGTGTACCAAAAGATTTAAAGATCTAATTCTGTCCTGATTTACACACTGAGTCAGTTGTAGTCATTTACTTACTTTCTGGCCAACTCCCTGAATTCCATGATGTGTTATGGGCGTGACTGAAAAAAGATCAGTGTTTAGATAGGCTAGAAGCGAATACATTGCAAAACAAAAGGCAGGGTGACACCTTTTGTCTTTTTTATTGTTTGCTCTTCAAGTGGAATGAGAAGATACTCCTTTCTAGATTAACTTCTTATTGGAAAACTTGCAGACAAAAAGACGTTAGCTGACTAACTATTGGCCTCCGAAGTTCCATTCCACTGAGGTGTACCCCAGTGACAGCACCACCTGCACCAGTTTGTGCTTGGTCTGTGCGAACAAGTCTTGTACTTTTGAAAGCCGTGCCACTTGCTGTGGGGACTGCTTCAGAGCAAACAGCTTCTCCCAAATAGGTCAGCATAAAGTAAACAGAAGTCACCCAAGCCTGAATTATTTCTGCTCAGCAGAGTCATAAATCAGGTTTATACTGTTTGAAACTTTTAACGGGGGTTCAAAACTCATGCAGTAAAAGGACTTAAAATGTAGAAACACATTGTCTTTATAGTGTGTGCTGCTTGCCTCCACACCCCAGCATAGCTGCATTCTATAAATCAGTTTACTGTGAGCTCTAAGATTTGCCCAAAGCACTTTCATTGGAGGGGAGGCAAACTTTTATTGTCCACTTACTCACTCATAAGCAATGAGATTAACTGCCCTACTAACAAGCGCTGAAACTGCCAACAGGCAAAATAGCTTTGAAAAGAAACCAATGTGGTTTTTGAGTCAGCTGATGTTATCAAAAGGCTGCTGCTACCCTTTGCATGACACTTGCCTTGCAGTCCATCCTGCATAGTTTTCCTTCTTGAACAGTCAGGTCTCCAGGAGCCTGCAGAAAATGAGGCCGGAAGAATCGTTCCTGAATTGGTTCATTTTCATCACCACTGTCCCTTGATCGAGATCGTGGTCTTAAAATAACATGAAATAAAGGTAAATTATTTTCTTTCTCTGCTAAATAAGAAGAACCATAATCACTTATAAGACTGCTGTGAATTTTAAACCACTTCTTTGACCTATACCATAATCACCCCATATTTACACATGTGCACTGGTAGCATTTGGCCCAGACTGAGTTAATTACGACACTGCAGTTACTTAATTACTTTCATTTAATTGACACATTGTGACAAACTATGACCTGTATAACAATATTGCTACAGAATAATTGCTTGTAATATTAATTAATTTTATAAATTATAGTATTTTTGCTTAGTCTTTGAATCACGGAAATACAAATAAAACAAGTTGGCAGGCCTTGGCATGTAGCTTCAGTTCCCCATTTCCAGTGTCCTGTATATTTAATCCCTTCACTGCTGCTGATTACACTAGAAAGTACAAGGACTGTTCATTAATCACGGTTCCCTTTCAGAAAATAACAGCAGCTAAAAGCTAACTCATCTCAATTGAGAAGAGACTTCTCACACCAGACTTATCTTCTCTTGTTCTGTACTAGTGAAGACGGTGCAGAAAATTCCATGTATTGAATTGCTGTGGATATATTTATTCCTCATTTAAAAGGTTTTTTGTATGAGATACTCTTGAATATTTTCAATTCTACCAAACTGTGGAGTTGAAACAATGAGAATTTCGATTGTGAGCAACAGAAAGAATAACTTTGATTGCTAATTCTTTTTTATAAAGGTACCATAAACAGTTTGATAAATAATAGAAAGGAAAGAAAAATAACTCCTGTCCCCACACACAGTATCAATCACCTTAAGATTCCATGATATCATTTAATCCATTTTCAGCATTGGCTATTCTTGCCTGTTAATTTAATCCATCAAATCTTTTTCTAAGTCGTTCCTCATTTAACTAGATTTTTATTTCCATTGAAATTAGATTATTCCATTTGTGTGATTTAGTAATCAGAGGATCTTGAAACAAAATTTTGTATCCATTTTTGTCCTTGCCTGATCAGCTCCAGTGGGTTCCATTCTGGAGCCAGCTGCTGCCTACAGTAACATCCTGTGTAAAGGAAGAGGAGCTTCTCAAATATCCTCCAAAGACCACTTTTATCAATGACACATTACAGTGAAATTCTCTTTTCTGAATCCCATATTCTGATAACTTTTGCCAGTGTTTCTCTTTTGGCCGCTGTTTGCAGTGTCCATGCTGCAGTATAGGTGCCCATATGCGTTTTCTACTGCCCCAAGGGCATTTCTCTAGGTTAAAATAATTCACAACAAAAAAGAGCTTAAAACCCTCAGTGGTTACATTAGGAAAAGAAGACGCTGTACTGCTGCACAGAAGATAAACACTCCAGCTGCACGCGCTGCTCCACCGAGGCTGCGGTTAATTAGAGCTGCTTGAATTTGATTTATTTTGTCCTGCTCTGTTGTTTCCCTTTTCTCTGCTATTGCTCTGTTTGAATTGGCCAGGCATCACCTGTGCTACAGTAGTCTCTCTTATTAATAGTTAAATGCTGACTTTTTAATGACCATCACAGCTTTCCCACAGCCATAACTAAAGGCAAATGGAGGGGCTGGGAGGGGTTGTGTAGATATCTAGTCCAGACTGCTTCGTAATGGAGGACTGGATACTGCAATGGGAAACACAGACTGACATCCCTGCACACACTGAGAGCTTATGTAACTCTTCAGGTGCCTAAATCCATGTCTGAAGCACTTCATAGTTTTTGCCACTTGCACATGTCTAAAGCTACTTCAGTAGCTCCAACACTGCAGCTCATAAGCAACTCTGAGCCTTAGCTGGTGAGCTTCTAATCAGTTTTGCAGACATAGATGCCTCGTGCAGGTAGATGGGATGGAAGATGGAGAGCAACAAGGAGAAACTGTACTGCTATTGTTTGGTAATGAGTTCTGCAAGACCCACTAGAAATGTGAATGCATCTAGTCAAGTGAGTGCTGCACAGTGCAAGCAACTTGTGCAAAATCTGCCTCCACATTATTGATAAGCATTCTGTTGATAAGATGCCAACAAAGTACAAGTAACTGGTGCTTTGTAAGGTCTTGTGAGGCTGAGCCAAACAGGTGAACTGGCACCACAGGAGTGTGAAAGCTGCCATCTCATTGCTGCAGCTGCAGGAAAAGGCAGCACTGGTCAAAACTGGGAGGGGTATGTGTGTGGAATTTATGCAAATAAAATGGAAAACAAAGAAGTTAAGAATTTGTGACCACAGATGTTGCATTTCTTTTTACCTCTTTGTAAGTTTACCCTAAAATCACAGACTCTTTTTTAAGCCTTTGCCTTGAAAGGTGAAACTAGGGTCATTTCAATTCTAAAACATCTTGTGGTTTTAAACAAATAATGAAATGAGTAGAGCCAAGTGCTTCAGATGTCTAGGAATGACAAATTGCAACAGACTGGAATACTCTTGGATTCATTGTGGGCTCTTCGGAGTTGCAAAGCGGACATCACATTGCACAGATCAGTTTCAGCAGAACTGACATCAAGTACTAAATGTGTCCAGGGAGACTCCATGGGTTGGTACAGTACAATGCACTGGGAATTTCAGTGAGCAAGAAGCTGAAGAAGACTTTATGACTGACCATATGGTAACGATCACTAATTTGGAATAAAGGAGATTAAGTTCAAATTAATCCCCTAAAATTGAGAGCAGGGTGATGGAGTTTCGTTTTAAAATCTTCTTTTGCATTTTAAGATTATTTTCTTCTTTGCATTTTAAGATAATTTTCTCATGCATTTTAAGATTTATTTGGGACTCTGGCTGCCATGCTTAGGTGACACAATGTTTGTTGAGCACCTTGTCATCTAAGGGATTGAGTCCAAGCTTTGTATACACCAGAAAATTCAAAAGTGGCCACCCGCATCAAGTGATGCTAAGAAAGTGCCGTTGGTCAGCTAAGCAAATTTCAGAAAAATACATCAAGAGTGAAATAAAACTCCTGAGTTCTGCCAGAACACATTCTGTAAGAGATTAAATATACTTCAGGAGAAAGCCTGTCAACAGTGCAACAAGTCATAAAGTTCATTAAGCTAAAAATTACACTTGTAATAAAACAAGCAAACAAAAGGTTTTGTTGCTCTCAAGCAGAAAAGCTTATAGAAATAATATTTTAATGCCATAGGAATATTACTTATCAAAAGTCTATGGCAATAGACATGACAAATATCACAGTGTAAGGGGGAACACAGTAATCTGGGATATTACATTCGAAAAGCCAGTGGCAGGAGTCTGTCTTAGGAAGGTTTTGTGTGCTCCCATTTCATCAGTCTTGAGTGAACCCTCCAGTGGGAGTAGTGAGAACTGTCACTAAACAGAGATTCTATGCTGAATGCTTACAGAAACTGCTCTTCCAGAGCAAAGATAATGGGATAATTCACATGGTAATTTTACAGGAAATAAGAATCCCCAATAATTGCCCTAATTTTAATTAAACCGCTCTATGGAAATCCTTTATTTATAATTCATTACTCACTGGACACCCAACCAAAAGCAATAGCGGTTGCTTGAGTGCCTGTCTCCATTAGAAAATAAAATACCAGCCAGAAGTGGCCTTGGACTTTGAATGCATTTGGAGAGATTGAAAAGAGCCTCCTCCATTATTACCTGAGGGTTCTGTCCATCACAGAAAGAGACACACACACATTTTGTCCTTCAGGAAGCTGCAGGAGTGGCAGCTGCTCGATGCTTTCACCCCTGCCTACCTTCCTGTCATTTTTGCTTTTAAAGGTCTTTCCTCTCTGTCACCCCATGTGCACTGACTTATTTAGTTGAAACCTGATTCCTCATGGCAGCTTTTCCCTTCAGGGGTTAATGTGGACTTTCCATTTTCACCCATTATCTGCAGGTGCCAAGTGCATTAGTGACTGGACGGGCTACACCAGATGGCCGCAGCCTTTTCTATGCTGTTCTCACAGTGCAGGCCTGGCAGGATATTGCCCTCCAGAAGCACTCTGAACTTTGGGCTTAACAGGCCTAGGGGTGACACACTGCAGAGGGAGCTGGTGGCCACCTTGGAGAAATGCTGGGAAACGCTGGGAAATGCTTTCAGGGCTGCAGTTTGTTCCGTGCAGGAATAAGACTGACAAGATCTTTTAAACAACCAGCCTCACTTCCTAGCACTTTACAGCTACCAGAGCGGGGAAGAGAGCTTGTTTTGCATGCAGCAGTTCTACAGTACACACTAGTACCACCACTAATTGTTACAGGAATCCTTTCCTGGTTGTACACTGACTGTGTAATTACATGTACTCTGTATATTAGTTGGGTAATATTGAGATTCTATGGCTGTTGTAACCATTAAGCAAAGCACATGCCTCATTACAGCAGAATGCAGAAACCAGAGCCCTCACACCCCCTTGAAAGCAGTTCTGGTAACCAAAATGAATTTTTTTGTATCATCTAAAGATAGCTAAGTTGTGCTAAACAGCCTCATAAATGCTTTGGATGAAGAAAGAAAAAAATTATTTGAAGGGACAATTCCCTTCTAATGACCCAAAAACATAACCCAAAGCTTCACATATGAATAATTGTAAACTCACCAAAGACAAGTTTAATACTTTATTTCTGACTCATAATTCCTTATAAGAACCTGAACTGAAATATTAAATACTGAAATACTAAAATTTCTAATGTAAATCTAATAAACCTCTTTGACATGCAGTTATTTCTGCTGTTTCTTTAAATGAATACTTACTAGAAGCTGCAGAAGATAGAGGTTCCTGGTAGAACTCTAATCAGGTGAAATACTTTAAAAAAGCCTAAGTGACAAGAGCCTTCCCAACAGCTGATAGTGTAATTTGAGATACAGAGTAACTAGTGAACACCACAGAGAAAGGAAGAGGAGACATGGAAAATTAAAGATATTTAAAAGTAATGTCATTTCAGAGGTTGCTTATACTTCTCAGTGTGCAAGCTCTGCAGCCATTTTCAGACAGGAGAGGTCACATTTCTTCCTGAATGCCATGCTTTTAACTTACCTGCTTACCTCACATTCTCTACCTTACCACAGTTATTTTGCAAAATCCATATTATTAAAAGAAAAAAAAAAAGGCATCAAATACCTTCTTATGTGAGGCTGACCTGAAGGTGACCAAGCACTGCGGCCTCTTTGATTTACAGCTTGAACCATCAGCCTGCCTGTGCAACTTACTCTGCCCTGTTAGGGTGATAGAGAGGAGGAACATTAAAAGACTTAAAATGTGTAATAATAAATGTTCAACCTGATCTGGTTTTTTTTTTGCCTACCTGTTTTATCAGCGTCCAGTCTAACAGGGAACAGACTGGAATGACTGTGACTATGATACATTCATGGTTTATTAAAAAAGACTGTTAGTACCACGGGCAATCAAGTCCTTATTGACTGTTATTGATGTGGGTGAGAGGTTTCTCTGTGTATGGAAAGTGGGAAGAACAACAAGAAAAGTTCAAGGTCCTGAACATGGCCCATGGCGAGTGTTGGCAGTTAACAACAGAGTTGCTGCCTCCAAAGTGGATTGATCTACTTGATCTGGTGGGCCCAAGACTCAAAAAAACCCTCCTTAATGTAAAAGCCAAAAGAATTTGACAAGTACTTAACAGGTCCTCTCTGCAGAGTGAACCTGGTTTGAGGAATTGCACTGAAAGGCACAGCTGTGCTCATGGATATTCGTGATAATTCAGGTTATTTTCAATGAATGATAAATAAAACATGGCTCTGGTGTATTTGGTCCCCTTTTTTCTTTTACTTTGTGTTTTTAGAAGACAGGTTGTCCACCACAAGCACGAGTCCTAGCAGACTTGGGATGGGACTGCCTGGAGCCAGAACTGCCGACTTTCAGGGCTCCGTAGAATTCACCCTGGAAGGGGTAAAAGCATCTGGTGGATCTCATAAATACCAGCTCTGCCCCCTGGGCTGCTAGCAGTAAGGCCACATCCACATCAGCTCTGCAGTGTATTTCAGCTCTAAGCTGTGAGCTCCACACTCAAGTCTGTCAGCATAAAAGTGACAAATATTTTTATCACTGTAATTGCGGGGTTGCAAATAACGGTTCTTTAAGAACTGTCCAAAGCCCATCAGAAAACAATTTCACCAGGCTCACAAGTAGCCTTCAAATAGCAACAACTTTTGTGTTACTTCTGCACTGTTAGAAATGAAGTCTGTGTCCCACTTCTATTCCCATGACCCATTTAGTCCACAAGAAAAATCCCTACATTAAAATAAGCCATTGTGCAAGACCCACAGCAATTCCTTATGTAAAAGCTTTATTTTTCCCCTTATGTTATAAGACTATTAAAGACATCTGGAACAAATGAATTTCTATTTTGGGCACCACTACATATTAATATTCTTCTGGCAGGTGATGAATACACATAGTTTGGGATCATTTCTGCATATCTCAATACGGGATGGTGTCACAAATGGAAACACAAAGGGCAATAAGGAATTTGGATAGAGAAGATTAAGCAGGAAGCCAAAGATTTTGGAAAAGTCACAGGATGAAGAGGAAGGAAGCAAAGAATGGGAAGTAATTAATGAGAAGATGTCCTAGAAACTAAGGGAACTCCAGCCTGAGGACTGTGGGTGTGTAGTGCAAAGAAGGAGAGAGAATGGGATAAAAAGAAAGAGGGTGAAAATAAGAACTTGATGCAAGCCCATACAGTCCATGGAAAGAGCTCAGTTAAGGGATATGACCTCTAACTAAAGGCCTAAACCAGGCAAGGTTTTGTGTTTGTCTAGGCCCAGGGTCCATTTGCTCTGTATTAAATTCTATGGCAAATTTTACAACAAACCCCAGTGGTGTGTCAGAACTGTAATTCCAGCTTACTGCACTTTACGCTCTGGGCAATGGGGCCTGCCGTGTTAACTACCATGGACCATCTCCAGGGTCTGTCAACAAGGCATTTTATACACATAAATCCTATTATGTTAGTCCGGGTCATGAGATGGCATGAACTGGCAGAGCTTTAATGAACTGAATCCTTTGCTTTAATAAAACCAATTTCTATCAGCTGAGAACATGTCTTTTGCTTTATAGTTTGGTGATTCCAGTAGCAATGACCAAAACACAGCAACAGCCTAGCAAATATCTACCAGTCCATCAGAGTTCTGATGTGAGCTCCCTTACATTTATGTTCTTCGCTTTCTTAAGGAAAGGCTGCCAAATTTGCCTAAGTTTGTGATAGCTCTGAGACATGGACAACTTTCCATTAGAATTGAGAAGGCTTTGCCAGAATTATTTCCACTCAGAATGACTTAAAAGAATTGGAATCCAGATCTTTGAGAGTGAAAGGCTAGTACATTAACTCAGAGCCCTTCTTTGCCTCCATTGTACTGTTAAATGCGTAGTAAAATCAAGCAAATAGTGGAAGAGATAAGTATGTTTGCTTGGGAATTACACTGTAAAGAAAGAATAGAATGGGCTTGGTGAAACACAGATGTTTTGTTTAGGGGAGCCAGAGGAGGATGCTTCTGGTTCTTCTCCAAAGAGGGGAAAAAAGCACAAGCACAGAATTTTATCATGTAACAAAGCCGCTTTTTCAAGCCCCAAGCTGGGAACCACACAAATCCAGCTCATTTTAGTACATCCAAAAACCCGCTAACAAAGTAGTGCCATCAATGACAAGAGCTGGTAACTTGGGTCACTGTTGTGTCATTGAATGAGCATTATCCAGAACAACAAATGCTCAAAAGTAGGCTGTAAATATTCAGGGACAGAGTACAGTGCCCAAACACAAAGGCAGTTTGTACACCAAATTCTCCAAGACTTTGGATCACACAGTAACACTACACAGTGAAACTCTGTGCATGCACTGAGACAACACTTAGAGGAAGATGAACAGGAACCACTTCTTACCTTGAGCATACATATACTTTTAAACCTGTTGTGAAATTTCACAATTTAAATGCTACCAAGCATTTTAACAATGTCATCTATGTGTAAAAGCTCCCAGCTTGAACAATTCCATGGCCTTATGCTATTTCATTAGTATTTCTTTTACTTATATATGTAGAAATAATCATTAAACCACCTCTATTAAAGCACTGCAGTTTGTTGAATCTACCCAAAAGCTGCTCTCTGTGTGTTGTCCATGTGTATAACCCCTTACATTCACAAGCCCTCTCCAGCATGAGCAGGACTGACAAGCTGCAGAGTGAGACAAAAATGGCA
Organism: Oriolus oriolus; assembly: GCA_013400235.1. NCBI lineage: Eukaryota > Metazoa > Chordata > Aves > Passeriformes > Corvidae > Oriolus > Oriolus oriolus. The sequence goes on along the minus strand of VXBT01011977.1, from coordinate 1,645,860 downwards.
GCGTCATGCTAAGTAACCTAGCAACGTGCAAAACAGAGCACAACACTCCTGCTTAGATTAAACTCTGTCTCAGTGATACAGTTTGTTATTCTACAGTGTGATTCTGCTCACAGGCCTAGTCTTGGCAAGATATTTGGCACTACAGAGGAAAATAATTCATTACATCCCAAAAGTTATGTTACTGCTTTGGTTTCTCACATGCAACTTTCCCCTCAATTTGCTGTGGTGTAGGAAAAGTGGATTGAAAAAGCTCCTTCAATAGGATGAGTGACCTGTAAGTTTGGCTGTATCTAATGAACTAGTGGGTTCTGCTGTGTACCTCAGCTCTTGTATTAAATCTGCAAAGAAGAAATGGTAAACCAGTAACACTCTGTGTTTTAGAAAAGCACTGTTTAAGATCAACACAGGACACCATTCTGCTATATAATAGTGCTAGATGTTTTTTGCCTTACAGACTTGCAATCTGCCTAATGTAAGCATGTTGAGGTGTGATATACTCCCACTCATTTCAAAAAATTGGCCTCAGTCAGTGACTAGGGTCAACAAAAGAAAGTTAAATCACTGGACTGGGTTTCTTCTGCTGGAAAACCGGATTTTTTTTCCTCCCTTTATATATATGTGCTATCCATGCTCAGTTAGAATACTGAGATGTTATCAGCTGACACAACTGGTAGAAGAGTAATTAAAAAATGACACCCCTCCCCCTTGAAACTTCAAACCATAGGAAAAAAATTGCTGTTGAGTTTCTAATCTCTTGGAGATAGAAAGGTCCCACCCTACTGATGCAAGATGAAAACAGAAATCTAACTTGCATACTTTACAGTGACTTCATCACTTAATTAAATCATGCATATGTGAGATGAGATAGTTTTCTGAAGATTTATGTCCAGAAGGATGTTTGCTCTGGAGCCAAACCTTCATTTACCTGTGGGTTAGCAGCCATAATAGTGTAATTCCCATCATCATCCAGGGTGGAGGCTGCAGTATGCAGCGTGCAAGTTCCATCAGGTTCTCTTTGAATTCGGTAGTGATCACTTCGTTTAGAAATTTGCTTCCCATCTTTAAACCAATAAATCTGCAGGAAAAAAACAAAGCACAGCCGGTAAGAGGTGGGTGCTCATTGTCATAATTTCTCAATTAATAGCACTAAAGAATTTTAGACTTTAGAACTGCTGAAAAACTCTCTGATATGTAGTAAAAGAAAACTGCTTTGATCAACTCCTCATTCCATGAGCCGCTTTCACTAACAGTTACAAGATTATCAGTGGGCCAAAGAGAAACAACAGCCTAAACATTTTCCAACAAAATGTACAGGTGCATAAGAGCTGAACATTTCAAGAACTGAAACCAAATGTCACTACAAAGAAAAGACTACTAATTTCAGAGATTACTAATTTTACATTTATTTTGCTTAAATCTGAAGAAGTTGCAGAGAGAATTTGAGAATGCTTTTGCTCTCTTTTCAGAAAATAAAAACATAAACAAAAAACCCAAGATAATGACAGGCTTAATTATTTCAATGATGAATAAAATAGAAGCCGTGATCTCACTGTTTAAACACCCGTTTTGTCTCATATCCATTACGCTGACTGGACTGGACCAGAATGCCAGAGGGGATAGAGCTGCTCCCACTGGCAGGGAGCAGCTCAGTGTGTGGAGGGGCCAGCTCAGTGTAATGACATGATTGAAACTAACAATGTAACCGCGGTGTGACGGGCCAGCTACACAAGTGGACAGCTTTGCAAAGCAATAGGAAATACTTCAAAGCAAACCAGCACATGGACATCCGTTAGTAACTGCATGCCAACAGCAGCACAGTTCCAAGCTGCACAGAACAGTTACACTGGCTATCAAACAGAGGGCTTTTCCAGGACTTCTGATACATAATTTTATTCTCTGGCTGACCCAAGATTTACTTTCAATGAGCCAAAAAAATGATGTATGCAGGATAATATCTTATAGTAATCCATGAATTACACAGTAAAAAAATGTATTTTTAGTGCTTCAAACTTGAAGGGGAAAAGACCTCGCTTCTAGGATTTATTTTTTTATATTATATTAATAATGTAGAATCCCAACTGATATCTGCTGGAATCAAAAGTAAATGTTGTGTATGCATGAACACACACAGAGGCATATCTGAACAATGTTATGCTAGGAAGGCTGTATTCAGCTGCCCAAACCCATATTTAAGTAGAACATTATTTACTTGTCATTTCTGAAATGTGTACTACATAACATCAGCTGTGTTCAGCATTTGAGACACTTGTGCAGATACCAACACCACTGTCACTTGTGCAGATACCTATGCATATTTTTACAAGGCCAACTCATTCAAAGTACAACTGTATTTGTCCTGATCCTGCTGGGACTATTTAGAGTGAGGAAAACACACACATTTTGCTCAGTCTCATTCTTGAAGTGGGAATTCAGGTCTTAAGAGTGAGGAAAGGGTGCCGGCTGTCTAGTAAAAAATGAAGTGACAGAGCAAAGTGCAATTCCATTCCTGATAGAGTTTAATCTACTGGGTTCTTCATATGTGCCAACATTTCAAAGCTTGAAATTCACTCACTTGGGGAAAGTTAAGGGTATACTTTTGAATTTCACAAAAACAATGGCGATTTTTTTGGAGAAAATGAGTGGAAATTTTCCTTAAAAATTTATTACTGTGTATGATTTTTATATTAACAAGCATTATGCGTCAGTTGAAATGATTTCATTTCCTCAATAGCTGGTTATACTTGTTTCCCATTTTGTCTGTCAGCAGCCTTGCAGAGACTCTGCGGTCCTAACAAAAGATTTAGTCATGTCTTCTTGTCTGCTGACAGAGCACTTACTGGAGATGCAAGAGATATTTGATCACTTATATACACATGCTAATGGGTGCTAGAACAACATAGCTGCAAAAAATGAGTTTTAACTTGCATGCTTTACATGTGTCATAATATTGCTTGGAAATCTACTGCATTAAGTAGTAACTATTTAATAACAGTACACTTATCAAAAATATCAGGAGACATGCACGGAAATACACACAAATATTAACTGAACCAGCTATCCAAACATGTATATGTTGTCCAAAACTTACTTCAACTAAGTTTAAAAGCATTGGCATCCCACAGGAGCAGTAAATTCTTAATATTACCTTTATCTGACATGGAGTTAATAAGTAAAACACTACCACTGCAGGAGACAATGGCCCTTGCAGTGATGTGTTTTCTTTCTAGGATAACTTTTAATAAATGTGCCATTAAACTACGTAAGCACTGAACACTGCATGTGGATTGCTTTTATTTGCACCAGAAACCAGTGTGTAATGACTAGGAATACAGTGGGATACACAGTACAAAGGGGGTTTGATCTTGGGCAGCACAGGCATTTTTAATCACCAAGAATTATATTCAGCCATGTGAAGAGTGAGCAGTATGAGATTTATGTAACATTTGTGTCTCAATTAACCTCTTGTACAGCACTGTCCTAATTCTGAGGAGAAATAATCCCTTAAAAAGAAGTATTCCATAGTCCCTCCCGTAGCCCCACAGCTTTCTCATTTTGATGAGAAAATAGTTTTACATTACACCAAAGGTTTTAACAAAGAGTACACTCAGATTCAAAAAGTCATATATATGAACACAGAATTTGCACATCAGTATTCAATTTACATGGCATGTTCAGGGGAAAAAATAATCAAGCCAATAACCCCGCTTAGAAAAATCCCTTGTAATGAATGCCAGATTTTAGAAACACTACAGTCTTTCCCAAAGCCATTCCTTGGCAGACCTGACAGAATACTTAGAAGGGAGGAGCTTCAAGTTAGTAAATTATTTCCAGCTTTTCATTTGCCAAACTAAAAAAATTATTCATGAGCAACACTTCCAGCTTCAACAAATGACAGCAGAAGGGCAGCTCTCAGCCACTGAGCTTTTCAAAACTGCTGTCTTGGCATGCTCTGGCAGATGAGGGGGAGATACAACCTTGGACATTTGCAAAGCCCAGCTAACAAGTAGCCATATAACAGGGCTGATATTGGTTCCATCCCAAGCAATTTAACAAATTACACAAAGCATCTGTGAGTGAATGGAACAAAGGGCCATAGTTCCAGGTGCAAGAGCAAATCACTTTTTAATGTGCACACTTTGACACTGCAGGAAAACAGAGCATCGGCTGTGAATCACAGGGCATTCACATCAGATGCTCCTCTGTAAGGGCATGCTTTAGGGGAAGTACTAAGAATGCGGTTTCTTGGCTGTGCAATCCTTATTGCCCCAGTGAGGGAAAGGAGACATCCTCTTTCATCTGTCTTAAATCAGACAGAGAAACTACACCTTAATTGGAAACTGTGGAAATTAGGGAATGGTGAAGTTGACTAAGGCTGACTCATAATAGGTCACCTAGCAACATAGTCATAAGCCTCAGGCAGGAAGAGTATCTCTGCACACGCTGCACTTCTGTCAGCAGCAGACCCATTTGTCTTCCACCCTTGTTCGGCACAACAAACTCTTACCTACGGTCATCTCAGAAGCAAAGCTAGACAAGTTTGGTTTCAGTCAGACTGGGCTTATCTTCTCAGTGTGTGTCTTCAGTTTGAAGCAGGAGTGCTTTTTTGGTATCAGTATACTGATCAACCCCACTTACTTTGCAGTGGTTCACATCATGTTGTGATCTTGGAGCACAGAACTGGATTCCTTTCAGATGAAACTAAGCCAGAAAATGTGCTCCAAGAACTCATCTAATGTGCTGCATCTGCTTCAGTCCGTGGGATGAGATTAGAGCCAGCCTGGAGTAAAACCTTCTGAAATGTGTGCAGGGATGGATATCTCATTCTAGAGATTTGATTCTTCTGGTCTGCACTCCTTGCTGATGTAGATGTAACTCTAGTTCTTTGTTCTTTCTCTGCTACCTCATAAAGTCCTTTTATTTTTAATTAACAGCTTGTACAGTATCATACATGTATACCATTGGGCATGTAAAGTCACTTGGATTTATCTCTATTTGAAATCCTAAGTACCTGTAAAACTTACACTAGATGAGAGATTTGGATACGAGTGCTTCTGCGAAGATCTTACGTAACAGCTAGGGCATCTCTGATCTTGTCTAAGAAGACAAGAGCCCCTGTCCACAAGAGGTCTCCGTAAGAGCTGCGAGGACCTCACGGGGAAGACATTGGCTTTGGCAAGTGAGTTGAAGAAGCTGCTGCCGTTTGCAGCATAATGAGTCAGTTGATTGTCAAGCAGTTTTTGAAATGGTTGTATGCAACCTACCCAAGGAAGGCATTCTTCCAAACTACTGACATCACGCAACTGGTACTTTTATATTTGCTACAAGGAAATGCTTCCCAAGCCCAACCCTCCCTCTGAAGTTGATCATTAAAACCTCACCATCATGTCTCATCTTGCTGTTGGGATATATGGGAGCTTATGGTATTTTATTACGCCTCCTTTTAAATTCCAGTAAAATCTAGTCTTGTTAGTGTATGTAGATGCTGAAGAATGAGAGATACCATGCTGGCTTCTGAACTAGAATCCACGTATTTTTGCATTAGCATGTTGCCATTCCTGAACTAATTACCCATGCTAGCAAGATGAGGTGGCTTTTGGGACTCCTGTGCCAGCTCACGTGGGGCTTTCTAGCATTGCACTGCATTCTGTGCTACAAATGTACCCTGGAGGTAACTCTGAAAATGAAAGAAGCATTGCTTCCAGGTAAAATAATTGAGAAGAAGTCGCAGGAGGGAGTAACTGCGAGCAGTAGCCTCACAGCAGCATTTTTTACTAGATTTTGACTAAATAACTCCAGTTATGCCAAAAGAGATTTGGCAGTTTATGCCAGACAGGAATCTTTCTTGTCAAGTGTGAGTATCTCCTGTTCCTGTAAGATACAGCCCAGAGAGTCCAGAGCCTGATGGTACAGTACCAACACAGAACAGTTCAGAGAAATTCTAGAAACATTTACCATCTTTTCTTACCTTTGGCTTTGGATTTCCTGCCACTTTGCACGTAAATGTGACAGGCATTCCCTCAAAGGTTTTGTAGTGCTTCAGCTTTATCTCAAAATATGGTGATGTACTGTTATCAATAAGTTCATCTCCATGTTGCACTTCGTCATCTGATTCTTCCACAGGAGATCTCTCCAGCCTGTATTCAATTTCACTGATCAACCTTTGCTCAAAGCTGGAGACTTTATATTCCTGCCAAACGAGAGATAGATATTAGTGTCCAGCTTCAACACATTGCTCAGGAAGATATGTTCTTAATATTTTGATCTTTTTATTTTACTGATCTTTAACAATCCATTAAGTTTTTACATATAAAAGGAAACTGTATCTTGTTGAAGAAAAACACTATAATCCATGTCTCCAATAACTTCCCTAAGAAACAATCGAGACATCTGTTATGAGGCAAAAACTGTATTTCACGTTGTCTTAAGGTCTAATTTATAAGGGGAAAGAAAGTCATTGGTTGTTTTCTTTCCATTTTTTAAAAAATCCTATAAGAATAAAAGTATTCTGAGGCAGTTCATAAAGACAAAAAAAACCACACTAATATTTCCTTGAGGGTACAGACAGATTCAGGGTGGGTTTTGTTTCCAGATGGCTAGAAGACCATATGGTTTACATCTGCTATTTGCATAGAAATGTACCAGAAGGATGAAATTATTTTGCTTACAGTTGCCTGTAAAAATGAGGGGAAAAAAAAAGAGAAAATGGCAACAGTGGCAGTCCATGATAGTTGTTTCCCTTTACTACTGTTGCTATGGTGCCCTTTGTGTGGGACTCTTCTTTAAAAACAAAATTTATTGTAACAGTATCGAAGATATAGAGAGAAGAGCAGAAACACTATCACTTGTTTGATTTGGTTATGATTTACTGATATACACTGTAATTTGCTTTCTTGAACTGTCTGCTTTGCAGTACGGAATTCCTGCTTGGAATCTTAGTGATGACATGATAATGTCAGAATGTAAAATAGCTCAGAAGCAGGAAAAAAAAAAAGTAGTCAATACTCTTCTCAGTCAGCAGAAATTCAGATGCTCTTTCAAATTACCTTTGGCCATAGTCTCTGATACTTATTGTATTAAAGACAGAACAGGCATCTCATGCAAAGCATCCTTTCACATCCCCATCCTCTGTCGCTCCCTCTGGTCCGAGAATGATGTGACATCTTTCTACCATTGGTTACAGAACTAATCATGACTCTCGATAATGGTAAAAAATGGAAGAGCAGAGAAATACCTTGTAAACTGCAGATAGTTTTAAAATTTCTTTGTTTCCTGAAGTCAACCAAAAAAGTAAACCATGAAGTACAGGACACAGTTAGTATCATATCAGTGTATGTTAATGTTATAGTGCAAAGACAGCGGAGCACACGATGATTGCTGTTAAACTGTCTGCACTCACACAGGCTTCTAGAACAACTTGAACATCCTCATAAAGGGAGTGCAGCCCAATTCTCCACAGTTATTAATGCTAGATGACCTCTTGCTAAGAACAGGAGAATGGAAAGGGGAAAGAAAAAACTAATAGACAAAAAAACAAGATAGAAAAAGGTGGAAATGTTAACCTTTTGAATATCCACAGGACTCACTACAGAAGCACCAACAGAGCGAGCTTCCTGCAAGGGTAGAAAAAAAGATCAAGAGACAGAAAGAAGACCAAGAGATATCCATGACAGTTCCTCAGAGTTTTTATCAGGATAATGTACTTTGTGCGGCACTAGAAGCAAACGAATGCTACACATTTGTGAATAGCAGCTCTGGCATCTGAACAATGGAGAGCGTGTACCTGGCCTTTCAAGCAGACTTTCTGTTGTGGTTTTGGTCTGCACCCAAAAAGTGCCTGTTACACAAATAAAGGGAAGATGGTTTCAAGATAGTAGATGTATTTTTGCCTTGAGAGGCTTAAAGGTCAAGACAGAATAGGACAAACGGAAGAGTTTAAAGCAGAGAGCAGACATTTGAGAAGTCTCAACCTTATGGAAAAACTGAGCAATAGGCATGTGATCCTGCAGTTTACTTCACTAACATATAACATATGACTTCTGTAATCAATAACCATCCTATCTTGTGTATATTTATTGTCTTCTGTAGGACTTTATTTTAATGACAATCATAGTCTGTAAAAAAGAAAAACTGAAAGGTATTTTTTCCTATGAAATTGTAGAGTTATGTGACACCTGTATAGCAGGGTCTTCTTCTGGTTCCTGTATGTTGAAAACAGTTGCAGCGCTGTCTGCTCCCAGCAATCGACGAGCCATTTTTTCCTCATATGTTAATCTCTGAAAAAAAAATAAAAAGGAGATGAGGGGGAAGGGAAAAGAAAGAAAAGTCATAATTTCTCCGACTACAAAGCCGGACACAGTCAGCAATGCTTAAAGTAATGTTATTAAAGACAGCAGCAATACGTTTCTAACAGAAATTTTCTACCACAGTTTGTAATGCATTTTTTTAGTATTACAAGTGGGTCTTTTGGCTTTAGCAACCCTTGCTCTGACTCTGACATTTGTTTCCATCCTCGTGCCAGGAACTTGGGTAGGAATGAGCAATAGGAACTGCTTAAATCAGCATGGCCATCAGAAGAGGGCATATCAAATCATCCCAAATCTTACTCCTACTCATTCTGCTCAGTTTTTACATTAGAACCACAAGGCAGAAAACTCTGCCAAAAATGATAAGGAGATTCTAGTCTACTTGAATATTTTTTCAAAAATACAGAAAAATGTATTCTTTAAGATTTTAAAATTTCTATTTCTTCTTACTCTTTTGGAAATTGAGGAGACAGCTTATAAAAGATAATTTACACTCAAGATAAAACGAGTGAAAGGAAAATCTTAATGTGTAATTCAATTATTTCATTATTAGTTTTCTTTCTGCATTCAAGAATGCATTTCAGACATTTTCTTACACATCTACATTGCAAAAAAATGCAAGTTTATGCAAGACAAACTCATTTCATAGTGAAACACCTCCTTTAAAGAGAAAAATGAATGAAGAATGGAAATTGTAAACATTACATCTACTTCATGCTTGCATTTTTAAAAAAGCTGGTTTAATTTTTTTTTAAGATGTCATATTGCAGCTAAACCAGCAGGCTGAAACTCGTGACAACAAGGTACCAGTGTTGTCTTGGTTACAAGCGTCTAAGAAAATCATGAACTTTTCTTCACTTATACTTCTTCTGCAGTCACTCCAAGTGCCCACAGCCATGATTACACACACAGAATTTACCCAGGACAGGAATCTGCAAGGAAAAGCCTCAAGGCAAGCAGCAAATCAGAGTTTATTTAGTTCAAGCTCCCACATCATCTGATCACAGTTGGTGTCTCTTGTTTTTTTTTTTTTCCTTGGGCCATGTGGGCATTCTCAGGACATTCCATTCATTTGCCCAGGCCAAACATCTCCCTCACTTTCCTAAATAGGCATGGACAGTCATTCGCAGCCCACCTATCCTTGGAGAAGACAGGAACTAATACACTACAAGAGTGATTTTTCTTAACTGCTGCAGAAAACTGCCAAACGCTGTGCAGTCAATGGAGACAGGTAACACAAGCAGCAGTCACTCCGAACATTCTCCCTACTTCACTCCACTGACCTTATTAAGAACCAAAATTGAGCAGCTGTTAATAGATAGTCTGACTCCATGGGCTTTCCTGAACTATACCACCACAGTTCACAGCTCAGACCTGGTAGCAAACTCAGTAAACTTCTGGGCATCGTCCTGAGAAACGTAAAATTCCACTTCCTTTCAAAGTGATACAAAGGCGTCCCAAGGTATTCAGATGTTTCTTGAAACATTTTATTGACAAAAGAGGGATGACAGTTTACATTTTTAAAATTACTTTCCTCTTAAAAGAAATTCCTGCTTCAAAGATAGTGTCTTAATAACTGTAAAAAATTTTTAGGAAAGTTGCTTCTCATCAACTGAGCAGGACAAATTTGGTATTTTATCTTTTATGTGTATCTTAAGTGCACAAAAATGAACAGAGATCTTTGTGACTGTACACTGCTTGATATGCTCATTTTACCTCATTTCTTGACTGCTCAAGCAGGTCATTAACTCTTGAGTCTGTAAGTTAGTACTATAGGTTATTTCTATTCCACTGGTCAAAATTCTGTTGGTCAAAAGAAGCCTCTCAGCTGCAGAATCTAATGATGCCTGATTCCTACTGGAATTGTTTCTCACAATGAACTGCCTTGTCATCCTCTGATGTCCAGTTACCACCTATTGCTTCCCCCATTGTCCAGTGGCTGGGCACAAGGTAGAACGAGCCTGGACTGAGCAAGAGCTATGCATGTTCATCCACTCAGTGATGAACAGTCGAAACCAAATGGCCCTTGAGGCTCAAAAAGTCCTGGAGGTACAGACTGTGCAGGCTTCTTATGCAAATTCATCACTTTTGAGACCTCCGTGGCTTTGTTAAGTACTAGTAAAGTTGTCAAACAGGAGAAGGAATGATAGAACAAAATGTACACTATCATTCTTTTTGGAAATGCAGTTTTGAAAATTCAATTAAAAATTATAAATACATAAAAAGCAACCTACAACAATTATTTTATATGCAGCATATTTCAGAAACCACCAGTGATGCCCACTCCCACCCATTCCCATTTCCCAGGGTACTTTATGTTTTTATACCGGTTGCCCATTGTTCAAAAGGTCTTCTTTGAAGCGAAGTTTTCTCTCCAGATCCTGAATTACAGCATCTTTTGACCCTTGAATCTCTTCATCTGATGCTATCCTAGCAGTTCTGCCTGTTTTCTTGGGAAATCCCCTGCAAAATAGTACAAAAAAAATAATGAGCTTTCCTGAAGTCATTCGTATTTAGGAATTTATCTGGAATCACTGCCATTAATGAAGAAAACAAGATTGTGTCTTTGAAACTGGAGGTCTGACATCTTTCTTACTATGCTGTCCCTACTAACTCACACCACTAGTTAAATGGTTAGTTTAAGAACAAAGTTGAAACTATGCTTTATTTGTGCTTTAGTTAAAAGAGCTCTCAGGATTGCTTGGCAACGGCTGTAAACACCATACACTCACAGATGAAATTGATGAGCAGTGGCAATGAAGCAAAATGAGAGGAAACATGAAAGAGAAAGCATGAGTAGATAAGTGGGGATGGAAGATAGGCTAGGTTCCTATGAAGAACCAGAAGAATAAAGATCAGGAAGATGTAAGACAGGGCAGTTAATTATTAATTTCTTATGTTATTTATTAACTAATTCCTTGTAACAGCTTTGCAATACACACTGCATAACTTCGTGTTTATTCTTCATATCTCTGTGAACACATACCCACAAGGCAACATGTAAATGTTGTTGCTCAAAGAAGAGCCATTCACTGAGTCTGGGTTACACTGGCAAAAAGAAAAGTCATCCCTGTTAAGCAGTTTTCAGCAGCAAGATTTCCCAGTGGAATAGCAACTGTTTAGCAGTTCACATTCACAGGGCTAATTTATTCCTCTTACCAGCCTACAAGTTAGGATTGCACTTTCAGCAGCTCTCATTCCCATTTTCTTAAACAGTACAGGAAATTTTATTTTTCCAGACTACACTAACATTTAACACTTTTCAGTAATGTTATGATGGTTTTATTGCTGGAAATGCCCAACACGAGTGGTTTCTACTGGAGATCAGCTATTTTTAACACAGTTGTGAAGAAATCAGCATTGCTATTGTATTTGAAACTTGTAGCACACCCCGTATCTCCAGTGAAGTCACACAAGATCATTTAAAACATTCATACTGGTTCAATATTAGTTTACAGGGTTTTTATACCTTCACTGAGTAAACAGGGCTCAGCCCATTACATGGAAACATGGAAAACATGGAGTTGAATCAGATAAACAGACAAACTCAGATGACAGAAATGGAAAAAAAAATCAGACTAGCATGTAATTGGTAAATTTATTTCCAATACACAACTTAATAATTTAATTACCAGTACCAAAATTCTAAACAAGAATCCTACAGAGAGAACAAATTTTCTTGGATATTATTCAATTCTATGTTTCTGTGGTTAGAGAAACTTCATTCTTCAGCAAGTGCTTTCAATGGAAATTTCTAGCATTAGAAAAAATACATATATACCATCAAAAGTCAAAAAGTAATTAAGTGAATAGACAGAGAAGACAATAGCTGGAAACATTCCTAAAACATTTCATAGTCGGTTGCTGTAAGCAAACGCAAAATGTGAATACAGAGAAGTTCTTGTAAAAAGAACTGCATTTTTACATTAAATCACAGCAGAAGAGCAGACATTTACCTAATTTCACAAAGAGACAGACAACTACATCCCTTGCCCTAGAAATATTCATCTGTTAGCTGGTGATCACCAAGTAGAATAACTCCCTCAGCTTTCAGCTGGGGGTCTTCTCAGTCACAAATAAGAAAGCAAGTCTCCTCCACTCTGTTTGGGGGAAGAGATAGGAAAACTATCCCATCTACAGGGAGAGAAGAGAATGCTGAGGAAGGGATAAGGTCTCTTCAAGAAAGAGGGGCTTTAGTAACTCCAGAAATTTTTACAGTAAATGTAAATGCACAGTAATTACAGTAAATGTAAAGGAAGATATGGAAGGAAAATGGACTGGAGAAGGTGGAAAGAGGGGATCAGGAGGGAATGTCCCTCAGGAAGGCTTGACCATGTACTGGAAGGCTAGTGGACAGGTGGCACCTGTTTCTCCCTTTACAGTCTTTCCCTTCACCTCCCAGCCCTTAATTATTTAGGTCTGCATTTCCATGAAACCAAATTTCATCACTTTTTAGACTACCCTCCCCACCTCAATTTAAAACCCCCAAACAAACAACACCACCACCAACACCCAAACAAAGCAAAACAAAACAAAAAAACCCTAAACCAAACCCAACCCAAAAATCAGCCAACTTCAAGGCAGCAAATTTCAAGTTTGGTTTCACCTTTGGCTTTACCCTGTGCCAGATTTTAATGGAGACATACAACCTTCCTTGAAAATTCCAAATGACACATTAAGAAATAGCTTTCACTTCTCATTCTCACAAATTTCATATTTGACTGACAAACAGAGTTTTACCAGAAAAAGGTCTGCTTACACTTGGGACTCACTAGGCTGTAAAGGTGAAATGTGCATTTCACCCAAGTAAGTCACAACAGTGTATGAAAAGAAGGATGAGCCATGTGCTTGAGAGTGGATTTCAAGTACAGGATTTTCTGAAGCATTATTGATTACCTCTGAAAACAAAAACCCCTAAGCGAATACACACATTTTTCACAGGGGAATGAGTACCAAGAGAATTACAAGTTAATAAGTTCAACATCCATACTAAACATAGGAAAACAATATCACAGTCCATTTCTAAACAATGTAGGATAATAAGAAAATGAAAATTGAATCATATCAAACCTCATGTTTATCTCTCTGTCAGGCTGAAGGGCATGCAGATAGGGCAACAAGAAGCAGCCTTGATACACTCCAGTTTATGGCTTCTGAGTTAGCCTTCAGGAGCTGCAGTAAGCTCCCTAGTAAATCAGGGAAGCAGAGGCTGGCTGAAATTTCTATTATATGGCTGCATAAAGCTATTCAGTCTGAAAAAGCTGTTCAGAGAGAACCAGTGATTTCTTTTTCTATCAAACCGAAATAATATAGTCCAATGAGGTCTTTCAAAAGGCTCTGTATACTAAGTTCAGTACTTAGGATTTCGGCCATAACAACTGGAAAAGTGAAATAGAAAAACACATTTCTGAAACTGGCTGATGACACTGAACATGCAGAGGCTACAATTCATTTGCAGGTAACAACTGTCACTTACAATAATCTTCATAATTTGCCTAGAGGTGCTCTAATGATGAAACTCGGGAAAATGCTCAAAGCACGATAGCAATGCCAGTGGAAAATCAGCATTAAAATGTTAAGCATGTCTTGAGAATCTATGAGATTAAAACTTGGAAAGTAACACTGTTATTTCAAAAGGGAAAGAAATATAATTCCAGGACATGTCAGCATAAGACATGAAACTTAGCTGTTTTCCTTTATTCCTTGCTATTAGACACTGAACCCAGTTTTACCACTGCACGTCAACAAAAATACCACAAACTGGAAAATTTTAGAACAAGAAAACTACCACATGGTTTTAAAAGCATAGCTTTTGTGACAAACTATGTCACACACACAGAGGCAAAAATTCATGTTTATTTAGTTGGGAAATTAGGAGAATGAAGATAGACAGGCAAATCAAACAAAATGTCAGAAATCAGACAACAGCTGACATCAGAAAATAGCTAGTATTTAATGATTCTCCATGTCCATTGAGGATGATAAGTCACAATAACTTGAAGAAGAACAGGCCTAGCTTAGATACAAACAATGTAGAACTCTCCTTTCTCCACCCTTCAACACTGACATTTAAACCCTGGAGCAAGTTATGTAGTGAAGCTACATAGGAATTTTATTTAAGAAAAAGCTATGCAAATATGACAGCAATGGCCTGGGGATCCCTAGGTAACTTTTAACAGGAGAGGCAGACTCCTTAACAGCCGTCCAGATCTCTGGTCTCTGGTTTTGTGTAAGGTGATCCTGAGCTTTGCACAGTCAGAGTGGAAGTGTCATCAAGACCTAGTCAAGGTGACTTGCCTGAAAAGTAGATTATCTTCCCTTTATTAAGTATTTGAGCAAGGAAGTAGTTGGTTCAAAAATGTAACTATAAAAATGAGCACCAGTCAAAATTTCTTCTTCTTTCTTCCTCTTGTGGTACTATTTTAAATTGGGACAAAAAACCCAAAGCAGTGCATAAGGAAACATAGCTCTTCCTGCAGTTGCTGTTTCCACCCCCTCTTCAGAATCTCTTTCTCTAATATATACACCTTAAAAAATGTCCAAATATATATATATGCATACATACATACTCCCAGAGCAAGTTAACTCTTAAGACATACGTTCTTGGGATGAATTTCAAAAATGTCTACAAAGCAATGATAACAAATAGAAGGACTTTAGTAAATCTGTCTTCCAAAGCACAGATCCTTTCAGTCTGAGTAATGGTTTACATGGCAAGACAGCCTGGCAGCAAACTTTCTTCAGCTGCTTTTGCAAATATTTTCCACCATCCTTACATGCCCTTATCTGGATGCATTTAGCTCCAAAGATTTGTGTTCTCAGTGACGCATGAGCTTTCTTTCTGTCTTCTCTCAGGGATAATATCTAACAAAAAAATCTGCCAATTCACTTATGTATTTGTATATTCTTTGCTTAATGCAAATTTCAGACTTACTGCATTAAGCTAGCAGGAGAAAGCCTATTTCAGGATATCGACAGCATCAGTCTCGAGCACACAACCACCACCACAAATCTGCAGAGAAACTATCGGCCTTGAGAAGTAGGCTGCAACTCACATGGATTTTAAGCACCTCTGACATACACATCACCTAATTCAGTGGGGGCCTGAATCCAGGCATAAAAGATGTCTGAATTCTTTTGGTCAGAAAGAGTGTAACGAAATTGCCAAAACTGTCATCTTAATTCACACAGAGATTTTTGACAGCAAAGATTTTTGCAGCCTCGGCTTGGCTCTCCTTAGTTTTGAATATTTGCCCTGACATTTGTTTAGAAACAAAGCCAAACCAGCAGTACTTTTCATGTTTTAATTACACGGAGTGCATGCTGGATGCAATTCCTTCTTTTCCTACGTACCTTTTACAGTGTAAACAAGGGCAACAGGCTGCCTGTTGTTATCCTTCCAAGAACAAATTCCTGTTTGCAGCCAGTATCACTTAGTTTCACAGAAATCCAAATTAATTCTCTGGTACTGAGGTAATGAACAGTAACTTAATTTTTTTTTCCTTTAAAACTAAAGCCTTCAAAAAATACAGCTAATTCCTGCTCACTTCACACATTTTTCACTTACTGTAGAAGCAAAGTTACTACAAGCACTGTAACAGATCACAAACTTTGAAGCTGCAGCTGCATAATAAAATTGGTTCAGTCTGATCTTGTCATACATGCTGTGGAGACCAGGAGCTTCAGCTCTGTCCAGCAATGTGATGTTACATGTATCTGAATTAAGGGAATGCCTGAGGAACTGACCTGACTATGGATGATTTCCAGTAAATGGAACAAATGTAACAAAAGTTCAATTATTTCTACCACCCAATGTTCTGAAACTGTAGTTGAAAAAAAAAAATCATGTCTCAGCACTGGATAGGGTTAAGACTGACATGTATAATATGTATTTCTGAACATGTTTGATCCCTCTTAATGATTGGATAACAAAGAGTACAACTTGCCTACAAACTGCATGACTACCACCAATTATTTTTTTCTCTAAAGCTTATGTTTAAAAATGCATTTTTACTCATTAAAAGAAGAATTACTACTTTTTCATTCCCTTCTTCAGTTCCTTCCCCTCCTGAGCAAGTTACCTCTCTGCCTCAGGCTGCACTGGTTACCATAGCTACATAAGTGCCATTTGCCTTTCAAAAGATGTGCATATATTTCGATATCAAAATAAAAATCAAATGCCTACTTTGTAATCTGTAATCTTATCTGAATTTCTGATTGTTACCAGCAGTATGCTAGAACTGATGGTCAAGAAGAAATAACTAAAGCACCAACTGCTCCTGAATGTAGAAAAGGTTGGCACAATCCTCACAGCCCTGAAATCTTGAGAAGACCAGGTGTCTTAGGGTGACTTTATGATGCTGTATCCCCTATCACCTGCTCTGTGCCAGACATTAATCCTGTGCCTTTCTGTGCCTTTAAGCTGGGTTCGAGAGAAAGCGGGGGAAAGCCAAGCGAATTCTTCAGCACAGTTTGTGTTCAAGGACTCCCAGCTGCAGAGCCGAGGGAGCACCTTCCTGTTTTTCCCCAGCTCTCGGCTCCTTTTCTCAGGAGAGAGGCAGAGAGTTAAAATTCTTTTGCTTTTTAGCTAGCCTGCTAGCTGAGGCAAGAAAGTTTTCCTGGGACTGTGGCTTTTTCTCTCTTTTTCTCCTGGAATTATTCAGCTCCAGTCCAGAACACCATCACCGGGAGGCCCCACACGCCGCACCCCAGCTCTGGAGAGAGCAGAGCCACACCTACAGGAAGGACTCTGAATCTACCAGCTTTTTCTCCACAACGAGAAGGTTTATTATCTAACATTATTCATTTTCTGCTTGCATGCACTTTGCTTGTTAAATAAACTTTAAAGCTTTTTTTCACTTTCCTCCAAGAAAATTCTTTCCGAACCTGTGGCGGAGGGGCTGCTGAAAGCTGCCTTCTATTAGAGAATGTTCATTAGGACGTTTCCTCCTAATTTGTCTCAAATCAAGACAACAGGTAACTGCGAGACACATGTGAAGAAAAAGCTACACTGGACTGGGAAAAGGTATTCTATCCAAAATATTAACCAATTCCAGCTGATGTAGTGTTACTGGTTAAGGTCTCCGCAACTGTCAAGCATCGTACCTGGCTTTCACATTCACAGATGTTTTTATGGCATTCAGATCTGTATAAAATAAAGAAGTTATAAAATTAAGTCCTCTGAAAAATCTGCAGACCAAAACAAGCATCAAAGCCATGCTGTGAGCAGCCTCTCTGTCTTTTCAAGAGGTAAACACGTGTACTAATTCTCTTAGCTAAGCTCACTGTCATCTTCAATACTCTTAAGTATCTGCAAATACAATTTTGAAAAAGAACTGGATAAAAATATCTTTAAAATTAATACTTCCCGATGCAATGACTGTCAGATACTGTTATTCTGGCTAATGTCTGTGTGTCTTCATGTTACAGCCTTGATCTCTACTTTTGCACAGCTTTAATTGATTAGATTTGGGGTACAACCTGGATTTCTAAGTTCAAGTGGAACAAACACACACGTTCTTGATATTTCAGAAAAGCTGATATGGATATGTATTTTATGATAATCACGTGCACATGCCTAATAAAAAGGTGCAAAAATTGTGCAAAAACAAAGCCCCCAATGTAAGCTGTTTTAGCAGAACCAATAACAATTGGTGTAATATTACAGCTAAACCCCTCATGTGCTGGTATAACAGCCACAAGTAGTATCCAAACTATGGGAAAAGAAAATTTTAAAAATGGTTTAACGGACAGGAGCAATAGTTTAAGAAAACTGGAGGTTGAGGATGGATGCAAACCCTGACATTTTCTGGAATTTTTCCAGTTACAGCTGTATTTGTCTTTAGATATGTTTTCCCCAGATCCAGGAATACCTCCAGGTATGACTGAATAGGTAGCAAAGAGAGATGAAGTCTCTCTCTCTCAGAAGCAAGGAAACACCCTGACCTTTTTTCTCAGTTTGATGTTGGAATTCTTAATAAAGGTACTTCCTCCTACGTATCACTATTTTCACATCAGTCATACTGCAGATAACCTCCATTTTTTACAGTTGTGACAGACATAACTTATAGAAACAAGAAAAGTATAAGTCCCATCTACATAGGACAGCAATGAAGTTTACTCTAAAATGAAAGCTGGTATTTGTGCTGGGAGAGTGTTGAAGGCTGTAAGATAAAAAGATGGAGAAGTGTATTTTTTCCTTAGAGTGGTCACCATCGTTGCCAGTTGACTAAAGGAACATGAAGATACTAAAATATTTGTTTCAATTCCATTTGAGACAGAATGCAATGGACAAGTCACAGTACACAACAGCAAGGACAGACCAGCAGCTCTGATTCAAAGGGGGAAAAAGTGCAAATTTCTTTCTGGTATTGCTATTCTCATGATTCGCACAGAATCTCCTTTAAGATTTGGATTTAATGTTCTAAAAGTCACTAAGACAGTAGTTACATTTTGTGTAGAATGTCTAAATTATCTTATAAAATGTAATTAAATAAGCTGCTTTTATCAATCTCGTGTTCAAATAATGCTTTCTTTTCCATTTTCCATTCTTTTCCAGAAAGTAGTAAATCGATACTCATGTTCTTTCACCAATCTGTACAGTCAGATTTTTTCCTGTTTTTAACTAAGGTGGTATTACTGAAGATATCTACTTAAGAAAAGGTCTGCTTTAAGGAAAATCATGAATTTTTAAAGTTGCCTCCAAAAGGATATATGTATAGCTAATATATATATTTTTATACTTAGAAAGAGACCCTATTTCTCCAGGCTGGATAATTCCACATCCTTTCATGGCATGTTTTATACTTTTTTCAAGTAAATAGTCCCTAAATAGTCACCAAATCCTTCTGAGGGGATTATTTGTGCTTTCACAAATGCTCATGTAAACATACAACGTATACAATTACCTAGAATTTTAAAGTATACTTATTTCTGTTCCTTCACATGTAACATGTTGAGTTTTTTTCTAGGAACAGTGAAGATCAGTTTCCAGCTTCGACAGACTTAACTGTGAACAAATGCCTCATAATCCCATGTTTCTGCCACATTAACTCTGCTTCCTGCAAGTCTTTTGTAACCAAAAGCTAACCTGAACACAACAAATCCACCCACCCTAGAGTTTTCTTTAGGCAAAGAAGGAAAGAACTGAGATTTTTAAGACCAGTATCCAACAAACTTAGTCCAGCCAAGTTTTACCTCAGAAATTACTGACAAGTGCTCATAATTCCCTTAAGTACTTAATTAGCTACACAGTTCCACCAGCACTTCTCTTCTGCTTAATAATACACAGCTCTGACAAGACAGAGTCTACCAAATCTACCCCATTAATAAAAAAAGGTTATTCCCAAATCTTGTTCAGCTAACACCACCACAGCCAGAGCTTGAAAATGCTGGTCACTACAAGGTGTCTAGAGCTTACTGGAAAATTGAGATATAATTTATTCAAGGGAAACATTCCCCATATTGTTGCAAATAAATGCTTAAAATATTTAAAGGTGAATTAGTAGTTATTAATGACACAAAGCTCCCTTCTGTTGTTTCAGATGTCCAAATAAAATGTAGTAAATTCACAAGTAGGTATTCCCATAACACAAGCAAGACTGTAAGACCACATGCTGTTTTAAAAAAACCAAACCAACCAAACCAGAAAAAACCCCATTCCAAACAAATAAACAATTCCCAGGTGCAATGCTCCCAAATCTATTCACATTTAACTGGAAAGAATATTCATTGGTTCAAACTGGTTTAGCTAATGCAGTCACTTCCCCAGAGTCTCAGGGTCCAAAACCAAGGAAAATGTTGAAAGATTAGCATGGTATTTGCTGTTCATGAGCCCACAGAATACAGGAATTGAAGAGAGGGTTAAAAATGTTTTTACAAAATCGTGGAATATCCTGAGTTGGAAGGGACTCACATTGCAAGGGCAATGTGCTTGAGAACATTGTCCAAACACTCCTTGAACTCTGTCAGGCTTGGTGCTGTGACCACTTCCCTGGGGAGCCTGTTCAGTGGCCAAACACTCTCTGGGTGAAGAACCTTCTCCTAGTGTCCAAACTAAACCTGCCCTCACACAACTTCAGGCCATCCCCTCAGGTCCTGTCACTGTCACCACAGAGAAGAGATCAGTGCCTGTCCCTCCTCTTCTCCTCACAAGGAAGTTGCAGCTGCAATGAGGTCTCCCCTCAGTCTCCTCTCCTAGAGGCTGAACAGACCCAAGTGACCTCAGCTGCTCCTCATATGGCTTCCCCTCAAGGCCCTTCACCATCTTCATTGCCCTCCTCTTGATGGCTTAATGTCTTTTTTATATTGTGGTGTTCAAAAGTGCCCACAGGACTCAAGGTGAGGTCTCCCCAGTGCAGAGCAGAACAGGACAATCCCTCCCTTGCCCAGCTGGCCATGCACCCCAGGACATGGTTGGCCCTCCTGGCTGCCAGGGCACAATGACTCAAGTTCAACTTTCTATTGACCAGGACGCCCGGGTCCCTTTCCAAAGGCCTGCTCTCCAGCCTCTCATCCCCCAGTCCTCTTGTATATCCAGGGTTGCCTCGTCTCAGATGCAAAATCTGGCACTTGCCTTCTTTAAACTTCATACAGTTGGTGATTGCCCAGCCTTCTAGTTTGTTGAGATCTCTCTGTAGGGCCTCTCCGCCCTCGAGGTACTGAAATGAGACTGACAGGCCTGTAGTTTCCTTCCTGCTCTTCTTGAAAACTGGGACAACATTAGCCAGCATCCAGTCAAGTGGGACCTCTCCAGATTCCCAAAACTGTTCAAAAATCATTGAGAGTAGTCTTGTAATGACATCAGCCAGCTCTTTGAGAATTCTTGGATGAATCCCATCAGGCCCCGTACACTTACAAGGGATCCAGCTGGAGCAGCGAATCCCACACAAGTTCAGAGTTGACTCTGAGTTTATCATTCTCAGAGTCCTGGTCCTTCAGCTCAGGGCACTGGGACCCTCATAGTCCATGATTCGTGCTCAAGACTGAAGAGAGCATTAACCACCTCTGCCTTGTCTATGTCCCTGCTTGTATGGTGAACACCTTCATAATTTAACAGATCACTGTTATTTCTGTACCGCCTTTTGCTACTGGCATATTTTTAAAAGTCCTTATTTATTGTGCTACACAGTACTGGCTGGCTTCAGCTCTAATTGAGCTTTGGCCTCACAAATTTTCTCCCCGTGGTGGCAAGCAGCATCTCTATAGTCCTCCCATGTCATCTAATCTTGCTTCTGCTGGTCAAACACTTACTTTTCTTGCCTTACCTCTAGAAGAAGATCCCTGCCTAGCCAAGTTGGCCTTCTGCCTCGCCTGCTTTTCCAACAGTTTGGAATTGCCTGCTCCTGTGCCCTTAGGAGGCAGAGCTTAAAAAGTCACCAGCACTGATGGACCCCAGCACCATCAAAAACATTTTCCCAGGGCACTTTACTCATTAGTTCCCTGAGCAGCCTGAAGTTTTAAACTCAATTGCTTCGTGGTCACTGTGGCCAAGACAACCACCAATTTCCACTTCAGTCACGAGATCCTCTCTGTTAACGAGCAGCAGATCAAGGAGGCATCTTTCTGAGCTGGCTCCCTTAGTGTCTGCACCCTGTAGTGATCATCCAGGTGTTTAGGAACCTTCTGGACCTGTTTGTATTAGCTGTGTGGGATTCCTAGTTGACATTCACCAAGTTGAAGTCCCCCGTAAAGAAAAGAGTGGTTAACTTAGAGGTGTCCCTTAGTTCCTTAAAGAATAATTCATCAGCATCACCGTCCTGACTAGGAGGTCTATAGTAGACTCCCATGATGACATCTGCATTATTTGTTCATTCCTTAATCCTTACCTAGAAGCTTTTGACCATGCCATTGCCAACTGTAAGCACCATACATTCCAGACCGTCCATTACCTACAACGCCAACCTCCCTGCCTCTCCTGCCCAGCCTGTAACTGTCCTTCAGGGCACACCAGTCCCAGGACTCATTGCACCAGTTTTCGCTTATGCCAATGATGTCCTGTCTCTGGGACTGGACCAAAGCTTTGAGCACCTCTTGCTTTGTCCTGCATCTCCTTGGATTGATTTCTCTTTTAAGCAGAACAAATACGACATATGCACTGGAAAGGAAATTCCCAAAGAAAGCTGATGAAGGGAAGGTTTGACTCCGTGAGGACTAATGAAGACTATTGGTCTGTATACAGCCACAGAGAATTTTACTGGTGCTACCTTTGACCATTTCCAAAAATAACTGTCTCCACCGGCAATGTTTATTACTTTACCTTTATTCTGCTCCTACCACAACAGGAAACCGAAAAAAAAAGATGCCTACCAAGTTCTGCTTTTGAGGCATAGATCTGTAGTTGTGCCAAGATTTAGTAATGACAAAGTCTTTGAAGATAAATGGCTCGATGAGGAATTCAGCTGCTGAGCAAAACTCTGAATGCTGCAATTCATTCCTTGCACTCAGTCTGTACAGCACACTGTCAGGAAACAGTACCATCATCTTCAACCAACAGATCTTGGAGATCACGGCAAAATGGTGAGACTATAGGCCGAGGTTATGGAATAGCTCAGAAAGATATGGAATATCCTCAGAAAGATAAATGTGCTGAAGAGGACTTGTGAGGATGGAGTAAAGATAAAGGATAAGAAGCAAAAAGTGAAAGGGGCCAAAAAAAGAACTGAGATTATAGCACAAAGCAGAAGAGACCTAAAGCTGCAGGGGTAATGGAGGCCAGGGGAAGAACTGCTCAAGAGTGGTATGAGAATTATGGGAAACAGAGTGATTTCCTCAGCAAGACACACCAGACGTTAACGTACACAGTAACATGAAAAATGAGAAGCCAGGGAAAAATTGGCATCAAAGATACATAACAATAGATTATGGCTTTTTTGCATCACACAGTACATATTTTACCATGTTTTAACATTATAATTCAGATGACAAATGCTCACTCTGTATATACACACACACACACATATATACACATAAATTATACACACGTACATTCAGTATAGTTAACACGATCCAGCTCCCATCTGGACTATATTTCCTGAGGGAATGCAGAAAAACAGCCAACTACCTCATCCTCAGCTCAGACCCCAAGGTTGCTGCCTTGTTGGGTGGGGGAGGGAGAAATAGGGATAGACACACCATCATGTGCACACCCTGACTGGCTGCTGTGCTTGGGGAAGTAAGGGGTATGGGGAAGGGGGAAGAATCTTTGCAGAGTTGTCTCTCTGTCCAAAGATCAAAGGCAATGAGGAAAAACACAGCTAATTCTTCAAGTGAGAACATGTATCCACAAGCACAGCATAACAGGGAAAGAGGGACACAGTAGAGGCTCAAGCTGCTGCTGTCACCCTCACAACACACAGAAGTGATCACAAAAAAGAACCCAGTTCTTGTCAGAACTGTATAGCTGGACTAGAGCCTTTCCTTGGAAAATCAGGGGTAATAGCAGGCTTTGGTGGGCTGTGCTTACTGGTCAAGCTATCAGTAAATTAATCATGCAATTTTCAGTGCTGAGTATCAATAGTGAAACTCAGCCAGTGCAAAGGACAGTAAGACAGAAAATCACAACTATTATGACTGCAAGGGCAAACTGCACTATTTATTAATTTTTCTCCTAAAAAAGTTTCATAGCCAGACTCCATAGTGAGCTGTATGACACAAATCAAGAATTCAATAAAGAAATGCTTTTAAAGGCATACACGTGACTTATTACTTTGATATCTGTCCTCTTTCTTCCTTCTCTTCCTTGGACTGAAATAATAAGTTCCCACTGCAACAGCATGCAGCTGAGCAAGTCACCTAGATACTGTAGATATGTTTAGACAAACTCCTGGACAAAGTTATAAATAAGCCTTGGATACAGCTATTCTCATTTTTGTTCTTCAGCATGTCTCTTTGTTCTCTAAGGATGGAATGAGAGTCTAGTGCCAGTGGAAAGACAAACTGATCTATGATGGGAGCTGACATGCTCCAAAATACTATTTTGGCCTTTAGAGAAGACAAAAGGGGAAAATAAGTATGCAGAGTTGTTAGGGATAGGGATTCTGTTTGTTTTTATGCACTGCTATTCTAAATCCCTCCCTAAACACTTTCCCAAACTTCCTCAGAACAAAATCTCTAGCCAAAACCAATGAATTGTTATGACCACTTTGTTATCAGATGTATACTTTAATACCTTGTATTTTCAGTATCACAAAGCTATAGGGACTTCTGAAAGATACTCTCTTTACTTGGTATTTCTCCACCTGCAGATGTAATAGGAACACAAACTGCAAATATCACTGAATATGTGACTTTAAAAGAACTGGGCCATGAGATCTCCTTGGATCTCCTTCCACTGCCCTGGGCCTGCAGAGCCTTTTGCTGCTGCTTTCATATTTTCTTCAACTCCAGTTTAAAGCTTTAGCTTCTCATCTTCTGTGTTCCTACTGTAGGACTCTTTCAGAACCTCACTTCTGTGAGGGTTAAAAAAACTATCTCACATCTCTAGCACAGAAGCATTTGCAATTTATTCACACATGTCTCCCTCTCAGATAGCAGCTAACAGCAAAGGACCCTAGAAAAGTACAAATGAAGCAAGTGCAATAATCTTCATTACAATCTTCAGTACATCAAGGAGCTCATCAGCTGATACTTACGGAGGCGTCACTCCTTTCGGGAGGCCTAATGCGTTGACAGAAATGGGTGGTGGCTGGGATGGCAGCATGGAGCTGAGAAACGCTGCTGGAGACTGGCTGGAATTAGGAAATCTTGGAGTTGGAGACAGGCTGTGGGAAGGTGAAGAAAGTGAAGGAAGAGGAGGGGGTGGAGGAGGTGGAAGTGGAAAGGAATCACACACTGGATATGTCGCTGTTGGACTAAAGACAGGTGGAGGTGGGGGCGGAGGGGATGGAGAAGAAGGAGACCAGGCATATTCCCCTTCTGGAGCAAACTGCTGAGAGAAGGGAGGAACTGGCACCCTCCCAAACTGTTTCTGAGAAGCAGTTGGAGACATAGGAGAAGGAAGACTAGATGTAGATGACCCAGAAGATGGAGTCACATAACCTGAAGCAGGGCTGATGTTCTGGGCAGCAATGAACTGCTTAGGCCGAGCATAATTGAAGGAGCTGGAAGACTGCATGGTTGGGGAAGTATGAGAGTTAAGAATACTCATCGGCACAGGAGAGGTGGCAGACTGGCTGGACTCAAGCTCCTGGAAGGAGGGGGGAGGAGGAAAGGAAGGAGAAGAGGGAGAGTGCTGATGATCAGGTTGCTGTTGGTGACGATACCACTGTCCACTTTCTTGCTCCAGACGAATTTGGTTCTGCAGCTGCTGTATTTTTTTGGGGTCCCTGTTGGAAGGAAAAATAGACAAAAAGATAATCAGACATGCAGTGCTGGCTGGGGAGGAGGTAAAAGTTCCACTCAACTATGGTCCAGGAAAATCAAAAGACAGGGAAAGTTCAAAGTGTTTACATGTGTTGAATAGCTCCATTTCTTCAGAGCTAACACATCGCTACAAAAGCCCATTTTTTTGTCCTCAAGATGAAGGAAAATGGTATGCACAATAGAATTTAACAGAACCATCAATTCTTCAAAAAGGTAAATAATATGGCTGTTTGAAGCACTTAGGATATTTTAAAGGAACAATCCACATAATGGAATTAATGGTAAAAGTACTGAAATTCTTAACAAGGTTTCTTTCTGTTTCTTGTGCTTTTTATTCAATGGCCCTGTTTCAATAATAAGGCTGAAATATTTACCCAGTGACAACTTCAGCCATATCTGAATTTCTGCTGTAGCCTCTGTGGGCCAATCAGACAGACCTAATTACAGCCATACTTTCAATAAGGTACTTGGAGACAAGGGACCAACTTCTGTGTTAGAACCATCCATGTATCTGCAGATGAGCAAAGACTTCTGAGAAACATCTGTAACCTAGGGAAGCCGTGAACTGAGCTTCCCCAGGTCTTTAGTTCCACTTTTTGTCCCCTGTTTTATTTTCATCTGTAGGTCCTGAGACGAATCCTAGTAGATACTAATATGGTTCTGAGGCATTGCAGTACTATCAGCTCAAATGGAAGTCAGAATTTCATTTAGATATGCAGAAATTCACCGGAAGAAGAATACACACTAAAAAAGTTAATATGCAGGAGCACTCAAAACTCTTAATTAAGAAAAAAAAAAGAAAAAAGTAAAGTGTTCAGCAGTGAAGCAAATCAGAACTGGGCCTTTTTTGTCTCAGTCCAGTTGTTTGAAAGACATTAAGCTCAAAATTAACTGTGTGGTCTATCTGAAAATACATCAGACTGACTTACTTAAAAATTGTCATTTTTCAGCTGGAAAATGTAACTTTATCTCAATACTCCAGATATCCACAAAGTTTCAGCATATGCACATATACCTTTTCTGTATATTTAATATATACTTTATTGTATACAAGTATATAATTGTTTATATATAATTTAGGCCATCTAAGCAGAAATTTTAGAAGCAGTCTGCCTAATGCATGGCATATGAATGTATGATTCTGGCACAACAATATACTTTTGTTGATAGCAACAAAATTAGAAATGGTAATAACATCATATTTTCCACTTGAAGATTAATTTTGATATTCCAAGCATCCACATTTCCCAGAAAATGTTTTCTGACAATAATTCTGCTTATGATCTCAGGCCAAAGGGGATTGCTTAGATAAGAAAAAGGGGAGCAAGCTGTTTTAGGGCAGAAAACTGAAAAATCAGTTACTTATACTTAACAGTTGCCTTTTTTCATTGTTGTGAAGATGGTTCCATTCTAGCAACGTCTCACTAACAATAAAAATTTCAGCACTTAAAAGGAGATTAGATTTTTCTTTTTAATTAAATCACTAATAAGAACATCTAAGTGTTACAGTTGACTTTGTAAATTTTATAATTCATTTTTTAATGCTGACAATAGAGACTCTAAGTCCTTATCAGTTCAACTTTTCACTCCACAGGACACAGGCTGAAACTCATTCTTCTATTTTTGTGAAATTACTTAAAATTCTCCTTTCTTCAAATAGCTTAAAACAACACAATTTTAGTTCCCATCATCATTTGACTCTCTTAGTTGATGGCAAACAGTTCTGACTGGACAGAGAAAACCCTGTAAGATTACTACTTTCACCTCATTCTGCATCTTCAGCCTGAATATTTGCAGACCTACTGTCCAATACCTCTAAAAATTATTTACAAATAATAGTTATTTTATTTTTCATCATAATCACCCTCAAGTTTTTGGTTTTTTTTTTATGGACAGACTAAGGTAAAAAACCAGGGAAATTTAGCACTGTAAATGATGTGTTGAATATAGAAGCAAGTTAGCTGTCTCCAACACTCCTATGTTTATCCAGCATGTGCTGAAAGCAAGTAGGAGTGCCATGTCTTGAGACCTTTTTATTTGCATTTGCCAAATCACATGGCGCTGCGCCCGGCCAGCAGCATCCCACAAATGCCCATCTATGGCCCTGTCAATGCAAGTGCAGCACTGCAGCACTGCTGCTGCACTGCTGCTGACCCTGCCGGGCACAAGCAGAGACCACATTCAGGGTATGGCTACAAAAGGTTGACAGCCAAAACCAAGGTTGCTCAGCTCTCACACTAAGCTTGACTGGGGGCTGCAGGGATATGCATGCCTGTAAATCAGGGTTTATTAGCTCAGGACAGTATTGATTCTAGCTGAACAGCTTTTGGTCAGCCTAGAATCTGCATAAATCAAGTGTTTGCTTGAAAAGTAACATGCAAACACAATCATTATCACATCAGTCCATGTGGCAAAAAACAACAAAGACCATCTTAGAGCAAATTTTCATGCCAGTTGTAAAAGTGCACAATCCTTGTCTGCAAAGGAATGCTCTCCACCTTAGAGCTATTCTTTTAACATCAGACGCTGCCATATTATTTTCTTAAGGAGAGGTATCCTAGGCACGTGTCATTATGAAGAAGAAAAGAAGAGGAAAGAATATCAGTTCACCAGTATTCCTTTGGAATGACACCATCAGTGGTGGAAGTTCTACATAGGTAGGTCCCTGAAGGATAACACTGCTGTGACAAAGATAGGGAAAGCCCAGCTGCCAAAATTATGAAAGGGCATCAGCCCTCATCAGTAGGGAAACAAAGAAGGGAATTAAAAGAGTTTAGTTTTTGGATGAGATTACAAGAAAAACTAGTTTAATTGTAATTACATCCTCTTTCCAATTAGCTGAAATATGTTTTGCAATTTTAAAGGGCACACATGCTGTCAGGGAATGCATCAAGCTTGTCTAAACAATGGAGCATAAACTTATTTTCTCATGTGGAATTTTTTGTTTTGCCAAATAATGAATTATAACAATACAATAATGACCATTTCGAAAGTAATTTTTTAGCAAATTCAATCAGTAAATGGTAAAGGTAAGTAATTTTAAAAAAATCATAGTAGGGTAAAATGAATGTTGAGAAATTTCATCAACTCACTGAAAAGCAGGCCTAGTAGTACATAAATATGTTCAAAAGTTCTGCTTTAGAATTTGTGACGTTTTTCCAATACCAGATATTCTTAACCAAGATATTAAAATACATTTTCAGATGGTCTAATAGGTATGCTAAAGCTGCTCAAAAATGCAAGCAGACATTAGTTACAACAGAGGCGAGGTTTCTGACACACGCTGCCTGTAAGAGCAGCTTCATGCTGGGCAGGTTTGGTACCGGGCACTTAGAACGTGCTCAGGAAGGTGATGACTTTCAGAGCTAAGAGATAGCAAGCATCACTTGAAAACAGATGTTAAAAGGAAAGACTAGAGACATGAGACATTAGGTTTCCTGGGGGACAACTATGGGGGCCAATACATACTATAGTTTAATAGTTACTTGAGAAATCGTATTTTGAGGTATGCACTTGGTTCAAATAGGCTGGTTTATATTTTTATCTCATTTTTGTAATGCTTCAAAAATGCGATACTCTCTTTGTATCACATTGTCTTGAAAATAGATAGAGCAGTCTGTGACTGAGAATTAAACTGGTAACAACCCCCATCAGGAACTGTAACTCCAAGTGCCTGGCTACAGCGGAGGTCAGGAGGTGACACAGGTAGTGGTTGTATACCTCTCCAAGTCTCAACAAGAACTGGCTACTGGATTGCAGTGAACAATACAGCAGATGGCATTTTCAGGGATGCAATAAATCCTTCCTACTTAAGTTCTCTCCTAGGCTCATCCACATACTCCCAATATTAGAATATGTACCAACTTTACTTTTATCTTACATTACTTATTTAGAGAAACAGTGTCCCTCTTCTGGGGAGTATCTTACTATTTGCAGTTTAAGCATCAACTTTGTGTACCTTTTAAACACAAAGTTCATAAGGAAGCACTTCTATCCAAACTACCTCTCTTGGAAGGGAAAGTTCACCAAAGGTAGGGAAATGCTGTTCATGCCTCAAAGCCCTCATACACAAACTGAACTCTACCAAGTTAGTGTTTACAACTAAGTATGCATGGGCATTGAAATTCAGTCAGTGTTCTACAACACAGTATACAAAGTAAATTGAAATAAATAACTGCAGGTAAAGAACCAAGATTAACTGATATTTTCTATAACTTTTTAAAATTCCCAATTTTGTCCCTCCTGATCTTAATAAAAGAGAAGGAGCAAATGGAAAGCAAACAAAGAAAAACAATTTTTGTTTGGAAGAAAGAGTCCTATTTATCTCAGGTATGGAAGAATAATGAGCTCCCTTCTGTCCCAAGTCATTCCTGAGCAAAAGCAGACTGGCCTCTTCACAACCCTACCAACGACCTGCTCTTTGAGAAACAGATGGTACAGTTCTACGGTAATATACAAAACATACCACTGGAATGAAGGTACAGGAATATTTTAAATGAAAAAGAATCATGATTAAGCACAACTTTAAAAGGTTGAGCTATTTTTCTAAATTAAGACTCAGAAACAATACCAGAAAATCTCTGTATATTTGGGGTAGCAACTACTCACCCCCATGAACTCTACTTTCCAATGAAGATCTAGCTTCTAACTCAATACTATTGCTTCAGAATTATGCCAGAGCTCTACCGAAAGGGACACAGTCACTATTACGCTGTATTAAACGGCAGGGGCTCCTCTCACTGAGTTCCAAGTCAGCAGCTCACTGTGTACAGGTGTATTTTTTATATGTCTACATTTAGATGTATTTATCTCTAAACTTAGGTATTTATACAATAAAATCCAAGATGAATTTTTTTTTAATAATTTGTTAATTTATTAAAATTGGACTGTACCACATATATTTACATCTCTAGCTCCTGGGCAACCCAACTGGATACCTGCTTCTGCATCTATGGCTCCCAGCAGCTGGCAGGACAGACTTGCCAGGCAGCTCTTAAAGACATTTAATTTGCTTTCTACAAGCACAACATTAGTATTTTACTGATATAAATGGTACTGTAACAGTAATCACTGATATCTGAAATTCTACTCTTGACAAAATTCCTACTATAATTTAATGTTTTCCACCAAATTTATCAATGATTGAGAGTTGTTAAAAATGAAAAAAACCCCCAAACCTAACTTAATCTACCAGTGAATTAATTAACAGCTGTACTAAAAAGAAATACTGAGAATACAAAAGTAATTCCAACTGAACTGTCCACTGAAGAAATGTTTGCTTATTTTCAGAAATGTTAAAAATGTACACATATGTCAAGGCAAGAATGTGAAGTAAAGGGAGAATAGTTGCCTCTTTTAACAAAAACTGCTATGTATCCAATACACAGGCAGTCTCCAAGCTGTATCAGTACTAATACATTTAGACAAACTTTAGGTTTTCTGAGGCTCATATTGTGAAAAAAAAATTGTGAACTGTTTTAAATGCTGCAAAAGTTCATATTTATGTAAGACTAGAATTACCAGTCAAAATAAAAATGGAGGCTAGGCAGGTGATGGAGGGGACAAGATAGGGGGAATGACAACAACAGCATGCAGAAACCAGCACCAGTTTGGGTTCTAGCCTGAAAATGTTCAGAAGTATATTTTGTCTACACTAACACATTACAGAGAGTATGCAGGTTGTCATTATAATTTAAACCTCATGCTGAATAACTGGAGAACTATAACTAGAAACTATCTCCAGCAGCTGCAACCCTTTAACATGTTTATTACTTTCCCTTCAAAGCTTAACAATCTGAAAATGCAGATTCACACAAATATTTTCCATATTTCAGGTTAATATACAGGGGCATTTATAATTAGTTTCACTGTAACCTAACACACTCCTAGAAGAAGAAGCGCTGTGCAAGAACTAACACAGGGTCTGTGTTACAACCACACTGTGAAGCTTAGCTTAACTTTTCATCCAAGAAACTTCATGCACACTGATGAGAAGTATAAACCATCTGCATTGTTTGTGAACTCTCTCGCAAGGAAGTCCTGCTGTATTTTGGCTGTTAAAAACTTTTCTCTCTCTCCTAAAAAGTGGCAGCTGTAGCTGTGCCCATTTTCCACTCTGGTTTGATTATCTGTCAAACACATCAAGATAATTTCTGTGCTAAGGAAATCAACAGTAGAGATAGTGCCAGTATTCAGCAAACACAAGCCATTCTTTTAGAGACAGGAACCATTTTTTACCCCTCAATACCACTGCAGGGACATTTTTCAAAACATGCAGCAGTGAGATAACACATTTAGCTTGGGTACAGAAAGAGAGGAAATGGTGCTCTTGTGCACATTCATTGTTCCCAAAAGTCATAAAGATACAATACAGCTTTAGCAAAAATGCTGAACTTCATGCCTCTGGTAGGGTTAGATCATAAGAATTGGTCTGGTAGGCAAAAATCTGTCTGGCTTGGTAATTCAATTGTGTTGCACAACTAGTGCACAGGCTATCCAGTGATGGATATAACTGTTAAAATATTACACAAGTAAAAGGTTTTACTGATAAAGGAAGCTAAAAGTGTTGTGTTATTAAGAGGTAAATTGTACTGAGACATTAATTACAATACAAGTTCAAATCTGCAGCTGAATTGGCCCAAGTAGGAAATCATTACTTGGAATGCAGGAATGAAGTGGCCTGCAAACAGAAGAACAGGTCTTCTGCCTCTGATAATGCTGTTCTGTGTAGAAGGTTATGCTCTGTGCTGACTGGTATATATTCAAAGAAAATACGGGGAGGGGAAAAAAAAAAAATCAAAGTATGAAAAACTGTGCTAGCCTAAAACCAAAAGTGAACAGAATAAAGAGACGTAGTACAATATGTTTTCTCACTGGAACAACACATGCACAGTTGTCTTTTTTTCTTTACGTATTTATTTTAAATTTAATATATTTGATTAACAAGATGCTCTACAAATCATGACATTTCACCTACCACCGACCACTAAAGTTAGCTTTGCTTTTTTTTATGCCTACTCCACAACTGTTACAGTGGGCTTAAAACTGGACCTCCAGGTCTTCAATATTAACCTTCCAGTATCTGTCAAGTGTGTTCTTTGGGTTACATAAAAAGATGACTGCTTTGTACTATCAAAATAGATACTTTTGTGAGCAAAAATGGATAATATACCAAAAAAGGAAAAAATTGAGTAGCTACTGGATGCCCTGACATCACAGGGAGCATACAGTTGTTCTCAATGTGTTTTTAAAGAAAATTCAAATTTCAACTCCCTATTAAAAATACCTGAAAAGCTAAGGTAGCTTTAGCACCTAAATTCTAGGCCGTTTTATCAGCTATTCTCTATTCACAAACAGTTCTGACATTTGGGCAGGTAGCTGCCTCATGTAAAGGTGGGTTATTACCAGCTGACACATCAGTAGTTTACGTTACTGGAACTCAGTGGAGGTACCCTGTTCTTAAACCACCATATGAAAAGGAACAACTGAAAAGGAAATAAATACATAAGATCTGGTATTTATATGAAATAATTATATACTTCTGCAATTCTTCCATTACAACAATATGCCAGGCTTACTTTAGGTGTCAGCTCCATCTTAATGCCATAAAGGTTTAGTGCTATACCATTCCTCCTGAAGTCCTTCTGTGCACACAAAAATAACCCGCTCAAAAACATACACTAACTTTTATGGAAGGAGGAGGAGCATCAGGAAGTAAGACCAACAGCTAAAGACAGCAATAATCTTTCAGACTGGCTGTCAGGAGCACTGGAAACTGAAAATAACATTGCAGCATTGCTCACAACTTTTGTGACATTTATTCAACCAATACAATCCTAACGTAATTATATCTTAGGCTTGATACAGCAGAAGATGCTATATCCCTGAAAATAAATAGTTTATAGGGCACTGTCACTGCTTATCTAGCCAGATAGGTACTTCAGAAGTATGAGTTTGGAGATTGAATTTTTTTGTTTGTTTGTTTTTAAAAGTTGTCTTCCCTAACATATAAAGGAGACAACAAAAATTATGATACCAAAAATATTGCTAAAGCACCCTCAGACATGAAGAGCTGAGACTTATTACAAGGGCATCATAAACATAATTTCCCTATTGCTCGGTTAAAACAAAGAAACAAAAAAATTAAAACCTTTCAGCAGAATTACTAAGAAAAGGCAAAATCCATGTACAGTACGCAGATGTGATTGCAGTCAAAACCTGCTTTTAAGTAGTCAGAATATATTATGCTCCTGAACAGTTGGACAGATCTGACCAATACTAACAACACTCCCTGTCATCACAAAGAGAAACAATGTACACTGGTGTTACACAGATTTGGACATTGACATACAACCTGAATTAGCTTTTGCAATGGCAACACATAATTTTAAATAGAATTTTCCTTGTAAGTAGATATAGTGATGTTATAGTGAGAATTTATTTCTTCTTAAACTGCTAGCTAAGTGTACACTATATTGTTCTGGAAAGCTTAAATGGAATACCTTATGTATAAATGGCAGAGCAAATAATTTCTTTTGTACTTTTGAGTGAAAATACATTCCATAAAGATGATTCACTTCAAGTACTATTTGTTTTTTAGTATAGCAAACAACCTTGAGTGTGGGACACATATAATAAGGACTTCCTCTCTGAATTAAGCTGCAACTTAAGTGATGTATAATCACATAAAAAAGAAGAAATTATACAGGCAAACATATAATGATAAACACTTGTTATAGACAAATACTGTGCCAATGAGTATGAGTGGCTGGTCTCTTCTCTAAAACTGTTTTGAATCTTGATTAGCTCTCAGTGAAAGCATTCAGCCCTCTCATACAGAGAAAACAAAAGGAAGGACTATGTTTCATTTTTTCCCAAACAAAACTGTGAGCAACATGGTGACTAGCCAAAACCAAGGAACCTGGCACTACTCCTAAGGGAACAGTAAGGACACATCTGCATTAGGATTTTTGCTTGGGTCAGAAATGTGCTTTTAAAGCAAATTTCCAACCACTTCCCACTTTCTTTTTCTCCAGTTTGCATCCATGAGAAGCCTCTCGAGAACATGAACTGCTTTCCTATCAGGTGAAATGAACTAATGAACTTGAGCCGCTAATGAGCATCAGTCCATGGAACAGACTAGAGCTAGTTCAAAATGAAAAACCAAAACCCCAGACTCAGTGACCCTGAAATGTGTAGATACCACGCCCTCAGCATGTTTCTTCACTCTACAGAGCCACCCTTATTTCTGTGTACTATTTGCTAATGTAGGCTACACGCACAGAGTAGATGTGTAAACTAGCACCTAGCCAAACCATACAATCTAAGAGGCTTTTAAAAGTAAGTGTATATACCACAAGAGGTTCTGGCTTTATACTTTGTGTGTCAATTTCTGGTAAGTCAGACACATTTCTTTCTAAACAATATGCTGAAAATTAATTTATTTGATTTATGGGATTTTCTTTATAGGATTTCTTTACACTTTTGAAGTGCACAACACACTGATGTGTAAGATATATTAAAAATAGGGTATCTTGCATATTATTTAACATTTACATATTCAGCGACAATGTATTGACCTATCCTAGTCAGCAATTTTACTATTTCTACGTTGTAGTACAGATTTTCCTATTTGATTGCCTGCAGCTGACCTCCAGAAATCAGTTAATTCTACTCCACCCATCTGCCCTGCAGTAAAAACCTCCCAGACAAAACAAACGTCTTTTTTTGCCTTCAGTCTGATCACAGAGTAGTTTGTAAAAAGCTAGTGACAAAGTGTGTTTCTCAGGATTTAAAACCATTTTGTCTGACAATAATGAAGATTCTCTCTTTATGGACTCATTATTTTGATGACTCATGCACCTTCTTAGCCTGGAGCTGGACACTCTCAGAGAAAGAGTATTAGAAACAGGACTTGTCTGATTTAAGGGTTCCAAGTTATATTTTTCCATGTTTATTAAGATAAGATTTATGTTAAAATGAACATTCCAGAATGGTTGACGAGTGGTTTACCTATTCCTACAGTAAAGTTCATTTGGTTTATCTTGACCAACAGCAGTTTGTTTTGCCCTTATTGTCCCTACCGAAAAAGGTTTTTACATTGAATTGTATATGCACTCCATTCTTGCCCACATTCCTTGCCCACAGCAGGAAGGTTGGAACTAGATGTTCTTTAAGGTCCCATCCAACCCAAACTCTTACATGATTCTATATATAAATTGTTTCTTTAACATACGTAGAGTACTTAAATTACATTTGGAAACTATTGGTAAATCACTGTTAGTAAATTGAAATTAAAAAAATAATAATCCACGCTTTGTTTCCATCACTGTAAGCGCTAACGATGTAAAAGTAGCAATAGGTATCTTTCACAATGAAGTCAACACTAATTGTGTGTAAACCTTTTCTCCAAGTATCACAACATCTTGGGCGCCAAGTATCATTTACCTCAAAAACAGGTGAGAGAGTGAAAAGGAAAAATCAGGCTGTGCTTTGATAAACAACCAATAGTTCCATATCAAATATGTCATTTAAGACTTCCAGGTTACTTCAAAGACAGAGGGATATTGACAATACCAAAATTGGTAGCACTGAAGTCAGCATCAGCATGGATCATATGGTTCTTCCTGTATTCACTATGAGCTTCCACATGATCCTGTTCTTCTCAGCAGTACTCAGATCATGGTATAACGCTGGTCTGCCTTCTGATCTGTCTCTCTGCCTCTCCCCTTGGGCTATCAGCATGTCTTTGCCACCCTGTGCGAGCTTCAGAAGACCTACCTAGGGTGTACGATATGTACGATACCAAAATTCATGACTTTACCTTCTATCTTACTACATACACTAGCTTCTCTGGAAAACCATGCTTCATGCTCTGGAAAACACTGGTCTAAACTTCATATACTACAGTTTTCTACTGTGAACTCAAGGAAGGATATTTGAGGTGTTAGAACCTACATGACCCTTGTGTCTCTGGGCCAGTTTACTTCACCTACTCTGTAGCCACAAATAAAATTTACACAGTACATTGATGATATTTCTCACTTGAAGGATCCTCCTATTCCTATTCTGTTTCAGGTAGAAACCTCAAGCACAGCACTGAACAAAAGTGTTCACAAAAACAAAAGCATTTGGATGATTTGAGGTCAGCTAATTGATTAGGCAATTCACATAAAATATGATAATAACATACTGCAGAAAAATGAGTAATTAAAAAGCCAAAAAGCCAGAGAGACCAGAAAGTACTTAAAAATATAGTTGTTTTTGTCATAAAGGTACAAAATAAGGCAAGGACATTTAAGTTCTCCAACTAGTTGTGCTATATATCATGGAAAGTGAGCACCCAGATTTGCAGAAAGACTTTGCTGCTTAGTATTTTTGTTTGGAGGAAAATAAGTTCATTCCCCTACAGTCATCTTCCTTCTCATGCCAAGACTGTAACAAGTCCATGCACTCAGACTTACCACACTAATTACATTCTCACGCCCTAAAGGCAGCGTTGTTTGAAGCTGTCCATTTTTTGGTCATTTCATAAACCTTCAGAGACTGCAGTTTTCCAAATTAATTTCAGGACTTCAATATTAAAGTTACTTAAATAATCAGTAATCCACCAGGCCTTAATTTAAAAAATGGGGAAACAAACTTTGCTAAGCAAGAATTGATAGCACATAATTCTTGCTGTACGCTGTCCAGGCAATACTTCACAGATGAGTTATGTCTGATCTTCTACACTAGGGAGAACATTTGCCCTCAAGAGCCTAATACTAGAAATGGCATCTCATGATTCAAGATTTTTTGTTTGGTTTAAATTTGTCTAATGTTTAAAATCTTAAATTTGAAATTAAGAGGAATCAGTAAGGCAAAAGTACTAGTTTCACATAATTCATAACTGCGGGAAATGTTTTTCAACCCTTGGTTGACTCAAAATTTTTTCTCATGATTTTTAGCAGCATGATCTACTTCCCCAGTGAGTCACTCAGAATGAATGAGAAGAGAACTACATACTTGGAAATAGCAACAGAATCTCGCAATAATTTTCAAATCTTCTATATATTACATAGCTTTATATTTCCAAAACAAGCTCCAGATGTGTAAAACAGTAATACTTGTGATACGACTTAAAGATCCTTTACCTTTTTCTGCTGGCCTTACAGCACTTCAGTTTGATGTCACATTGCTCTAATTGTTCTAGTCAAAAGGAGATACATAGGCAAATGTTCTCATCACTCCTCTTTGGCATCTCACTTACAAAACTAGTAGTACAGTCTCCTGGAGAGTCAGTGAAACCTCCAGGGTGCAGTTCAGAGCGTGTAAATTTGATGCTAAATGTCAGAATGTATGAAGACTCTCTTAAAAAGCATCTTTAGAAGTCATCACAGTAAACCAAAGGCTTCAAAATGAAGACAGGCAACTTAGATTTGAGCAGAAAATACATAAAATGTTCAATGCATCCTCAGTAATGCAGATTAGAAAACACTACCCAAAATTCTTTCCCCTGCCCACAACTTAGTAGCTCATGAGATAACTGAAGAACTCATAATACATCACATGGTTTCACAGTCACACTGGACTTAGCAATTTATTAAAGTACCTTTTTTTTTTCATTTACATTATGAATTAGTTAACTAGTATGACAGCTCTCATTTATCAGTTAACAAATGTACTCAGCTACTCTTGATGGGGAATATTCTTTTAGGTGGTATTACTATCAGGGAGGATCCACAGTTCCAACATTACCACACCCAGCTAGTGTCACCATGTAGGAGTAGAATTAATAGAAAAGGTCAAATTGTTTAACAGCATTATGAAGTAACATTGTTAGAGTCAGGAAGAAATCTTGTGATTATTTATCAACACCATCAGTTGTAGAACAAAGAGTTGAACAAAAGCCAGGGAAAAAAAAATCTACTCATTTAAAAGGAGACTAATTTGCTCATTTAAAAAGTAGTCTGAAAGAAAGGCAGAGAAGGTGATGAACAAAGATACGCCAAACTGATTTTAAACATCGCCAAAAAAGCACAGTATTGCACTGTGTCCTGTATAAAGATGAATGTGAATATTTCAGACCAGAAGATCAGTGGAACAGGAATGGCAAGATTGGTTTTAATCACGCCAATCTTGCCAACTGGTTAAAAGTGAGACAGCTGCGTTGCTTGGACTAAAAAGTCTCAGATCAATGCAATTAACTTCCTTGTACTTTATGTTCCCTAAAAAATCAGCAAAATAGTTCAATTAAAATGTTAAATAACGTTTTTCAGCACAGAAATACATATCTTGCAAGTATAAAAGTTTAAAAAATACCCTAGAGTCTTTTTATGCACCAGGAGCAAATCTAGCATTTACTTTTCCCAAGTTAAACTTGTTTTAGTTCTGTAAGATGTCCCCAAATCTTTTTATAATTCTTTCAATTGCATATAAACATAATCTCCTGGTATTAGTATATTAGCTTGGCTAAATATAGCAAGGAGCACTCATGTTTTATGGAGCATTTTCTTTGGTATGCAGCTAATATAAATAAAATGAGCAGACAGAAGTTGGCAGTGTTCCACTGACATTACATCACTTTTCCTTAATAGGAAACCTCTCTGCAACTTAACATCTTGCTTTAAACACTCAGAAGTGTCCACAAACCCTTCAGTGAGGATCATCATATAAGGCCAGCAGTTAGCTGCAAAGGAGTAGAACACAGAGCTGGATCGCCTGGTACAACATTGAAAAGAAACTCTCGTAAAAACCACCTCTTAAATGTCACCAACCACAGAGCAAGGGAGTTGCATAATGTCTAGGAAAAGAGATGTGTTAAATGTACATAATTCCAGTAAAAAGCAAAGGATAAACTTCTAATTCCTATGACACTACTTCTGTAGACTCAGGAGTTCCTC
The DNA here is from genome assembly GCA_013400235.1 of Oriolus oriolus. Classification (NCBI taxonomy): domain Eukaryota; kingdom Metazoa; phylum Chordata; class Aves; order Passeriformes; family Corvidae; genus Oriolus; species Oriolus oriolus. The sequence goes on along the minus strand of VXBT01011977.1, from coordinate 1,606,316 downwards.
TAGAAACCAACAAATTAAAAACAGAGGCCTGATCCAGCAGATATAAATAGGACAGAGACACAAGCATCTATTGCAGTTTCATTTGCTGCTTACTCTTTGTGTTCCTCAAAAAGACAAAACCTCCTATTTTGTGGTATCATCAGTATGGTCCCTCATCTTCAGTATGACATTATTTTGAAGAAATTATTTAATTATTGTAAAATATTATATTATATTTATTTACTAAGAGACAGATGTTGCCACCCACATAGGTTGAGCTTTTCACCAAAAACAATAGAACTTCTTGACTGTACACAATGAAAATAAATTATATGTTCAGCAAAACCCAGTGGACCTACAAGGGTCCTCTGAGAAAAAGAAAAGTACTTGCACTCAATTTTTCTCATCCATTACTGAGACTGCTAGTCTTTACTGGAGACGAAAAGCAATCCACATAGTACACGAAGAAGAAAAGAGCCCAGAGAAATTTATGTTCATGTTGTAATTAATGTAAACATAAATTCTGGTTATTGTATTTCTAATGTGCATATTGCCGAGCAATAATCCAATTTCCCCTTCAAGTCTGCATGCTGTATTTGCTGGCATGGAGTTTTATTGAGAACATAATTTATTTAGGCACTGTCACACAGACACACATAAACACAAAAATGTATTTACCGCAGTACAAAAAGTCATGGTAGGTCATTTTGTCCTCTGCTTTTTCCAAAAATGTTTGAGAGAAGTTTGCTGAGTCGCTCCCTGCTGCTTTTTGTTGCAGCTGTGCAGCAAACAATCTTTAAAAATTTACAGTAATTGTTGCCGTGTTTATATCAGTGGCTCTCAGTGAAGAAAATACTAATCCAGTAAAGGTATGCAAAAAATAAATGTAAGCTGAGCTACACTGAATATCACTGGGATTGCTCTCACTTAAGAACCATCCAGTCTTACAATACCATGAATTCCCTGTCCCTCTTAGTAAGACATCCCTAAATACTTCTAATGCCCAACCCTGTTCTTCCACTTCCAGTTGTGATGGCACAACAGCTCAGGACCCTAGCAGAAAGGGAAAATGAATTAAATGTTGAAAGTCAACGCAGAATTGGGTAAATTAATGGTTTTGTTTGTTGGCTGGGTTTTTTGTGGCTTGGTTTTGAGTGATGGGTTGTTCTGTTTGTTTGTTAGGCTTTTAAAAATCCTGAGTCTGTTCACTCCTTCAGACTAAAGAGCAGCCACCTGAAGGGTTCTGCTGGTGCAACAGAAAAGTGGTCCTTGTCCAGGAACAAGCATCTGAAAGCTGGACATCTCCTAGCTCACACTGCCAAGGCAGGGTTTGCAAAGCTGTATCTTTAGTTGGTAATTGTGAAGGATTAGAATGAACTTCTATATCCATTCTTCTATGGATGGCTTTGCTGTTTACTTCTGAATGGCAATGACCAAATAAGATGTTGAAGTTTTATTTTGCATATGTATTTTTAATTCAATGGCCCCAGAAATGAATGAAGTGTTTAATGGAGGTAAAGTTGCAGTTTAGTTTACAACAAGAGAAAAGTAATTTCAAACTGGTTAGTGTGCCCAATGAATAATTTGAGAAAATGTCACCTCCACTGGTAGAACTATCTGAAGATTTCAAATAGGGGTATCCGTGCAATATTAACACACTCTTACCAAGAATACAGCACAGGCCTAAAAAGGAGGACACGTAGCTTAAGACTTGATTGCATGAATGACAAATGTATAAATAACAATATTCATCTCACCAGTTTCATCTTTGTGTATTTTTGTTGATCCATGAATTGGCTACTTACTCCATAATTAGGTTATCTTTTTTCTAAAACAACATTAGAATTACTAGCATCAGCTAATGTTCATTTTCTAAACGATGATTTTAGCAGTGGTTTCAACTAGTGCCTAATTTTGAGAAAACATCAGGAAAAGCAGATGAATGAAGTTAAACTCAAAACAAAATTGAAAATAATATGGCACCTATATTTATCTAACATTAATTGAATCTTATTAAAAAAAAACTTCACCAAAACCTGCTGATTGGATGACAGAGTTCCTGCTAAATAACTCAACATGTTAGGTTTCAACTGTCATACTGTGTTGCTGTGTCATTTTAGAATCAGAGAAAACATCTGCTAAAATGGAAAAAAAAATCAATTGCAAGTCTCTCACTCATCCATCCCACCACTATTATTCTGCAAGTTATCCTAGTGTACACAGCAACCACAAGCAGAACTGATTTGCTAGCTGGCCACGTACATGTTGAATCCATCACCTTTTTGTTTTATCACAGAAAAATCAAGCTACAACTGCTTTCCAAACTTGTGTAAATGAATTCTGTAATTCAAACCAGTAGCCTGTGTGTTCAGGCACACAGACATACCATTGAAACCAACAGGAGCAACAGTAATTAGTAACTCCGAAAATCAGGAAACTTTTGTATAAATTTAACTTCATTCAAGCAAATTTGAAAATTTATGTTTAAAAATTCATCCATGTATTGAAACACACTGTTTAAAAAATATTAGTTTTTTTCTCTAGGAGTAATTTTTTTTTAAGGAGAATTAAGTATCTCAGTCATTTGCTGTTACTTAAATGGCACAGAAATTCTTGGAGATGTAAAGGTTTCATACCCAGGTCCCAGCTTAAGTCCTATCAGTGATAACAGAAATGGAAAGCACCTGATCAGCATTTGGTAGTGTGACTGAAGTGAACCAATCTCCATGCTCTCCCCAGAAAACTTGTTACAAAGTCTAAATATTCTACCTTTTGCATCAATCTTTATTAGCATATTTAAGCAGTGAAAAAGCAGAAATCTTTTTTTGTGCCTGGAAGATGTCCACAGACAAGATAGATGTATAAAGGAGTATGAACATTTTTTGGTGGATATTAACTCTGTGTGTCTGGTGTCCCTCTGGAGTTTTTTCCAAGTTTTAATTAAATACTCAGATCACAGAGAAGGCTTATCATAGCATACAAATCCAGGTAATCTAAATAACAGTGATGAATGACATCATCTGCTTCAAAAACTGGAATAGAAAAACCGGAATAGAAAAACCTTCCTACTAGGCGGTGTGGCAGAATTTCTCATGAGCTCAGGAGAACTTTCTCTGTTAAATGACCAAGGTAAAGGCAATAATACATAACTCTTACAAGCTGTACATTGGAATAGGCTGCCCAGAGAAATGGTGGAGTTACCATCCCGAGAAGTGGTCAAAACGTGTGGATACGGCACCTGAGGACACGGTTTAATAGTGAACACGGTGGTGTGGTGCTGGGTTAATGGTTGGATTTGATGATCTTAAAGGTCTCTTCCATGCAATATTGAGAAAGCTCACACAACAAAGTCTCAGAAGAAACATCAGTTGAATAACAGTTTAAAATGCCTAGAAATATATAAATCAGAAGGTATCTCCTTCAATACCACCAAATTATCACTTAGTTAACTTTGGCTTAGCAACCAGTTGTACTAATTCTATGCAGTACTTTTCACCTACAGTTTAGAAGTGTTGCTTTCCCTCTGTTTTGGGCTAGGAAACATGAAACTAGAGCTGAAGGAAGCAGCTGGGCTGGTGAAATTATAGAGGTCAAATTATATCAGAAAAATACTCCTACTACAACAGGTGCTCCAAACGACTTAGGTGCACATACTTATTACAGAACAGAAACAGCAAAGTTTAGAGTAATGAAACATAACTAAGTAAACCTGACACTTCCTAAAGACTTTTATAACTTTGAGTTATTTCCAGCCATTGTCTGACTTAGCCTGAATATGATGTACAACACTATTATTTCTGATGGCTTACGTATCTTTCAGTATTTAGGCCAGTGTGTAAATTCATCAACAACAGTAAATGTAAGCCTTATTTTACTGGGGAACAAAAAATCCGAACATGCCACAGGTAAATCTTAAGAGTTAGCACCTCAATGAGAATTTGAGAAAAAAGACAATTATTCAAAAACACTGGACAATACGTACTATTGTAATTGCAAAACTAATAATATTTTCTGAAAAAAGGCACTGAAATGGTTTCATTAAATCAAAAGCATGAGTTTAGTTTAAACACGTTCCTGTCCACACAACATGCCAATCATGCAATTCTCATATGACAGGAGTCTGTGCAATGCAAGACCTGATAACAGATAACAAGAATATTAGGCACATTCAGCAATTTACAGGACAAATAATTAATTTAGACCTGAATGGATACATCCAAGAGCACCCAAGGAAAACTCTGAAACATTAAACTGCTTCTAAACAAGGAAAATACATTTTTCATGTCCCCCAGCATCCAAAAACCTATTTCACTACCTCTTTTCTGTCCTTAATGCAGCACGCTGCAGATACTTAGCTTAAATTATTCTACAAACTTCCCTGGTGGTCAGTGATTTTAGCAAACCCTAAAATTTTCAAAATGAAGGGCAATAATTGAGAAACGAATCATATTAGTATCTTCCTTCCTTTATAAGTGACTCTCGACAAAGACATTTTCAAATTCACGTAAAACAGTGAACAACCTATAACAACTTTTGAGCAATCTGAGGTCATTAAATAGAGGAAGCATTTGAGAATAATTTCAAAATCCAACCACAGAGATTAACATCGATAACTCGGGAAGCTTGACAGTAAATTTCTACTTCTCTCAAGAAGACCATCAATGATGATGGAGAGGATTTCCATAACTCAGAAACACAGTAAGTATTTTTTAATGATTTTGTGAAAATTTTAATCTCTCAGACAAGCAGCTTCTGTCTTGTATCACTCTGTATACGGAGGCCTGGCATTTCCATTAATTAGAAAGGTACTAGTCACACGTTTTACAAATCTCTCCCAAACATCCCAGTTTCACTCTGATTAGTCAATCCTCTATTACTCCTCATAATCGACTTTGCTCTGCCAGTATTGGAAATTCTGGCAGACATAATCAATCTTTTTGCAGAAAAGAGAGGTTACTTAGAAAAAATATTGGGCATCTCAGAGCTCTGTATGCTCATACAAATTCACTCAACTTCCCCAGCTTTCATCTACTGCCTATCAGCTTCCTGCTTAAAAGCATTCCAATTCTATTCTCTTCTGCTCTTTATCAATGAGCATGTTCCTTCAAATATTAGCATTGCAAACAGTTCCTCTAATTCAGTACTCTTACAAGAATTCACTCAGTAAACAGGGCCTGTCTCTTGCATTTGTAGAAAGTAATGCTTAAAGCACAAACATCTATCTTCTTACTCCAAAAAAGGACATAATGTGAGTGCTGTGTTTTAGTTACAAACTGACAATTAGCCTCGGTGGTCAAGAGAGCTTTCTTGTAATTTATTATAATTAACTGTCCCTAGGTCACTCCTCTTTTCTAGTTACAGTCTACCACAAAAAAAGTCCAAAGTTTGTACCCAACAGGAATGTTAAATTTACAAAGTTACAAAACAGTTTCAAAGACTGTTAAAAGTGAGGATGCAATAGCCCTGTCTGGCAGCTTGTAGAAAGAGAAAACTGCAGCCAGAAGAGGATGGAACCAGAGGTATTTTATTGCCTTTTAGTAAAACAACATGTTAAATCTAATGTTAAAGATATCAATGCTTTTTCTGAACCAAACATTTCACCACACAGAGCCATGCCCACAGATAATAATCAGATATGTTTAAGAAGTGCACAAATGGCTTACTTCATCTCAAGACCTGGATAGCAAAAGAACCTGAAACTAATTCATAACATTTGTGCTCCCATTTTAGTACCCTGATTTATTACTGCAGCCTGTAACAAACAGAACATCCACAACTTGTGTGTTTCTGAGGTCTAAATTTCTTGATACTTCTGTGATCCTGCAGAATCCCTGGGATCTTTTGCTGAAGAAAACTTCCAGTGAGATATCACACACCAGCTCGATATGCTGAAGCTTAGACAATCACAAACCCCTGCTCCTTTAAAATATCAGTGCTCCAAAAAGCACTGCTTCCCTCCTTAAAAGATTCCTCAGAGTTGAAACCAAGTCCTCGATCCTGGGCTAAGTGTGATGCATGTGGTCAGCGCTGAGCTTCACCACGCCAGGAATGGTTCCAGCGCGCGCTGGTGCGCACACACCACATGACGCGCCGTTGACATCAAGACTAGATTGGTGCAATATGCTCCAGCTAGGGCTGCAGAGAGGGCTGACGTGTTTCTTGCAGCTGGTTGCTGATGGCAGCCATACAGCTGGTAGGAGAGGAAGGGAAACACGGCAGAGATCCTGATTCTGGGCCTCCTGCTCCTTTTTCTCACGTGATTCTGATAAATGTCATTATTTATATTAATTCTCTCTTTATATCTATCCATCAGCATGATCACTAACTTTTGAAAGGATGGGGGACATGGGAACCTAGAGTTTTAGAATCAGTGTATAATTTTTAGTTCTGAAATCACAGAAACACTTAGAGTTGCTGTGGTTTATGGGTCAGAGACAACTACAGATGTAACCTCAGAGTCAATAGCTGGAAGTTCATCCTCTGCTTTAGAAAATGTTGACATATCATTTTGATTTTATCTTAACAGACACTCCTTTTTCCTCTCCATCTATGCGGAAAATGTGCATGCAACAGTCATTTAATTCAGTTGCATATCTATGAAAGCAGTGTCTAAGCATAAGTGTTTCTGAAATACAATTGATAGGAACTGTTTTTTCTCTTTCTTAAAAACAAAAAAGAAAAAAAGAAAGAAGAGGCTCAGGTATTTTAATACAAAGCAGAAAACAGAAGCAATCATTTTCCAGAAATTCCTGATGAACCACTTAATAAAATATTAAATAGTTAATAACTGCAAAATCTCTAGCAGAAACTCCAAAAGTCACTAAAGATAAAACAATGGAAACCACATGTAACATCCTAGAGACTCATAAGACAACATAATGTACTTTCAATACAGTGTGAACTTCCATAGTCTCACCTTACAAATTGGATTTCATATGCCTACAGACACTGATAGAAGAGGTGTCTCTCTTTTTTACGTTACATACAGATCTCCAGATTTTTAAAAAGATAGGAAAACTACGAAGTTTTATAGGAAATCAAGACTTTATCCTAGAGCACAGCCAAGCCGTATGGCAATCTATTTACTGCCTGAAAAAATTGCCTACAAATGTTGTATGTGGAAAAAATAAGCATTATTTGGCAAGGACATTAAACTCATACACGTGAGAATTGCTGTGGATATAAGAAAATTATCAGGTAGCATTAGAAACAGAAAAAGAATAGAATTTGGCCATGTCAGATGACGAAGATGTGTGTTGCAGAAAAGAAAATAATCTGCAGTTTATAGAGAAAAATACACAGTCTGGTAGCTTGTCCGCTGAGCAATACTGATGAACACTTCTGAAACCCAGGCAGTCTTTTCATGAAAATGTCTGAAAGACATTTGTTGATATGCACCAACACCTCTGTAGGTGTGGATACCAATATTCCCTTTAAATATTCTTTATGTAATTCTGGTTTTAGGCACCTCAGATTTGCACAGAAATAAATGGCATCATCTTGCACCATCAGTAACGCAATACCAAGTAACTCGTGCCTTCATTTAATTCCCTAAAAGTTTTAAAAGGAAACGCAAATTACACACTAACACATACTGCACGAAAATACCCCATGCAAAAAATATTATGACCACCTCTGGGATTTTCAAAGCTTCACTTGTACTAAAAAGTTTCACTAGATCTTGGGTCAAAACAAAAACAGCCATAAATTAGGTTGCCCTCCTGAAACCTTCAAACACAGCAAAGCAAGGCTTTATATTTCAGAGCCAAAATACGTAGAGTGAGGTCGGCTAAAAGAAATACAGCACCACTGTGTTTCTGAACAAGGAAACTCTCCTTCCATTTGTGCAAAACTTTCTATGTTGCCTTGGTGAATCTCCTTGCTGGCCAAAGTTGGCTACTAAAATTGTTTTTCACTTTAATAGCTGCTTTAAACAAAGGACCCCCATAAGTCAGATAGAGATTTTATGTTGTGTAAGGACACACACACACATTTATATATTCACACACCATTAGATTCACATGCACACAGAAACAGACTTGCATTATCTTCTCTCATAAAAAAATTCTGCATAATCTGTTCTTTGAAGTTAGAAACGTTTTACACACATCTGGATGTACACACACATGGCACTTAGAACTGAAAGAAACAATTGTGTTTCTGGTGAATGCTTTCATTCTGTGATTCAGCCTATTCAGAAGAATGAATTCAGCCATAGAGTAAAAATTTAAAAATATTTCAAAATCCAACTACAGAAACATAATTATGCTATTTTAAGGGTAAGTCTTCCAAGTTGTGAGTAAGGTGCAAAAATGGGTAGGAGCAAGCTCAGCTCAAAACTTGGCCTAAACTCAGCAGGTTGGCTCTCCTGAGAAACGTTGCTATAACACATGTGGGTCTTGATTTAAACCAGATTTCTGTATTCATTGTGGCTGGAGATCTGGGGTCATACTTTTTAAATGAATCTGTAGCAGCAGAAGTACAAAAAAATCTAAATATTGCATTCTCTTTTCCTATTCACTAGAGCCCAGGCAGGACCTCCTAATGAAGTTTGTCCAGTCCACCAGACACTGCCTGCATGCATTTCTCGCTCTCTGATGTACATTTGTTTTCATCATAGAAGAGGAATTCATTTAAATTTGCAATTTAAAAATTCAATCCAGCTGACTGAATCTTTATCTCAATTCAATATTTTGGAAGAGACCTTTAAGATCATCAAGTCCAACCATCAACCCAGCACTACCACTGTAACTTCTAAACTACTAAATGATATAAATATTTTTTTCCTGATACCTAATCAGAATCTCCCCCTTCCCAGCTTGAGGCCATTATCTCAGATCCTCTCATTGCAGGTGTGGTAAAAGAGACTGGCCCCCACCTCAATGTGACCTCATTTCAGGCACTTGTAGAGAACAACCCTGTGCCTCCTTTTCTCCAAGGCTAAACATCCTCAGCTCCCTCAGCCAGTCCTCATGTTCTCCAGTCCTTTCAAGAGCCTTGCTGTCCTTCTCCGGACACACTGCAGCACCAAAATGTCATTTTGAAAGTGAGGGGCCCAAAACTGAATGCAATACTCAAAGTGAGGCCTCAGCAGTGCTGAGTACAGGGGGACAATCTCTGCCCTGCTCCTGCTGCCACACTATTGCTGATACAGGCCAGGATGCCACCGGCCTCCTTCACCTTTTGTTTTAGAACAAAGTTCGGTCATTTTCTTGTAAATGCAAAGATTGAAACAAATCCACTTGAGATCATAAGACCTAAATATTAATGTTGTAAATGTAATACAGTCTGTTTTCCTGTTATTTATACCCACACCTCAGGTTCTGTATTGTCCTAACAGGTACAGTAGCATACAAGACAAGTATCAGTCTCTTCTGTGAATCCAGTGGGGTAATTTGGTTGATATAAACGTTAACACCACTAAAATAGTTTTTCTGAGTGCTAATCTATTTTTACACTTAAGCCTGGAAAAAAAAATGTAACCATGTTGCCAATGAAAACCAAAAAAATCTTTTCCTGTACATTTCTGCTGGCTGACACGTCATGTCTGCAAATAATAGTCTTTTTGTAAAAAATCTTTAATTTACACAATCCAAAAAGAACAAATAATGTATATGCCATCTTATGAACATTTACCAGAACTTGGACACTCTGGCAATGCAGTATAGAATCTCCTGATGCATAGACTCAACTCTTCAACTAAATAACTCTTCCATATTTTTAGGGCTGAGTTAGGAACTCAACCCCACATTACCACTTTCTGCTTGAAATGTACTATAGTGAACTGTGATGTAAGATTGGTTTCCCAAAGAGAATAATTAGAAGAACTGTTTTTTCTTATCCTGTGTTATATACTAGCACATATAATGTAGACCATCTTCTGAAATTGGTAACAAACACAATCTGGAGCCCATTTCAAGGAGAAATTTCAATAGGAACTTATTTTGTGATGTGAATGAATACAATTTCCCAGGCTCAGAAGAATATCCTGGGAAGGACTGGAAGAAATTCTGAGTAACTGCTACCAAACAATGGTTTAAGATAATCTAAGGTAATCAAAGATTTCTTACTCAAATTATCACTGGAGAGATAAGCACACTATTAAAACTAGGGAAAGCAGATTCAGTTGCTTCTTGGCTCACCACACAGGTGCATAAGGCAGAAAAAGGCCAGCAAGAAATCGAGCCCACTATATTTATTTATTTATATAAAAATAAGTGCTGTTTATCTTAAAATTCCTTCCCTTTGTGGAAGGGGGAAGTGCTGGGGAGTGCCATACACAATACACTAATTACAATCACTTTCTACTTCAATAAAGGAAATACAAACTTCCTGCCTTGGCAAAGGTTAGAATATCTCAAGCAGGTGGGAAAAGGACCATGTAAGTGTCTAGACAGAAATGTGGAGGAAAAGTATTTCCTAAATTTTCTATTCGTATGCTAATCCAGAAAGTAGACTACACATGTAAAAAGAACTACCTTAATTATTGGTTCTCCTTCTATGATAATTATATTTTTAATTATATGAATACCAAAATATTAAATGATCTATAATGCTCCAGTAAGTTCTGACACTTGTGGCTACAAGACTCTTCACCTTTTGCAGAGTACAAGGTTAAAATTAGTCTTCTAAGCATACTATAATTTGGTTAGTAATTACTCTGTACATATTCTTCCTAATGCATCTATTACAGCTACAAAACTATTGCTGGGTATTGCTATTAGTGAGTGGCCACTTCACTCCAAAGGGAACTTTATTACTTAATCTAGCACTGAAATGCTATCTGTTAAGAAAGCAGGAATGTTTCCAAGATGGAAGATGACACATGAATACAAAATTCCATAGCATATTTTGATTAAATATTATTCCCAGAATAAAAGATTTCCAGTCAATTATTATGTTCTCAAAAATATTAATTGACTGGTAGTCCCAGATATATGTTCTACATAACCCTGAAATTTTTATTGGGAAAACAAAACCTTAGGGCCAACAAATCTTTGCAGATCAGTAAAGGTCCAGTACACTCCCCAAATACTTGAAGACTCCTTTCTTGGACAGTAAACAACAAATGAAAAAACACATAGCAGGAACATAAAGCATTTTATATTGAAATTGCATAACTAATGTTGCATATGCTTGTCTTCAGTCTTCACCTTTCAGACAGTTTTCTTTGCACTGCATCCTATGCACTTATGTACACATTTTCAAATTAGAAACTCAGCTTTTTAAAACCAAAGGTCTTCATTTCTTTCAGGTGTAGTGTTTACAAATATTCATAATCTACAGGATGCTATACACACAGAGAAAACCTACATATATGACATCACATGACTGATAGTCTGCTCCGCTCCCAGGCACATGGATCCACATGAATGCTGGCATGAGTAAAATTGCAAAACAGCTAATTTAAGTAAAACTGGATGAGAAATTAAGTTGCTGCTTGAGGAATACAATATTTTCCATCAAATACATGATTTTACAAGTAAGATTGGCTTACTCTGCCCAGCTGAGAACCAGGTAAGTTCAATAAGGTAAGTCTCTCATGGATCATTTTGAAACAGAGTAACAGAAAGAAATTCTGTAGAGGAAAGAAAGAAGAAATTTTCCATATAAGTGGGCTGACCAGCATCCCACAGGTCAATTCCAGCCAGACCGCTTCCTTGGTCTTCCAATGCCTAAAGCCCAACAGCTGAACATTACTCATCAGATTTACCACTGCGTCCTTACAAAAAAGGAGGCATGCTGTTCTAACATAGCTAACATAGCTATTAGAAATGGCTGCTGCAGTCACACAGACCACAAAGTGGATGACAAAACTGCAATCACGCTCCTCTTTGTGGAACAGTTGGACTATCATGCCCTCCACAATCATCACATAAGCTCAAGAAATTCTGCAGTGCAAAGCAGAGAGCAGTGAGTTACCTCCTGTTACCTGGAACCCTAGCTCTCAGTACTTAATTTACAATAACTGTAATTGCACAAATACAGTAATTACTTTAGAACAACAGTCTGCAAAGTTTTGTGTGTTGCAATCATCACACAGTGTCTGCAAAGAGAAAACAGTAGACTCAGGCTACTCAACAGGCCCACAATAATTGGTGCACGAGTGTCCAGCAAGATGAGCTTTGCCAGTAAAAAAACAAAAAGAAAAGAAGAAAGAAGAACACTTTGAAGATAATAGAGAATTTTCTAGGAGTTCATTAAGTATAACAGCATAAAAGCATTTATTTTACATCAGTGCTTTTTAATTGTTCGTTAAAATACACTTCAAATTTTCAGAACAGTTTTTCACTGAAAAAAAAAGTTCTTGACTCAGAAAGCTGCAAGAAAAATTATGTGACATATATCCGCCAACTGCTAATAAACCTGTCCCACCTATCCACCATTGCAATTTTAGGAAAACTGTTCTGTCAGATTGCAGTGTATGTTAACTTGGTAAATTTTGACTTCGTGATTATCAGGTTTCTATTATCTCAAAGATGAAAGAAATGCTTTTATCCAAATGAGACACTCCTACTTCCAACAATATCCTACCTGCATATTCCTACGTGTTTCAAAAGTTGCAAGAACATCTGTATACCTCCTACTCCATATTTCCAGCTTCTTTTATTCAAACTCTTATCTCTCTGCCCCCACCTTTTCCCACAGGGTTTCTCCTTCTGGCCAGGAAAATTAGTACAAGAACATCATTTCACAGACAGTTCTTCCAGGTTTGTTCCCCAACCAAAAGCAGGATGCAACACAATCTCTCTCAGAATCTTGTTCTCGCAAGTATTTGCCCCATTTTCGTAGTGAAGTGGTTTAGATACGATCAACGGACATATGCTGAGAGCCATTTAACTTTTTCTATGTTTTTTTTTCCATCCTCTTGTTATCAATTCTATATCTTAATCCTTTTATGTCTGGTATGCACTGTGAATCACAGACCAGCTCTGGATGTCTGGAAACTGTTGGGCTTTCTTAAAGAACATCATCATGACTTTTCCCACCCCAGAACGCCAGTGTATTTCTGTGCACGCAAACTTGTGAGTGAACATAAAACTTTCTGTACAATATGTAATACATCTCATGAAGTTAATTTCAGAAATATTAGGTTTGTTTACAGGAATCATGGTTTCAGTTCAATACAGCCACAGAATACCATGGAAAAACAGTTTCTTGACCTCAAAGCCTAATGAAACATTGACTGTGTCCACTCCTATTTTTAGATGTGTGCTCTGCAGTGCCATATTCCTTAATATAAGGCTGACCCAAATGTTCCAATAGCAGACGTTGGTTTCTCTTTGATAGCCAATGCATATCTCTGCTTTCCAAGTTTCTGTAAACACATCATTATAAAGAAGGCCAGTCTTACTTTTCCCAGCCTTCTTTCTAATTATGTGCCTGCTGCCAGGAAACTTCCTTTTTTTTTTTTTCTTTTTTTTTCGTCTTCACTTCAAAATTTAAACAAATGTCTGATGTGTGCTGCAGAGTTCGAAAAGAAAAAAAACTCCAAAGCTGTTACTGTTATAAGTTACAAAGTTACTAAGACCAAATTCCTTTTCAACACCCAGTGATAAACAGACAAAAAAATTTAGCTGCAAGAGTACATTAAGTACTAGATCATCAAATATGTCTTCCTTATAGACATATGAATTCCACAGAACAACCCAAAACTCCAATGTTTTGTTTTATTTTGGTTTAATTTTGGTGAGAAGCTGTAGTAAATCTTCTAAAAGATCAAGTCTCCTGCCCATTTCTAACTCTCTTCATCCAGAACTATCACTGGGCTCCTACAGAACTCTCGTACCCTACAGAAGTCTCGTACAAAGAAGGCTGAGAAGGCACTCATAGTTTCCCGTTCTATCACATTTATTAAGGACTGATTTAGCAAGTCTTGGGCTACAGAGATGATCAGAGCCGCTGCCGCCACAAAAGCATCCTTTCTGCGTTTGGAAACACCAAGCGGACGGCCGGGATCGGCAAATAAAGTGCATCGGCCAAACTCGAATGCGACTACAGACGATGTGGCAAACTAAAAGTGCAAGAAAGAGTCGATCAAAAATAGAAATACTCGAAAGAAAGGCGGTCAGCCAGGTCCGATTACAGCATGATTTCATGTGCCCTGACCTTTCGCCTCCCAATCACCGCTTCTGCCGTGCATTCACCTCATCTGAAGAAGACACGTCAATAGGAACCCCTGAAAGTACCCTGCCATCCTACCTCGGCAGCGCGGAGCGGGCAGTTCTCACATACCCCAGCGCGAGTTCCCAGGGACGCGGCGAGCGGCGGCGGGCGCGCAGCGGAGCGGAGCGGAGCGGCGCTCGCAGGTACCCGGCGCTATATAGGGCGGGCCCGGGGCGCAGGCCCGGGCCGTGACTCACTGAGGAGCCGCCGCCGCCGGCGCGTCCCACTCCGGCAGCTTCACGTTAAGAGTCCCGCGGCTGCCCCGGGCGCCCCGATGCGTGCGGGAGGCGTTACCAGGCTGCCGGGAACGGCAGGGAGACGTGGGTTTCCCGCAGCGAGTCGCCATCGGGATGTTTCTACCCGCTGCCGCAGCCTAAGTCTTAGTTACTCTCCCTCGGAGCTGCAAGAACTGTGACTTTGTGACACACTTTTTGCCAAAAAATGCTCGGGTCCCAGGCTGGAAGTTCACTTTTTTCCCCTCCAGGAACATCCATAGCCAGCAGAAAAACTTGAGAAGGCTGCAGCAGCCTAGAGAGTAGAGGAAACATCCCAGGCTCTTCCATGTTGTCAAACAGCTGCACAGAAGTGTTGCTGCGACAATTTACATCAGCTTTTCTGCCAGGCAGAAGTCTGCACGATTTCCACATCATTTTTGTCTGCATGACAGAGTGGGTTGGGATGGCTACACATTTAATGTAAAACTGTGGAAGGGATGTCTCAAGTTGTTCTGCTAAGCCGTTTAATACTTCTGCATTCTGTTACAGTAACACTTATGCCACTACTCATCACTGTAAAGTCCCCAAGTGTTCAGATTAAACTGAATTTAAAACTTTTTCCAGAAAAAATTGTATCATGCTATTGCACTGTAGTAACCTGTTTTACAAACAGTCTCATGTGTCTTCATCTGCCAAAGAATAGCATCAGTGATCAGAAAAAAATTACTGTATGATATAAAAATCTAGCTGTTTTGTGGTCTAATTATGCAAAATCTTCCAGAGCATCAAACACTTAAATACATTAATTACTACTACGTATTCCACTAAGGCCTTCATTTGAAGGCAGATAATTCTTTTCTTTTTCCTTTTTTTTCTTTTTTTTTTCCACAAGGAGATAAAGAGTGCCAGATTTCTGTTGTTGGTTCATACCCTTCTTACTAAAAGCCACTTGGTCCAGATCCATTGCTTTCTTACAGGTTACGTGCCAACATCAGCTTTGCAAGTAATCATAGAATGCAACTAATCACTAGTAACATCTCCTTAAACATCTGCTTAAAACAAGATAGATAACCTCAAAAGATACATCTATTAAAATCTCTATTCTCATGCTTAGCCCATGGAGGTGATCAGTGGTATCACTTGCATTTTCTACATCATGAGCAGCAAATGAGTGTATGAACATGCTGCCTTTTATCTCACTGTTCAACATCCTGGACAATGGTTAAAAGATTCTAGGGCAGATGAAAGCAAGGGTGATCCCTTTCTTTTTTGAGCTCCAGTTTCCAATCAGTGTGTATTATAGTTCAGCTCTGGATGCCTGGAAATCTGTTTGGTTGACAAGAACATCACCATAACTATTTTCCCCCAACTGGTACGAACCTTGAAAATGAGCAAGACCTCTACCTGAGAAATTTCATTCCACAGTGGACAATGCAGAACAAGGTAACACTGAAAATTTCTCTGCTCACTCAACCCTTTTCACACTTTTTCACCATTAAGCCCTCTTTAGGACTCAGAAATCACTCCACATCACTCCATCACTCCAGAATATAACAGGAAGAACAGAGGAATGCTGCCATTTAGGAAAAAGGGTGGGGAAAATAAAGTATCTCCCCATTGCTAGAACAGAGAGTGGCATGCCAGAACCTGGCAGTGAGAAGACTGGCACTGCACTAGCACTCTGTTTCCAATTCTGGTACATGACTCTGGGGAAGAAGCATGGTAGCTCATGCACATAGTATTAAGATAGTACAAAGATAAAAGGAGTACCACTCATGGCTGATCAGGTCTCTCTATGATTTTTGGTAGGTATGCTTGTTGAGAACAGTATTTTATCTAAAAACCAGAACACAGTCCTCTTACAGCAAGTAATAGGTGCAGATAATGTAACTCAAACAACAAAGAGCAGACTGATGTACAGTAGGAAAAGTCAGTGATAGAAAAACAGTACCTGGACTTCACATCTCTTAACTGCAACTTCTCCTTTGTATTTGATTATAACAAATTGAGACAATACTGCATTAAAGACATGCATTAATGAGTTCTCTAACATTTCTTCCATCACAGCTCTTAAAATTTTTGCACGTTAGAATTTTATGTGTATGAGTACGTTCAGTTCATGGGGATGGAAGATGAAAGCAGAGACAGCTTGTGCACATCAGTTTAGCTCAAGACACTTGCTTTTCTCTGACTCCACCGCATATTTGGGCATGGAAAGTGGAAATGAAGCTCAGCTTACTGGGAAACAAGCATGAGGCACCATGTGAGATAAAGATCCAAAGAGAAAAGAAGTAAAACCATATGCTTAACTTAAAACTTAATATGATCTGTGATTCTTTCTTGTAAACAACTTTGCCTATAATTCCAGTCCCAGGAACATTTGTTTCTAGTTTAAGGAGTTTCCAACTATATCTACAGCATGACCGGCAAACTGAAATGAGGGAAACTAATTTACACATAAAAAGACAATTGCCTACAACTCTAATTAAGTACTAATATTTAAAAGAAATAATTAAAACATAATTATAACAAACAGCTTTTGGAAAAATGCAGTAAAAGAGCTCAACAATTCATTTCTGTAGACTTGGGAAGATAATGGTAGATGTCACTAGTAAAGCAGGCAAACATGAAACTGCCTCAAGTTTTTTTGCTAGTATTCATTCAAACTTCGAGAAGCTTCACAAAATTAAGATCTACTTTTCAAACCACCCTGTAAATAAAATGAAATTTGTATTGTTTGAAGTATGAAAACTAAAAAGGATGACTTCAGAAAAGAAAAGCTGAAAATGAAGAGAGAAAACGTTACACAAAGTAATCACATCCTCAGCAATGAGTGAAAATAAATGAAAATAACTCAGTGGACTTCATGAAAGAGTCTGTCAAATTATTAAACTACTACAGAATAATTTGTAGTATTTAAATACAACGTTTTTGCCTGCAGTATATCTTCAGTGAAGGAAGTGTATTTTAATAGTGTACATATATTTTCATTCACAACAGCTGTTTTCCAGGTGCTACTATACTACAAGAAACTATACACTTCTATTTCCTTTCTTCTCTTTGCCTCCTTGATTTTTCCTCATTATGATATGCAAAAATTCAGCATTGTAGCTGCTGACTTTACAAAGACATTTAAAACTATACTGGAGCGTGCAATTCTGATCACATTAGTTAAGACCAGACCTTGCAAAACTTTTAAATCAAAACAGGATGGTTTGACAAAAGAAAAAAAAACAGCAAATGGAACTTAAAAACTTCTGAGGTCTAGGAAGAAGTTGTGACTGAGATTCAAATGGTGTTTTCTAATGGAGGAGACACATGACATGAGATTCTTTTGGTCTTAAAAACTGGAAATTAATTCAAGGATATAGGCATGCCTGTAAATCAACCCAAATAGTATTCAGCTAGCCACAATGCAGCTTTGCATCATATTACAGTTCAAACATCATTAAACTCAGATGGAAATGTCAGTAAAATAGACCCTGAAGGACTGACCAGAAGAGGGAATTGAAAGAATTTACAGGCTTCCAAACTGATTCAAATGCAGCTGACTGAATTCAGTGACCTATGGAGCCCAGTTCAGCAATCTCCCTGTTTTTCCTGCATAAGGGAAATGCATCCCATTTACACTAGCTGTGCAAAATAAGCTTTGGCATGTCCACCATTGCAGATTTTAATTTTTTTACTTAAAACAAAAAAAATTATCTCCATAAAACAACATCACCTCCCATACTGTACTTGGAAAAAGAGTCAGAGCTTTTCTGCACAGCTTTGAATGTCGATTCCTAAGGCATGAACAGGACACTGATTTTCTTGAAATGCATGAGAGTTTGAGATTTCTCTAGAAGGCCAGAATGCAGAGTTAGGATTTCCCAAAACCAAAAGTGACTGACTATACCTCTGAAATGGTAGTTACCAAACTTATGCCAGTCCAAAGCACTTAGTACTATTGTAAGTATCCTGTACACCCAACTTGGCTGGTGTTGGCAGACACGGAGGTCGCAACTGTAAATTGCTTTGTTTGGTGCTATTTCTGATTGGTGAAGATCACAATGTCTGAACTAGAAGTACCAAGTTGTTTGTGGCTTTAGTGGCTTAGCACTTCTGGAAAATAAAAGATCACATGTTTGTTGCAAGAAAGATTATTTAAGCAAACATTTCCCATCACTTTCAATTCTGCAAATATACACCATGAAAGTTATGTGTTTCACAAAAATGAAAACACAGCTAGGGCCAACACTTGATAGGAAATCCTACCGCAGTCTCTGATCTATGAAAACATGATTGAGCAACAACAATGACAACAAAAGAACTTTGCCCAACTTCTAATAATACCTACAGAAAAAAAATTTAGAAGTTTCTATTGCTAAGACAATTTTCATAAGGCAGCAGTTACTATTTTTGTGGAAATACACATATACTCGCGTGTATGTGTACATACACGGTGACGAAGTGACTCACGCTTAAGTCTTCTTTGCTATATCACTATTTCACCTTTCAGACTAAAATAGCAAATGTCTTCAGGGTAGAATTATTAAAAAAATTAAATTATATTGATCAGACTTACTGTGCAACCCCTATGACAGCACACAGAAAAACTGTGGGTCTACTATGTAGGCATTTTCTAATAAGGAACTGGAACAGTGATGGTTGAACAACAAGCATATGGAGAAGTCAAGTATCCCAGTGACTTCCTTAAAGTTCCTAGATACCTCAGTACCCACATGATTGGTCTGCTTCATCCACGAGTAATCCATGAGATTTCCTGGCCTGCACAACTACTGATACAGTAATGTGTAAGAGCTCTGGAAATTAAATATAACAAAATAAAACCTAGAAAACATTTCACTCCTCAGGCTTTACTTCATAGTAAACCTGACATAACACTTTTCAGCTGTGATACTGAAACTCACTTTTACAAGCACTGCCATGGATTTATGAGAGGTCTACCTGCACTTCAGATGCTAAAATTGCTAGAAGGCTTATAAAAAGTTGCAGACGGTTACAGCAATTTGAACATCACCTGTAAGTGCTTCCCAGTTCTGAACTCAAATCTCAACACTACATTCTCTTCTTTAATAGCCCCGATATGGCAATAGTTAGTGTGTTGTATCTTTCAATTAGCTACAGTTCAGTAAGTTACAGCTGCTGTAATTGTGAGGCCTGTCAGGAAAGATAAAGAACTGTTTCTTCTGAGTCAGGCTTCCCTACCATATTTAAAATGTTTTTCAGTAGCTGTTTATGAGCTGATCTTGTCACAATTTCAAGATCAAGGCATAACTTACTTCCTTTCATCAGGACATCAAGCTCACAGTGCATGTAATTGTTTGCTATAAAGGCTGTGACTTTAGGACACATTCTGTTGCTAATGTTTTGAAACCAGAGCAAACCAGGCCAGTATGTTAAACGTTACTGCTGAAGTTTGTGCCCACAGCTATTTCGTTTTCTCTATTCTAGGTTTCACACAGTCAGCAAAGATTATAACTCTTCCTTCTGGATATTTATTGTGTTGATTCTTCTGAAGTGAAAAAGTGAATGGTGTTCCATGGGTTTTTCCATCAGGAATAAGACCTTTTAACAAGCAGGTAAAACAATGTCCCAAGACACTGCAGATTAGGATCACAGCGCAAGAATTTTACACGTATGTTTAAACCAGTACCTAACTTGCATTTCTGATATCCCATTATATTTTTCCATATTTTATGTTGTTACAAACTGCTTTTCTATCCAAATTGTCAGGACAGTTTTAGCATTTTCTAGTACTCATTTTCTTTCTTTTCTCTGTTTCTCTGCTACTGTTCTTAACTGCAAAGACACCTCTGTCTCTCAGGGGCTCATGTGTGCCCTTTCTCAATGAATTTCTAAGTTTTCAATAGAACACTAGAGTAGACAAAAACTTATAATGTGTTTTTGTAATGCCTGAAATTATCTGCAATGGGATTCTTGCCCCTTGGCAAAGGATGACTCATTTATCTTCAGTCTGCTAACCAACGGGGCTGCCAAAGACCCCTCCTTTCTAAACAAAAATCTGTAGAGAGCTTTCAGAAACATGAGAAAATATGACAAACACAGCTTGAGTTCTTAACTTGGCTGGCAGAAGATCATAGAAGGATATGGACAAGTCCGCCAACCTCGATCCCCTGCATTTACCACTCCGCTGGTAACAACAGAGAGGAGCTCCCTGCACACGGACTGCTTCCCCGGCTTCCCTGGCATCTCCCCCTCTGCTCCTATTCTGAAATCCTCCAGCTCCAACTTCCTTATTTGGTTGCCGGGACTGTTCTTTGTCTGGCTGAGCCCCCCGGGCCGCGCCGCCCCCGGCTCAGCCCGGCCCGGCTCCAGCGGGCCACCCCGCCCGGGCCCCGGGCGAGCCGCGGCCATGCCCATGTAAGGAGCAGCTTCCCGGGCCGGGCGGGCCGCGGGTCCCGGCCGGGAGCGCTGCGGCTCCCTCCGCTCCCCCCTGCAGCAACCTCGGCTCCCACCGCCGGCCGCCGCGGGCTCCCTGAGCAGCAGCGCTTCCCGAGCAGCAGCGCTTCACCAGCCGCCCTCGCTGCGTCTGCAAACCACTGGCAATAAGACAAAGGAAAACGAAGCTATGAACTTCCAGTGTAAAAACTCACAGATTCCTGTCATATTTTCCATTGTTCTTTAGAACAGGTTACAGCGTGTCCTTTGGGGATTTCACTGGTGCTTTCTGCAGAGAAAAAGGAATCCCTGAATTATTATACCTACTTTAAAAAAAAAAGTAAAGCTTTACTATTCTGTTATGCTACATGAAGAAAGAAAGCGAGACTACTTTTACTCTCGAAATATCCAAAACCTGTTTAAAGTAGCATTTATAGAGAGCAGCTTACCTGCTGGGAGACAGGGAAACTTGCTAGGCGAACACTCCCTACTGCTGCTACTGTTGCTCGATACTCAGTTTTAGTAGCACTTCAGCTACTTCATGAGAAAGAACTGACAGTCAAACTGTACATGTCGATATAACAGCCACAGCAAGAAAGGAAGAACACTTAAATAAAAAAGAATATATACCGAATATGTCCACACTGATAGATGAAACAAAAGTTGATCCACAGAGATCTAGCTGTCTGACTAACGAGCTTATTGAGCTGTTATGGCTTAAAAGGAATACCCTTAACAAAACAGAGATTTAAAATTAGTAAAAGTGTTCTCTCATGAGTCTACTCATGACAGTCCTCTCATGCAGCGTGACAGAAAACAACGTTTTGAAAAAATTAAAGAAGAAGCTAAAGCTAAACTTCAAACTTTCTAATTCTGTTCGGGAATCTAGAAGCATTCCTGTATTTCTCAATATGGTTCCTCAGTATAAAGTTATGAAAACAAGTCTTAAAATTCTAAAACTCCTTCCATTATTGCAAGCTCCCATGGATGTCTGGGTGAAGCAGAAAACAAGTAGTAGACTGGCACAAAGAGCACTGCTTTAAATCACTGATGTACAGGGCAATAGTGACTGCTCCCGGGCACAAGTACATGAAAAAATAATTATGGAGAATACAAAGGTGCATTTATAACCACCTTCCTATAAGACTCCAGCTGCACCCAAGTCAGTTGTATTTTCAGCTCAACAGAAAACCGACTCTGGTATTTTTATACTACATTCTTGCCCTCAACAGAGGCCTGAACAAGTTTGTTTACTTGTGAGAAACTCTCAAACCAGAAAAATGTAAGGAAACAGCTTAATAAAATAACAGAAGAATAAATATATTAACCACATCATAACTACATTACATATTTACATTAGCATGCTAAAATTCACCTCAGAAAAAAACAAACAAACCAAACAATTTCAGTAAAACAAGAAACATATAGGAACAATTCAGGAGAATTTATGCCCAGAAAGATCACGTTTCAAGTTGTCTGTTTCCAGATTAATGTAAATAAAACATTCCTAACTGACAAAAAAATGGTAAAATAAAAATACAAAATACAGAAATGCTTTAAGAATAAATTAAACTAAGGTCACAAGGATCTAGTATTGTCAAATAGTAATTTATAACAAAATGCCCTATCTTATGCAGCTCATCCTCTCTACTGCTAAAGGCTGCAGAAGTACCAGTTTATTTCAGAACTACTCCATCATCTTCAGCAGGTGTTCAGGCTGCTGACAAATAACTCACTGCTGATTCTGCAAGCAATTTACTGTCCAGGCCCTGTCATCTGACATCAGTTCATCTGAATGGAACAAATGACATCACAAGAGATATGTTCAGGGTAGGAGGGACATACCCATTGACCTTTGATGGGCTGTTCTACATTTGCTGTTCTACAAGTAGGAGTATGTCTCTGCTGCATGAGAAACTGGCAATGCTCACAAGAAAGCTATCTAAAAAACCTAAGATAAATGCATACGAAAGCTTAGGTTTCTACCCTTGCAGAAAGGGTGACCTCCCAGAAGTCTGGAAGTTACTGCTCAACTGACTTTGAGTGAAAGTTCCAGCCCTCTCTCTGCCTGGTCAAACAGGTTTCAAAGTACAGGTTTTGTCTCTCTAAATACTCCAGATAGCTAAATTGCTGCCATTGACCCCAGTGGCAATCTTTCATGTGCAAGTATGTTTCTATGCAAGTAGAGCATATCTGCTCCCCCATGCCATCTTCTCATTTTGGTACCTGCCAGTTTGTGCTTCCTTCACCTCCCCCGGTGAACCCACTCACTCCAGCTATTCCAGTGCTCACAGTAAATCTCCAGGTGCAACTAGACTGAGCCATGGCAGCCTCTTTCTCACAGGCTTGAAGAACTGCCCTCAGAGAACCACACCATATCCTGTCCCTCCTTTGCTTCTGCCAGAGGGGGCCCTCATGCTGTCCAGCCCCACACCCACGTTATGGCAGTTTCATGTAGTCAAAAAGTAGAAGGCTCTGCAGGAGCAGTGGAACAGAAATGTGCCATAAAAGACCACATCCTTAACCCAATGGACCTGAGTAGTTTTATCATCTGAATACGAAAGTATTTGGTACCAGTGCACAACCACTTACCAAAGTCAGAGTACTGGCAACAACTGTTTCAACCTGCTGCTCGGAAACACAGAATTCAAAAATTATGGAATCTTTACTATTATTAAAGGAATTATGAAAACAATGAAAAAAACCTGAGCATTTTATCAGTAAAGTAAAACTGATTTTCTGTGCTAATGTTCAGCCTTGTAATAAAAACTATTGGCATTGTAGCATAAGCACTAAAACATTTAGTGATATTAGAGTAAAACATAGTAGTAAAACATATTCAATAACACATAATCATATTTCTCAGACTAAACATCTTAACATATTCTGAATGTATAGATACACACACTGAAATAACACATTTTCACACAGATCTTCCAAAAATCCTCTGCCAAAGTATGAGACGGTGCACTGACTTAACTGATTAAACAGGCCCGTTGTACACTAGCCAGTTTGTTCACTAGCACAACTGTTCAACAATAAGTAAGTACTACATATTTAATCTTAATGCATGTTTTTCTGATTATAGACTCATGTGAGCAACATTAATTATACATGAAATCCATGTGTATTCATATCAAAATAGTACTGTCAGAATTTTCAGTGCAGAAGTACTAAAACCTATCCTGGGAGAGACCTGTACAAAAGCTACTCTGAAATGTAAGGTAGTTATGAGTAGTCAAATGTCATGCACTGACTTATATTTACAGCAGCAGCCAAGGACAGGGCACACATCTGAGAGCTGGGCACAAATTCGTGGGAAGAGAAAGCACTATTCTCCATATGCATAGCTGGGAAGCCCCATTGCATTTAGATCTGGAAAAAAATTGCCAACATGTTTTCGTCAAAATGGAGGAAATACACAGAACAGCAGCAGAAATCACTGTCAACTGCAAGTAGATGACCATTTTCAGTCTGGTTTTACAAAGAAATATATGATGCATGACTTTGTTAAATGATGACTAGTGATACCTGCAAATGGTAAATGGTAAATAAGCACAGACTGCTGTGAGGAGCAGCAGAATGGAATGAAGAAATGAAAAATTGAAGCTGACTATAAATAGAAAACTTCTCAGTATTATTCCATAGTTTGACTCATCTCAGTCTGTTGGGCAAAGCAGAAGATCCACAGATCAGACAGTGTTAAACAGAGAATAAAGCAGCACTGTAACAAAATTAACTCAACAATACAAAATAATTTTAGCTCTCTTGGTGCAGTGTTCTAGTGAGATCTTCCTTTGTAGAGTTATGTTTGTTGGATGCTCACAAGTTGAACAGAACTTTGAGGAACCAAAATCCACCATAATGTATAACAAAAAGACATGCATCATGAAGACAGGGGCTGTCAAAGCACAACACGCTAAAGACTTAATTCTGTCCTTTAGAAACCTTTCGATTTCTTCTTCCTAGACATTAAAACATATTATTAAAAAAAACCCCAACAAAACAACAAAACAACCCCCCAAAAACTTCAATAGCAATTTGCAATAACTGATTTTATGGGTAATGTACTCCTCATGGGAGTTCAGAATGACTTAGAAGATTTGTGGACACAATTTTTATGCCCTGTTTACATTTTCTGGGAGCTTAAGAGAAAACGGTCTGAAATAAGCTGCAGCTAACATGCTACAGGAAATGAAGGAAGAGAACCAGACTACTCAAGAAAGATTTACATTTATAGAATGGTGATGGCTATATTTTGGCTTAGAAAAAGGAATGCAATTGTTCTAAAATACACAGAAAAGCTGCTGACTAGTGTTTCTCCTTACTTAGTGCATCATGAACCATTCCAACACTGTACACTGCAACAAAATGCTTTTTAAGAGAGCTCTTTCACCATTGCATGATACTTTGTTTACAGACCAAAACATCTTGCATCAGCAATTCCTCTCTGTATGGCAACCAGAGGGACACGAAGCCAGCACAACCCTCACCTATGCCAAATGTGTTGGTGTGAAACCCACCATGACATTTTCCATGGTTTCTATGGAGAAAGCATTCAGTCTGTTGGTAAGCTGTAATATATTCTTGGAAGTATAACATCATCTTTTGTGAAAGATGTCCACAGCACACTGACAGAAGAACCTGCAATCAGCTTTTCACCGCTTTGTAAAATTTCCATTTGTGGGAATCAGGTGCCTTTGAAATTAAAGTTTAGAAGTTGAAATTAATTAAAGGGGAATGTGCTTATCACATCTTAAGGACATTAAGGACATAGCACGTGAGCACTTCTGTAGAGAATTAATTTATTTGGCAAATTATCTGGTTGGTGCCAGAAATAAGACTTTTTCTGTACACTAAACTATGCCTATATTTGGCTTGATCACAAGCTCTTTTATTTAAAAAGAAGAAAGCAAAACCCCTTGCTACCAAAAAATCAGCTTTGCACATGTTCAGTATGACATCATAATTTCATCCAGATTTTTTTCCGTTCTGCCAGAAGTCCATGAATCACACACGTAGAGTGGCCTATGCGAGATCTTTGGACTGCTACTGGACGTTTCTAGAAATCTTGTTCTGACTCACAGATAAAAGGCTTTTAGACCTGAAAGCGAGGAGTTTAATTTGCCTTTGTTCCCAGTGTTTGCTCAATATGACAACAGGGCAATTTGATAAGATGCTGTATGGTGAGAGAATAAAGGAAATCATAGGAGACTATAAAAGTAACTTCTTGTACCTGACTTTACAAACTCACTTTCATGTAATTTTTTGAGATATGTTTGGGCAGAAATGGATGAACAAACTTCTCCAAATTAGTTTTAACTTTGTTTTTGACCCAGTCTTACATGTTCAACTTCCACAGAAATCCTTTGAGAGCATTTGCACTATACATCTCCTCCTGGGCTTCTTACCAGCTTATTTGCGAAGCATCAAGTTTTGCATACATCAGCTATTCAACTGAGATGAAAATAAACTGCAAAGGGATATAGTACCATAAAACTTCATTTCAAGAAAGTACTGTAAGACAGATGTGTTTAGATTGCAGTAAGTCTGAATAGTAAAATGCTACATTTCATTCAACCAAGATTATTGGAACAGTTTTGCAAAATCTGTGAAGTGTGACATAAGCCTGCAGGTTTTGGTGCCTCCCTAAGATGTATATGACTTCTTAACCTAAATTACTTCACATTAATCACTTCATTTTTATTATCTAATTTTCAGTGGATGCTGAGCATTTTTTCCCATTTCTTTGTTTACCATGACCAGAAATGGTAAAAAGATTGTGCCATACATTTAAAGAAGATTTCTGCTGTTTCATCTCAAATTACGATTAAAACACTATCCCTCTCCCTATGCAATTCTATTTTAAAAAATTGGTTTTCACTTTAAACTCAATTAAAACATGCAAGAAAATATCCACACTTCTGTTGTAGGAGAGAAATATTAATCTGCAGATATCCAGAAGATTCTGAAGTATTTTACATATGTCTCTTCTCTAAAAGAGTATTTTTGATTGTTAAAGTGAAAATTAAATAAAGAAAAAACTGGAAGTATCTTTAAAAACAAGGTTGAACAGGTATCATGGGGTATCCTGTGGTAAAATATTCTGAAAAGTCAGTGAAGAAGTAGATATACAGAGTTTCGTAAATGTATTGAAATTCTAAACATCTGCATAGGTTTTCATCAGGTACAACAATTTTGCAAGTATGCAGTTTCCATGGCTTAAAAAGACCATGCTCTGTAAAAAAAGAAAAATCACAATTTTGGTGGTTTGCTGGTTTTTTTGTCATACATGAGTTGTTATGAATGACACGTTGCTTTCACATGGTTTTATTAGTTTTTAAGAGCCTACTTGAATTTTTACTAGGCTTTAAAATTATAGCAGACTAGTAAGGGGAATGGAGTAGACAACATCTGTTAACTGATGACACACTAAGGTCTAAGGTACTTTGATATTTTCCTTTTCACAGTGCTAGGCCATGAGAGAGACCTCTCTTTGCCAAAGCTAAACAACACACAACAGCTGTATTTCAGAACATGACAAAGACTGTGATGTGAGGTTTGATTGAGGAGTACTTCATGGTCAGGGATGCTGTAACTCAACTACAACTTGTAAAGGTCAAAGCTCCTTTGAGAAGATATATCCCAAAAGGAGTACTGCAGGCCAGAGCCTAGAGATGCCAGAAGTTTCATGAACTTCTACAAGTACCCACTGTGAGGGCAAGTGCAACTGCAGCAGTCATTCTTAGGCAGCAAATTCAATTCATGGTATCACAGCTATGCTGGTGAATAATTACTTACATATTCACATTCTACTGATATCAATAGGTACAAACAACAAAAGAAACTATGTTTAAACAACTCCAGAAACAGAAACCACACCAAAATGAGTCTTGTCTTTTGAATGACTACAGGAGCAAAGCTGAGCACGGACCTCTGAACTATCTGCTGCACACAAACTCCCCTTATTGCTGGCAAGCCTTTCCACTGGCACACAAGGAAGCCAGTATCTCATTAGTATCCTAAATTACTTGCTCTTCCTTGAAACTTCTGTCTCATGTTTCAAGGATCTTTCGTCCCCCTCAGCTCACCTTAAAGAACTGCAATCCTTTTTTGGATTTTGGATACAGTGAGCTAGGCAACCACACTAGCTCACTCTTCAAAACTATGCCTGTTTGACTGATTTATTTGCATCACTATTTCCTGGCTTGTTCTTCTAAGAAACACTGTATAGCTTCCTTTACTCAAGTACACATTCCAGAGAATACAACACACAGTGAAGTGAGGAAACAGTCCCACATGTATGTAAAAGGCAATACAGTATTTTTATTTCTTTTTTAATTTCCCAATCAGCTATAAGAAAAAACATGTCCTAAATAATACTGCCAGCAGAATGGTATTATCAATAGTATGGTTTGACACATGATCTGGGATGTGATTCTCAAAAAATGAAATGAGTCTGATAAGTCTAATAACTAAATATACTTTCTTATCATAGTTTAATCAGATATTGCTTGGACAGCATCCCATACATTCTCCAATGAAACAACATGTAAGTAAAGTCTGGGTTTTTGAAACAAGGAGCCGCAGTTCTGGCCACTGGTCTGGGAAACTAAAAGCCACCAAAACCCAACAGCCAATAAATAAAACGTGAATTAATTCAGAGAATGGTAAAAGGATAAAATAAACCTAAACAGAAGGAAAAAAAAACCAACCCACATGTCAGTAAAGCCTATAGGAATCAACTGGCTTCAGACCAAAAAATGCTTATGGAACATAGATTACCTAAGAAGTGAAATAAGTTTCCAAGAGCCACGGAAGTTGTTTAAGAAAAATACTCATCATACAGGGGGAAAAAAAGCAATTCCACTGGACCATTTTCCAAATGTCTGATCTTGCAGTCCTTGCACACCCTAATTCCCTTTAAAGCTATGAGTTTAGGCTATGTGTTGGGATTATATAACTGTGTCTTAAAAGACAAATGCAAAGCAGTACAAAACAAAATTACACAAAAACCCAGGATTAGGAAAAAAACCCCATAGCTAGACAAAAAACCCTAGAAATTTTGAAAGAAGACTACAAAGAAAATAGCTAGAGGTGAGGTATATTTCTAACCCCTTCCCCTAGAACTGGAAAATATTGAGGAGGAGGAAATTCAGAGTAAAGGGGGTGAAAATGTGGAAGTTAAACAGTCTTGTCAAAAAGAGAAATATTTGAGTAACATTTCCTAAACTACTTTAAAAGGGAGTAAACTAACCAAATGCCATCTGAAACTGGCTGTATGCCCACCACTTCGGTTGACTTTAGGGTCAGTAAGACAGAGGACAGACTTAAGCTAGCATATCTGAAAAATCAATACAAATATAGCTAAAACACAGATGAAGTTTATTATAGAGCAGCTGGAAATGCAAAGAAAGAATTCTATGGATCTATAGTGATGGTGTAACTTTGAAAAATATTCTCCAAGTATGAAAGTGCTTTACAAAACAAACAACTTTAAGAAGTGTTGTAAGATGTAGTCATACTACAGAAAATGGACTGTTCTACTCTGAATGTCTGGCATACTATTTCTGATTGGTTTAATAATGTTACCTTTCAAATCAGTCCAAGCAGACTTGCTAATGAAGATCAATAAATCCTTCACATGATAATATAACGTGTGTATGACAAAATCCATGAATTGGACAGAAAACAACTGCACGAAATAAAATGGGAAATTCTAAGTTGTTTCTTTCCACCTTGATTTTCTTCTAATAGATATTCTGCTTAAATTTCAAGGTATTTTGCAGTTTTAAAGAATTCCTGGAAACATTTCAAGACATTCATCCATGCCAAGATTTTTATTCTGCAGGGAGTCATGTCAGAATCAACACAATAAATGTTACCACGAAGTTTTGCTAGTGATTCATTGTTCAAGAAAGTTTCCCAATGTACTACTGCACAGGACAGTCAGTCATATCTTGTAAGTTTTATATTTCAACAACCCCTGTTCTAAAATACTCCGTACCAAGAGTGACATTTAAAAGATTTTTGTTAAGGATGCACTGAATCCACCTTCCACACTAAAGAAAGATGCAGTTTCACTGCTGTTTTGGGCCAATACTGAAAAGGTAGTGATCTGGCCAAAAAACTAACCTTTTTTTTTTTTGTTTACTTTTCAACTATATCAGCTACTTAATTGATCTAGTCATGTGGCTGCATGATTGCTGGCATTTTTGCAGAAGGAGAAGTTGTAAGGTGGGGGTTAAGGAATACAAGTTTATCCTTTTTTTGTGGCAAAGTACGGACCTTGGTGCAGGATAAGCCAGACAGAAAACTACCCATTGAAAACAACATGAAGACACTAAATTCTGCCATGTACCTCCTTAAGGCATATTTGGCATCTGAGACTGCAGATGAAGAAAATAAAAAACTGTAAACCTTCTCACTCTGAGACTGGACAAACAATGCGTAAAGAATATATAAGATACTTCCTAGAGAAAACTATGAAACTCAAAGGATAGCAAGTTGATTGAGAAGCAGGTTACAGGTATTTCATTGAGAGGAACTCCACTTACTTAAGAATGCCAGGTCATTTCTGAACCAGAGTACGCTTTTGCTACCCTTTTTTCATCTCTGTATTGAGACAAATTCCTTCTGATGTGACTTTGCAAAGTTAAAAAAGCCCATCTGACAGCAATGGCACACATGCTCCATTAGATCTTGCAGTCCCACCTGCTATGGTATAGAATGGTTTACTAAATAAACATTAGAGGTTACTAAACATACCTATCAGATCAAAACTGAAGAGGTAGATAATCTTTTTTGGATGCTTACATGAAACTTGATGTTGGTGAGAATTCAGAAGAACTTATGAAAACAACAGAACACATCAAGATTATGACAGCACACATATAATACTTGGGAGACAGATATGAACAGTATTTGAACACACACATGAATTTAAGCAATACTGTTTTCTATAAACTGCTTCTCACATGATTTAATATGGGTGACTGTTATTCTTTAACAACAGTACGCAGTACATTTCAAAATCTTCTTTTTACGGATTAAAAAAAGCACTATGATATTAACAAATATTATTTATCTGTTGTTGTTTCTCCAAGGCATCAGTGGGATATTAGAAATATGGGCAGGACAAAAGTCCCATTCCCTCTTTAATCCTGCAACTAGCAGTTCAAGGAGCAGAACTAGATTCCTAACTGGCAAAACAGCTTGATTTCTGCATTTTTGTTGCTGGAGGGAGAGGTAATGTACACTACCCTACCCACTCGAGCAGACTTTCCTCACTGACCATGACATTCACCTTGGGAATGCGCTGCTAACCATACTGGCAGAGAGAAACCCGCCAACACACATGCTTGCCGTTCTGTCCACCAGCACCACTGCTCTGTCTCTCTGCAGTCCCACTGAAAAGTCTGGCAATGTCAGCTGCATAAGGCAACCATGGGTTCCATATACAAAAAGTCACTATTGAGTGTCTGGTGTCTATAATTCATCCTTACTGGATACAGTAATGAATGAAAACATACAGTTGTATCTGAAAGTGTTCACCTCAAAAAAATATTACTCAGTCATGTAACTAAATACATTTGTGTGCAGTGACCTTAAATCTAAACCAGAGTTACTTCAGCTTCAAGTCACTGGACCAAGAGATCTGTAGGGCACTCTGTCTGGCCAAATTTCCATGAGACAAGTTATGTCTCACTGCATGGGAAGGGGGGAAGGGAAGCTATCTCAAAAGGATTTCAAGAACTTCTCTAAGCCTTCCCAACTGCTTGGCAACTAACCCTTCAGGATATACAAAGACGAAACTGTGATGCTGGGCCAGTTTGTGAAGGTAATTCTGACCACAGACAAATTTCAGGAATATTGTTTCATACGTGGTCCAGAACATAGATTGATGTGATGTCGGTCTTGATATTCTGCAGGACACTGTCAAACAGTTGTCTTGTTTAGATCCTTCCTTTGGGAGGTTCAAGTCCTCACTTTGATTTGTCTGTCTGATGTAAGCTAAAGCTCTCCTCTCCTCCCATCTCGTGGGAAGTTCCATAATTCCAAAATGTTTGTTGGTTTTGGGGGTTTTTTTAATGAAAAGGAACTGATGGAGATTTATTAATTATTATATATGGCTGAAAATGGGCCTGGATTAATAATTTTCAGTTTGAACCATTTCTTGATCCCTAGAATAGAGAACAAGTTTCGGTAAAAGTAAAAGGCAAGTACATGAAAATAAATCCAGTGTTACACAAATTATGTTAGAGAGACTGCTGTGGCCCAGAAAATGAACAGCCAAATCATAGAGCAGAAAATCCTCATGACATGTTATGGTTACAACTCTCATTTGTAACAAAAATCTACAGTTTCTGTTTGAAGTGTTAAAAAATCAACATGTGGAGGTCATCAACAATTGTGTTATTCCCTAGTTCCCTATTTACCCAATTTCACCAGTCAGTATTTTGGCATTGTTCCTCATTAAAACTTCTACCAGTTTATAATCTACCAGATAGTGGGTAAATGTGAATGACTATGATTCTATTACTGCTTTTACTGAAAAGATATTGGTCAAATTCTCCCCAAGATTTTCACACTCCTGCCAATATATTTTGATAGCCATAGAAAGCAAACAGTCTGGCTTTAAATCTTCAGGCACTGAAGATATAAGGAGACATCCACAATTAACCAAGATAGGCACCAGCTTCCCTTTGAATGTGTAAGTCAGATTAATTAGAAAGTAAAAATAAATAAGCAAAACCAGTGGAACTGTCATTCTAGTTGCCTAACAAATTTTTCACATAATAGAAAGACAGCTTTAAGTGAAGAGGGTACATTCCTAAATCTTCAGTATACTCTTGAAAGAGCATACAGTATGAAATTTTCCTCATTATGGAAAATGTGGTAACATATTCATTATTTTCAGTAATATTTTTGGCTTTTGACATGAAGGAGATGTATAAACTATGCTAAAGTTGGTATTTTGATTTTGGCTGGTATTGGTATTTTGGTTTTCAATTCAGAGTTCTAGTGGGAGCTATAAGCAACCTAGCCTAGAAATTAGGAAATGACCAATAGCATTGATTTGCGAGGACATAAAAAGTAAAAGAAAACCAAGAAAATCAGTCCTCTTCGATGGTAAAATAAAATTGGAGAAGAGTGAATGGAGCACCCTGAGTCTTTCCGTGAGAGAAAATCGTAACATGGATTGATGGGGCGCCTGGACATTGAAGTGCTCGTGGGCTCTGCAGACCAATAATCAAAACAAGCACTATAAGAGCTTGCCTCCTTACAAACATCAGCAGTGATGGGTCCAGGCTCCTAATATAGTTTTCTTTGCGTGCACTGAGCAGTGTGAACAACCCATACGCCCTTGCAAGCAACCTCTTACACAGTGACTGGTAAGCATTTGCTTTATGTCAAATGCTGGAACAGTTTTTCCTGTCACAAGGGAAGAGAATTCCAGCAGTTTGTCAGTAGCTGTAATTGCTCTGTGTGCTTGCTAGATAGACCCGTACTCTGTGAAGTACCATGGTTAACATCAGACCTAACCTGATTTTGAAGCCATAAGGTCATAATTTTAACAAATCGGTAAGTTCTTTCATGAGAAGTTAGCTATTAAAATATAAAATGTAGTAAGTGAGCCATTATTTTGAGAACTTTTAATTCGGGAAGCATTTGAATTTGTTGCTAAAGTCCTAGCAATCAGATTAAGTCTGAAGTGCTTCATGTGTGGTCATGAGTGAAAAGAAAGAAGTAAAATAGCCTGACAGTCAAGAAACTACAAGCAAGTAAGGGCTTCCTGAAATACCTCCCTTAGGGAGCTTAAACTAGGAGACAGGGAGTTATAGTACACTTTACTGTTAAACTGGAGCTTGGAATTATCTAAAGGAAAAATGAACTAACAACTCACACTGTGTGAAAATCAGTGGGAAGAAGCGCCTTTACAGCCGCTTTCTAGCTTACAGTAAGTGGCTACCATCTTCCCTAGGATGCTTTTTTCCCTAATACAATTTTAAAAAAAGTTCCATTCAGATTCTTCGCTAAAAGGCAATGCATGAGTGTTTCTCATTCTGTTTCCAAGCAGACTGATAAATATATGCAAACAAATACATGCCCACAGGGAGAAGAGTCTGGTTCAGCAAGTTAGTATAATTCATTCTGAAATGCTCAATTGTTCTGTCTGGAGCACCCAGTGTTTTTAATCTGCCCTGGAAAACCCTTTTTT
Source organism: Oriolus oriolus (assembly GCA_013400235.1). Taxonomy (NCBI): domain Eukaryota; kingdom Metazoa; phylum Chordata; class Aves; order Passeriformes; family Corvidae; genus Oriolus; species Oriolus oriolus. The sequence goes on along the minus strand of VXBT01011977.1, from coordinate 1,572,329 downwards.
ACATTGCCACTTCAGCAAAAGAAAGCCATTGCAGAAGCATATTTAGAGTTACACTTCTTTCACTTTGTGTAAATAGTTTTAGAGTCATATCTTTAAGATGAGAAAAACCAGCTGCAGCATACAGTTTGTATCAATGCATACGGGTCCATGCTGCAGCCACCCACAAATATCCAAACCCAGATACCCTACAACCATTTTAACAGATATTTAGACTAAGTGCTATTATAAACACTACATGCAATTGTACATTTAATTTTTTAAAAATTTGGGGTTTTTTTTCCTAAAAGCAGAGCTATGAACAGAAAAACACAGATACAGACCCATTTTCAACACTGGCCTCCAAAGCTCAAAATATTGCATACTGGTGTCTGACATTAAAAGCAAAAAATCCTTTGGTGATGGAATTTTGACAGCTAACAAAAAAAAAAGCTCCAAACATTTTTGCACATGAACCAGGCTTTAGATAAGAAGCTGGCATGACTGTGTCCTAATCTATCTGATCTAGTTTACTTTCCTCAAATTCTGAGAGACACACTCAACTGCAAATATCAGTTGTAGAAAAAGAACTGTAACCATAAAACACAAATTATCTACTTGTCGGGAAACAAAATTTGCCATATTTTCTGACTACTTTAACTATTTTACCTCAGTTTGTACTGTCTGATGCAATTTTTGCTTTACAGTCTGATGCCTTACATAATTCTGCAAAGTGTCTCTATGGCTCTAAAATTGGCATAATTCTATATGAAGAATATAGAATGCATCTTTCTCTTCACAGAAGATAAATGTTTTCGTTACGTCGTAAAGAGGTTTCAGTGTCTCAGACACATACAGTTGGTCCTGGCACAATCTGATGGAGACCAACATGTAGCTAGGGACAAAGAAGGGAAATGTTAAGTGGAACAGAAGCATTTCCCATCAGTATTTTTAGGAATTTGAGTTTTCCCCTCTTACTCAGTCACTTCATCATCCCTCTAGGCACCATTGCTACAGTTTCCCACTTCTCTGCTAATACAATTGTTTGTGCAATTTGACTGTCATGTAACATAAATAACATTTCTAATAAATGATTATGATTTATTTCTGTCACCTCAGAGACACACAATTTATTATTCTTCTCTTTCAAATCAATTACTAGTTGACCTATGAAGCAGAATTCACAGTTGCATTGCATAAATTTAGGAAAAAAGGACTGTTAATAAAAGTACAAGATGCAAGATTCCCAGTAGCACTATCACAGTACAACAGAAGGAAAGATAAGCTTACCCTGAAGAGGACCAGCATTTGGTAATTTCCATAGTTAGGGTGCTTGTCTGGCTTTGAGTAAACAGCAGAAAAATGGAAGGAATTTGGGGAGAGGCTACTACATTTAAGAGACAAGAACTGAGGGGTGGGAGACAGGACAGGGGGTGGGCAGGAAAAGGAAAAAGGACAAAATAGGTGGAAAGGAACAGTGCTTTACACTGATCTGTCCCCATGGAAGTTTCTACAACTCTCTGAATGAGCAAGCATTCCCTCATACTTTTCTGAAGCCTAGGGTGAAACTCACTAACAGAGTATAAATCAGTTGCAGGTGTTTCTTCCGAGTCTGATTTTCTAGGATACTTAGTGCAGCTTTATCTTTTCAGTTACCAATCCTCAAGGGACTGTAAATCCTCAATGAGAAACAAAAAACCAGCAACATAACGAGCAGATGAACTTGTGGATAAAAATCCTGGGCCAGAAATCTTTATTGTTATATTAAAAACCATTTATACTGCACTGTCATGAAACAAAAAAATAAAAACAACAAAACAGAAAAACCCAAGAGCAGCAGTAATGTTTCTTCCAGTAGAATAACTGAGTAGGAGAGCGCCATTACTGGAACAGCAGGAGTTCTGAAGTCACAGCTTTACACTGAGATGTTTAAAGGTGTCACTGTTATTCAGAACCCACTGCCCACTACTTCCAGCCTAGTGCCAGCACAAGCATTTATGTAGGCATCTGCTGCATTTACTGCTTTTCACCTGGCATGGCATCCTGGGCTATTCTTTGTCTGATCCAAGCAAAGAAGATCCATGGAACTATAGCCTGGCAGAGGGAAAGACAGAACAGGGTGACAGCAGCTTTGACTTATGCTTGTTGAAAGTGCATACATGAGACTATAGCCTAAACTAATCCTCTCACATCTTTCTGTACAGGCATGTTGAAAGTAGGCCAAAGCAGAAGAGGCCTCCTGGAATGCGTATCACTAATATAACCTATTACTGAGAATCCATAAGAGACGAATATGAAAGAAAAAACAGTACAAGGTGCAGAAGATTGGAAATATTTCAGGCTCCCATCCATCTAAGAAAACGACATTTGCTACAGCAAGTTTAAAACACCTCCTTCACTTGCTATGATTATGACTTGCTCTGAAACGATTCGCAGCATTAAAAGTAGCATGAAAGATCAAAGCTGTACAGTGCACAGTAAAAACATTCTTCAAACAGAGTATTTTTCTGAGGATTCCATGGTGTATTTGTGGGTCATTTGGTTATTACAACCACCCACTAAAAACAGTAACCTAAAGTGTGTAATGAATGGGTCTAGAAACAATTGCTGTCTTTCCTCCTTCCCAGAGCATGTTGGCAGTGATTTGCAGTTACCTGCCTTGTTTTGGCAGGCTGTCTCTGACTGAGCTGAACAAACCAGTTCTAAAGAGTCAGCTTTACTCTACCTGAAACATCTTCTGGCATTTTGGTAAAACAAGAGTGTATCGTTTGCATTAAGAGCTACAGATTTTTTGTTTCATTTAAGAATAGTTACATATAAAAATGACCTTGCAACTATGTACTGCCAAGAAACTCAACATATCATGGTAGGTTCACTGCAGAAATCGTAAAGGCACTATCAGTTTTACATTTTCTGTGCTGCTTTAGCAGCCTTATTTTGTCATAAATAATGCTTATCTACATATATAAGTTGACTTACATATGAAGTTGACTCCAGCTCCAGCAGGCTTAGATTAGATACCTTAGACCTCTGACTTCTAACAGATTGTGTGACGTCTGTGGGAAGACTGACCTCTAAACGATCACGTGAAATGAGCCTCACTAGTGAGACTCATACTTAAGCCATACTGAAGATAAACAAATGACAATGCTTAATTGACGAAGTGAACTGTGAAAATCTCATGCAAAATGTCAAAAAAAGTGTCAGGCTTCTGAGTGATGTTCAAGTTTCCTCCTGCATACAGGATGAAACTAACCCATGGAAATAATCTAGCAACAGACAGTTTCTCAGTCTGGAACCAGCATTTTCCAATACTGGAGCAAAGGAGGAAAAATATAGCCATTTTTGATAGTTTAATGGAACAAGGCTGGCTGAGCCTTAGCTTAGTAGGTCTCCTGATCTATCAGCTATATAGCCAAATTGGCACCGTGTCTACCCCATTGGAGAGATAGTGGGTTCTTCAGATTTGCTCCTGACAGACAATGATGTAGAGAAGGTAGTTGTAGACACAGCTCTTGACCATCAAAGCCAAGAGAGAAAGGTCCAGTCTTAGTAAGTTTGAAACTGTGAAGAATTAAAAGCATACAACATCCTAATATTCCTGGAGTAGCAATATGCTATATCTATTCCATCAATAAACCTGAAACTAGCCTGAGGGATGTATATTCAGCACAACTGTCAAATAAGGAAAAAAAACCAGCAACAGCCAAAAAACCCTTAACAAACCAAAATGACCACAAAAATCAAATTTTCCAGGTAAACACCATAAAATCCAAAGTGAACTCATATTTAGCACACCTCATGGCTAGTGCAATAACTATCATACACAATTTCTAAATTGGTGAGATTGAGGTTTCCTCTTGAGTACTGGAAAATATTTTTAAGTAAATGAATATTTTAAAAGGATTATCACAGAAATACACACACACACACACGTACCCTACTACCCAAGATCATAACCACAGACCCAATCTAACTACATTTTAGATAATTTTTGTTCATAGAAGGAAGGATCGGATAACCCTATTATTTCCACATTCTACAAGATGTGGGTAACATCGTTGCTCTGAGGACTGGTAAGGAGTATAGTTGGATTCTAAAACAGCACAAGACTAAAGCATCTTTTGGGAATTTAGAACTTACAGAAACTTACAATGGTTTGCAAACATTCAGAAGAGATGAAATTACTAGTATCTGAAAAACCCATTCTCCTTACTTTCAAGTTAATATACATAGCTCATTTCAAAGGGCTTTGTAGAAGTCTATAACTTTCCATAAAAAAAAAAAGAAAACAAAGAATATTATTTACTGGTATCAAACAAGAACAGAATCCATCTGAATTTCTGGCTAAAATAAGCTACAATATTACTGGGTTTTTAAACCTCTTTCCAAGAATCTCCATACACACAGGGTATTAAGTAGATACTCCAGTAAAGCCAAAGAAAATCAGAGTCAAGTCATTGCAAATTAAAATGGGGGGTCTGAAAGTTTATGGTTTTGATATTTATAAAGTTTGACATTGATTACTAAAACAAAATTTACAAAAATACCTTCGCCTTCTCAAAATTGTTTTGGCGTTTATATGTTTTATGTTGATAACACTTCTTTCTCATTTTAGAGATAATGTTGCTCTCTCATTCACTTTTTCTGAAGTTTAAGTTAATAACCTTCCTTCTAACCACAAATTAAAGCTGTAAAATACTTGGGCTGAAAACCAACTGCTTTCTGACAGCTTATGAGAAATCTTTTGACCATATCTAGAAATAAGTTCTAATTTATGGAGCATACGAGGTAGTATAAAGCAATAACTAGAACTTGTTACAATGTTTAAAAGTATATGGATTCCCACACAAATAAGAGCAAATGGGCACAAAGAACTCACAGAATTTGTGCTTATTTTCAACAAGGTCAACAACCAACAGCCAGCATCCAAAGGTGACAGAGTTGCCATCTGAAATCTGGACTCCTAAAAATGTTATTCTGTCCTTAAATAATGCTGTACTGCATTTTCCGTTGGCAAAAAGTTGATATAGTTTCCCAATGTTTTTGCTGAAACATTCCATGGGTGAGTAAACATGAAATATACAAGTGGTATGCAACAAATTGAGTATAAACAGCTATTTCCTATCCTTAATATTTACTTTAATAAGTTACATTTATGTTGTCCAAATCCCCAGTCACTGATTTCACAATGCTTTCACTAAAATCATACTCGTACTTATCTGTTGTTACATAACCTCTATCTGAAAGCTTTATAGAATATCATCATCCACAGCACTGTTTCTAAATGTTTCAGTCCAAATATTGCCTGATCAGGCCTGGCAATCCAGTGCTTGCTCTTTCACTGTTTGAGCATAAAACGGCATTTAGATGTGGCTTCAGCAGGGGCTCTTACCATGTGCATGCCTTTTTAGAAGAATTAGATTTAATCTTTCAAAGCTGTTCTTTCTGTCCTGATTTTTGTCATAAAAGACACACTATACCAAGATTTATTACAGAGAGGTAAATATTTTCTAAGTTTTTACTTTCATGTCATTACTGATACCAGTGTTAATTGTATGGTTGTAGTAAAAGAATATAAAGAAACACATTCACATACCTCACATTTTACCAGAAAATTTGGTTTTTCTTCAGCTATAAAATCTTATGAATTTCTGAATGACTATTTTCAATATTTTTTCAGAAAAACTAAAGGATGTTTTGTGAAATTACCATTTGTTCTAGTGACTTGAAAGTTTGCTATTTATTCTGAATTGTCCTTGTCTCATTTTGGAAACAATGCCATCATTTATTTAATGGTTTAAATCGATATCTATCGTTAGAAGCACCATTTCAGTGAGCTACAATCTCTTTCTTTCTCTCAACTTATGTGACATTATATTTTTCTTAAATAAGGGTTAATCTTGCCTTGCTTTAGTAAGGCTGGTTCTCTGGAAGAAATCAGAGAGGCTTGTTTAGAAAATGATTTGACATGCGTGCTCTGTCCCGGTCAGAACTGGCAGAACAAACCTCATATAAAAAGCCAGCTACATCAAAGCCTCAGAAGCTCATCCACTTGTATAGTTAGCTTACTTTAAAAATAAAACCAAACCCAACCCCTTTTCTTTGTCCTTTGGCTACTTTTGAGGAATTATGCTTTATGTCCCACAGCATTCCTTGCACATTGTTCGGTTAGTTACCAAGCAAAACACCTATGTGTCTGCATTTTCTCTAAGTTCCCATGCTCATATTCAAAAGCTTGAATCCAAAGTTTCAAACATTCTGAGTTTCAGTTTGAGAAATTTATGAAAAGCAGCTAGATACCCTAAACAAAGATGACTGAATTCTGTCTTTCACAATTCTTTTGTCAGTAACTTTCTAGTAATAACTCACTTCTCATTCTGGCACGAGAACAACACACAGCAAGGCTATTTAGAGACTCCTTCAATGGCTTCTTTTTAATACTTACAAAGAATTGGGAGGTATATTTAAAATATCTCTTTACCAATCAGCACAGAGGATTACCCTGTTCTGGGTAACTTCTATCCCTGACTCATGTTAAACTGAAATGCTTTCCTGAAATTCACATATGATTTTTTTCTCATGAAATCATCCTGTCATTTATATGCTGATAACTTGTTAGAAATTCATGTGAATCAAGGATGAAACAACTGTCCTATAACGGTCCTACATTTCTTCACAACAGTATTCTCACCACAGAGAGAAGCAGAGTGCCTTAAATGAGGTGTTAATAGCCCCATTATAGGAGGATTCTGACAAAAAATGGAATCCACTGACAATCACTGCCTACAACAACGTGATAGTAAACATGGAAATTTGAACAAAAAATTTATTGTTTATAAATGCCATGGGAGATGCAATATTCTGAGGGAAAGTAAAATCTGGACTATTTAATGTTTTATATTTTTTTCTTTACTGAAACACAGAATCATTAGAATTGAAATAATCACCTCAGCCATGAGAATACTGTGGAACAACTTAAGTAACTGACAATAATTCAGCAGCATCTCTAATAATCTGTTTTATCTGTTTCAACACTTACCAAGAAGAGAGGGTTTTTTTCTCTCCAACTTTCCTCATTCTCGGAATATTGTGAGAATAGTATTTAGCACTTCATGATGTAATAAAATTATAAAATACGTTTGGGGAACATAAAATTCAAAAATTCATACCTGTATCCTTCTGCAATAAAACACATTGCTGCAACTACAGTCAGTTATGAAGCCCTAGGAGGCAGTGACAGAAAAACTCAAATTCTCTTGTGCCTCTTGTCTTTCTAGTCCAAGGGACAAGGATTCACATATGAAAAATAAACTGGACAGAGCAAAAGTACACCCATCAACATCAGAACTGCAGAGTCCTGTCTCAGGGACCTTCACATTTATACCATGCCATCTTTAAGTAAGTTAACAATTCTTTGTCTCTCATTTACACAAACATATAGAAGGAAAAAAAAAAAAGAACATAGCATTTACCTATACTACAGGAAATACCAGGCTGGACATTTGTAAAGATTTTTTTTTGCCCCTATCCCCCGAATATTTTGTTTTGAGTCAGGTGCTCTGTACGCAGGACATACAGTCCTCTGCTGTGGCATGTCATCAAATTCTTCTGTGACTTTAATAAATCAAGGAGGAGGCTCACCACATAATCCCAATGGCTATGGATGCTGAAAGGATGCTTATGCACACTGAGTATTTTACACACATTTCAGGGTGTTTGCTGATAACCAGCACCATGTTATGTGTTTTAGTGGAAGCTGAAGGCACACAGCTCTGCCTTCAGGGGCTGACTTGGCAACTTTGCTCAGACAAGAATTTACTAGATAACAAAGTCTGGAAATATCACTAAAGTCCATTTTAGACTGCGTTGAGAGTTAAGTAAACATGATTAGTAAGGGGACCAAAAGGGTAGTTGTGAATTTCTGTTTCTGACAGAAAACTCCGCTTATCTTACATTACTTTAGGGAGGAAGAGTTAATTCCCAGTGAGCCTTACTAAAGTAAACAAAAGTTGAAGTGTATCCAAAACTCAAAATTCTAAGCAATTCCAGCAACTGAATAACATCTAAGCCAATGTGACAACTATTTCCCGAAGTATTTAAAATACTACAGATATTAATTTAAAAAAAAGGACAAAATGAAGCACTTCAGAGGACTCCTCACTTCTGTATAATCTCCAATGACAATTTTATCCTGTAAGCAGTTATGAAAACGTATGAATTTTAAAGATGTAATTCATACGCATGTTGGAGCAATTAGCTGTCAGAAAATAAAATCAGACTTTTGCAGTAATGTCTCCCATTTTATATATTTTGAATATTTAATTATAAAATAAAAGCATTTTTCTCAAAAGTGCCACAACAGAAAATGTTACTGGTGAATTCTGAAAGCTGGAAAACAAAGATGCCTCCATCCTCTAGGTAAAATCAGGAGCAAACTGCTGCAATAAAGCTGTTGTCACTTGCAACGGCTTGAGCTTTCTCTCTGTCAGTGTTAACAGGTCATTTTCTCAAAGGAAGGGTGCTATCTAGCAGACATCAAACTTCCCCTAAACTACAACAGCAGCAATCCCTTCCATTATGCTTTACCTTTTGGAATATGCTGTTGATGCTTCAATTTATTCACCTGTCAGAGAGAATACACTGCTACTGAACCACAAAATTGCATTATTCGACCAGATCACCACTTGCATACCTATTTTTGTTCTTGAAACCTGAAAAGATTCTGCAGAGATACAAGGTTTGCTTACACAATTCCTATTATAGAAGCTGAACTAGCAAGAGGTGGCATTCAAGTACTCTGAATGCAGGCTCTCATTAGGACTCTATAGGCTTTAAGCTTGGTTAAGCTTACTTCCCTCATTCTCTTCCAAACGAAAATAATAATAACATTGCACTTGCCAGCACAAATGAAAAACAAATAAATCCTTAGTTTAAGAAATCAGTTAAAGGTGGAAATTGAAAAGGAAATAGGTACAGATAGGAAAGGTGAAAAAACGCCAAAGGGCTTGCACAATGCATTTACTGGCAAGGTACTTAATGAAAGTCCAGGAGATAAACTTATATAAACTGCCATAAGATCACTACCTGTTAATGTTTGGCACGCAGACTGCACACACATGACACTACAGAAGAGCACTTACTTCCAGGTCCTATGTCAGTCTCTAACACCAACAGAACAAGCAGAAAATTATATAATGAGAAAGTATCCTTCTGCAATCAGAGAGAAATTTTAAATATCCCATATATCACTTGCAGGTTCAGATATGTTTCTAATATTTTTCTACTTTATTTAGATATATTTAAAACTGAAACCAAGGTCTGGCACGTTAAACTCACATCTGCCACATTCACAAATTATCATCAGCTTATAATTTGCATGGCAGGTCCTTGGGTAAAACAGATGGTTTATCAATAAGAGGATATCTTGCCTTAGTAATTGATGAAATAGGAACTGCACATATACTTTCTTGTGTGTACAGTGAGATCATATCCATTTCTGCATGCAGTGGAGAGGAAGTTCGGCTTTTACTAAAATCTTAATCACTGTATGTCAGTTCCAAGAAGGCAGCAGAGTTTATAGGTGCTATATGATGTTTTTTATATTAGGAAGCTGTAACAGATAATAAGCAATTCCACAGCCACATGTACAGATTTTTTTTAGATGATCAACACATTAACCATTTCACAGGCATATATTAAACATGTAATATTAAGATGCAGAGAAGTTATAAGCATTTGCACAAACTGAGAACATCAGAACAACAAATCAGAACTTGATTTGGGAGAACACCATAGGTGAGATTAATAGAGAAACACAATGGATTTTTCACTCAAATAGGTAAGAAGATTACTTAATTATTCAAACTCTAAGCACACTGTTAACACAGACGTTTCTAGAAAACTGAATGGACAGCCTTGTAACGTCAGTACTATTAAAGCAGGCCAGTAAAAACATTTAATATTGCAGAGAAGAACTTACCAGTTTTCTAGAATAATGTTCCATAGTGTCTTTAACAAAACCTCTTTAATCACAAATTTCACATTGAAAATTTAGGCTACTACCCTGCCTCTCTCACCCACTGAGAACTTAAGCAATTTGATCTGCATTTTATACATCTGTCAGGACCATGCAAGTATTTAATTCCTCCAAGCAGGAAAATGAATGCAACAACTCAACAAAACTCACAGAAAAGGAATTTCTACAGCAACTCTGACATTACTGTATTTGAAATGGAAAATATGAGTTTTTCCTCCGACTCTGCTAAGAACCCTCTGAGGCTTCGTGAAGACATGATAGTGCAATAAATGCAAAACAGTCCTTATCCTGAATTGGTGAAGTTTATGTGAACAGTGGTTCATCTGTCTGAATTGTGACGACTTTTAATTGTGAAGACTTTCCATCAGAATGAAGAAGAGAGAGGGAAAGAGAGAGAAAGAGGGGTGAGAGTGAGAGAATGCATGAGCAACAGCAAGTGAGGGAAAGGGAATGAAGGAAAAGCTACTCCAAGCTCTAGTTACTTTAACTTCTTTTTTTTCTATTACAATTATTTTAACAAAAGCTTTCGGCAAAGTGAAATTTTAGGAAAGTCTTTCCTTTAATTACACTTTTCAAATCCAAGCAAGAGAAATTTTTCCTCTGAATTGTTATTACTATCTCCAATTTCCATTATTCACTGCAGAAATATATCAACAACTGCAACAGAATTTGAGTAAACTACTACCACTTGGACTAAATTGACTTTAATGAAATGAATAACAGCAAGAAAATAGAAAATACTTGTAAATTTTCAGTACCATAAGACTGCAAATGGTAAGAATTTCAATCATTGTGAACATCACTAAAGAATTTTAACTGAGTAAGCTTCTTCACTCAACCTAAAATGCTTCTGGTTTTTCTAAATATAGTTCCTATACTTCAATTATTTTATGGATTTGGAAAATTCTGTGATACAGGTGTAAGACAGATGTAACAGAAAATGTCATTCTACCCATTTTCCTAAATAGATTTTTCAGCTACCACCATCATTATCTGGATGTCAAATCAGCTTATCATGAGTTCATATTTATCAGCTCTATAACACAGACAAAAATACAGACACTGTCCTATAGAGAACAAAGGATTAAAAGTCAACAAATCAAAGGTTATTTTAATTGTACTTCCATTTGTAAACATGTTTTTCTCATATGACTTATTTTATTTTCCTTATTGCATTTCATTTTATTTCCTAGGTTGTAAACTTATAGACAATCTTCAGATTTCTGAGGAATCCTGACAGTTAGTTAAAACAACCAATAAATTTATTTTAAATTATTTTCTGACATACAATTGCAGCTGCCAGTTGTTTTACAGAAAACTCACTTTGTCCAAAACTGAACATTTAATTAAATTCTCATACCACTTAGTTATCTAACTGCAATTAAAAAAAAAATAAATAAACAAAAAGCTTAGGTATTATAAAGTACTTGAACTGAACAATCCTAGGTCTATTACTTACAGGATTTACCACAGAGAGGTGAGAAGGTGAGATGGGGGTTGGCAAGAAAAATCTTGATTGACAAACTCCTGCACTTCAGTAAAACATGAAAAAGCACAGTCCATGTATGTTTCTTTAAAAGTTTACAGAAATAGAAAGAAGATACAAGTAGAAACATTACAGTGGTCAAAATTGTTAGGGGGAGGGAGAAGAAAAGGGAGGAGGAGGGAAAAAAGAAACTTGGCAACTGTGTCTTTCCAATACATGCAGGAGGACATGAAAACTGTTTTCAAGGATAAGTCCATAAAATACAGATGAATTCCAGAATCAGGATAATGGAGATAAGAGAAAAAAATTTCAAAGAACATGCAAGAAACAAATACTTTGCCTATGTAAAGCTTGGTGCAGTGTGTCACACACTGGGTAATACAGATAAATACACAGAATTCCACTTGTACTGAGTTGATGCTTCACATTCTTGAAAACTAAAGATATTTTATACAGTGCATATTACCAATCATCACAAAAACCTGCTTTAAAAAGTCTGTGATGAGCAATAACAACTAGTCAAAAGAAACAAAAATGCAGTTCCTTTGAGAGGTTATAAGAGGGTTGCCAGGATCTCATCCTGGAAGCAAAATTCTCAGTGTTTACTAGGCGTCCAATTCCATTAGCTTCATATATGCTAATTATTTTTCTTACTAAATACACTGCAGAGTTTGGCAAGGATACCTAAAGGCCTGAAACAAGGTAACAGGCAGGAATTCTAGAACATTCCAGATATCAACCAAGCTAGGTCTTAATGAGTATTTTTTTTTAGACACCCACTACATATATAGTATATATTATCAAGTCTCCCAAAAGGTAAGAGGGTGATTACATTTCTCGTAAACAACTGTTCTACTTGATACTAAGGCCAACCCTTCACCATCCCCTGGAGACATTTTCTGTATTAGTGGTGGAACTATTGTGTGTAAATACAGCTACCCTGGCCTTCAGCTCTGGGGTCTTTTCTGACTCCCCTACCACTAATTTCAAACCAAATACCGAACTTCTCTTCTGCAGCCAATTCTAGACTTATGCTTCTAATTTGGTACTCCTTCCAGGATGTAAAAAAGGCCTCTGAAAGTGTCCAGCCCCTGTCTCTAATATGGTTTTGTCAGTGTTCTAGAAAGTATCAATTTGTTTCCTTGACAGACATCTACTCAAGGAACACAGCTCCCTCCACTGGATAAGCCTTTTCTGTTCTTACCTCCACAAAACCTCTGAGAAAGCAATAAGGCTGCTTAGGACAAGAATAAGATGGACAGAGCAGAAGCACTTGCTCAGCTCTTAGGTCTTCTCTGATATATTTAGTTACCTCTACTGGTTCTGTTTATGGGAAAAAAATATAGCATATGGAAATTCTGTAGCTAAGTTTCATAGCACGCACATTGAACCTCAAAAAAGCAAATGCCACTGAGTTCCAAACTCTTGTTTTTGCCACCAGAAAATATTTCTTAACATGGGGCAGAAAATTTAAACACAGTTGATATAAGTAATTGCAACAGGTAATGGCAGATATACCTGAGAACAAGGATGAAAACTTGAAATGACATACAAGGAAAACATAGTAGTATAATCACAGTTGAAAGAAGCATGGAAACCATCAGACAATTGCATCACTTTAATAAAAAAATAATCTGGCATATGTCAGGAGGGAACAGAAGAATAATGAAATCAAGTAGCTACATAACTATGTGAGTTTATGATTAAACTTCACGAGCTAGCACCCTGTCCAGCAAGTCTCCTTACTCAAGTATGAGCTCATACTCCTGTAGAACATTTTTAAAGCATGGGCATAGACCAGCTGCAGGTGGATGGGTAGGACTAATTGCAGGTGGTTTCTATGACAAGGTAAGTTCCAGGAACAAGTTTATGAAAGAGCAGGCACTGGGAGCTTGAGGGTAGACAGCACTTGAACTTCTGTTAAACAAGTTTAGCTTATGCTTAGATATTTTAGCTACTTTTTTGGCTATATATTAAAAAGCATGCAGTCAAATTCCAAAGTTATCCTTGCTAAATGCATCCTCAAATTATCTTTTTTTATTTCTTGGAGGAAAGAATAATAAAACAATTACTAATCAGTCCTCATATTGTTGCAGATTTCAAGCCACTCATGTAGCTTTGAAATCCCATTCAAACATAGTAACTCTTTAACCCAACTACCATTTACATAATTATGTTTTTCTATCATAGAGAACTGTAGTGTCCGTAATATTCTGAAGGTCATATTATCAAAAGGAACTTTATCTATTCAGACTCTATAAAACATATTTTCCAAAGAAAATGAGGATTGGCAGAACAAGCGTTGGCCAATACCTCTCTCAGTCTCATAAACTGATATTGGTTGATCTTTTATTTCAATTTGTTGACTAATTTTTTTTATTTAGCAAAGAACATGACAAAAAGTACTGTCAAAACCTGTACAAAGGGGACAAGCAGATTTTCTAAAATAAATATTGTATTTTTCAACATTAATCTATTTGCATATCATATCTCAGTTGAGTAAGGATTTCCACTCTCTCATTTTGGATTAGAATACTAATTACTGTATGCAGAAGGGTTTTTTTAATTTCTCAACAGACCTGGGTGCCAAAGGAAGTGGCAGTGCAATGTTCTGTTGTATTATTTAAAAGCTCTTAGCCTGAATTAGATGGGACCTTTCTCTAAGAAATCACTCAGAAGGCAAAAATGACATATACACTATTATTGAGACTTTAAAATTTAGTTTTCCTCTTTCCTGCAAACCAAACACAGAATTATGAACACCATCTGTTTCAGTTTTTCAGCTTCATCTTCTACCTTCTACAGCTGAAGTGAGCAGTCCTGGCAAATGGATTTAGTTGTATCGAGACAGAATAAACAAAGGTGGTTCAAAACAAAAACTGTATCCCTTCTCACCTACCTTTCTCCTCAAAATCAGCATAAGATGATATATTTACAAGGTCAAAATTATGTGTAGATTGGATACTTATGTGGTCAGGGATGAAAGAATACCAAGGGAAATGTGGTTGCATGCCATACTCAAAGCCATGTAAATATGAAGTACATATGATGGTTAAGCTGCAAGGGTTCGCATGCACGGAAACATTTAATCAGTTTGTTTGAGAACTCTATCCTGTGATACCAAGAGAATCCTTGAATATTTCTGCAGGAACTCCCTATCCAAAATCACACTGAGAACCTCTCAGAAAACGCTGCATTTTAGAAGAACAGACCATTTGGATTTCCTTTGCTTGATAGTTTCCAAGTATTAAATCCATCCAGTTATTTAGGCAGGGAAACAAAAAAAAAAATCAACAGAAATGTTTAAAAAATCAAAATGTTTCATTTCAATGCTTTTAGTTCATAATTACCAGAAAACTATCCATAAGCTGTTTGCAGATGGATAGTACAACATTTCCTGTTATATTTTCTGGTTCAAAGGTGCATAATAAACTGTTGGCATAGTGTTCTACTCAGCTGGGTTACAGAAAAAACCATACTGCCTTAAACACACAATCCACTCCCCCATCCCCAACCTTTGCTATCGTTTTCTCAGAAAAAAGCCCACTCTTGGTACCTCGAGGAACTGGAAGTGACAGTTGGCAACAAAGGTATGAGAGAGGCAACAGAGCTATAAAGCAACACTCAGGCAAAAAAGAGCAGGAGAGCACTCTTGGAGGCACTAAAGATTTTTACAAGTTTAAAGCATGTGTTTAACTAAAAACTTAAAATGCACAGGCTCAAGCAAGTGGCTGAACTTGTGCACTTTTAGCCCAGAAGACCAACCATACCCTAGGCAGCACCAAAGGAACCATGACACCAGCTTGAGGAAGTTTATTGTCACCATCCCACTCCACTCTTGTGAGCCCCCACCTGCAGTGCTGCATCCAGCCCTGGCATCCCCAACATAAGAAAGATACGGACCTGTTTGAGAAAGTCCAGAGAAGGCCACAAAGATGCTGAGAGGGCTGGAGCACCTTTCCTACGAAGATAGGCTGAGAGAGCCAGGGCTGTTCAGCCTGGAGAAGAAAAGGCTCTGGGGAGACCTCAGAGCAGCCCTTCCAGTACCCCAAGGGGCCCACTGGAAAAGCTGGAGCAGATAGGACATATAGTGACAGGACAAGGAGCAATGGCTTTAAACTGAAAGAAGGTAGGCTTAGATTAGATATTAGGAAGAAATTCTTTACTGTGAGGGTGGTGAGGCACTGGAAAAGGTTGCCCAGAGAAGCTGTTGCATGCATGATCCCTTGAAGCATTCAAGGTCAGGCTGGATGGACTTTGAGCAGCCTGGTATAGTGGAAGCTGTCCCTGCCCATTGCAGAGAGATTGGAACTAGATAATGCTTAAGGGTCCTTCCAACTGAAACTATTCTATGATTATATTAATTTTCCCTCATGTCCCTGCTTGTCCTATAAACTGGATTGCTTTCAGTGTTAAAATAAAAATCTGAAAAAATACCAAAATCCTGTGTGCATACCATGATGGTGGCACACACAGTACACGTATTTCATTACTGTTTCAAGGTTATTTGACTTTTCCAGTTAAAATACTGATTAGTTTTCATGTAGGCAGGATATACACTTAGGTGTCTCCACCTACTTAGGTCAGAAAACATCAGTGCCAAAAGGAGAAAAAAACTAAAAAATAAATGTATCACCTTTAACCTCTCTTGTTTTTCACATCTATTGTTGCAAAGAGACTCAGACTTTTATTGCTGCAGATTTTAAAAGGCTTAAAGTTCACTCGTGATTACCCTTTGACACTATGTTAGCAAAGACACCAGTAAAGAGGAAATTTCTCAGCAATAACTGCCACTGTTTTTGGATCATGCTATTCCTTGGTCTAAAATAGGCAATGAAATGTGACTTTCAACCTACATTTCATAATATTTCCTATTTCTTTTGTCTTCCAGTGGTCTCAGAGATTTTCACAGTGATCCAAGATCACTAAGGAAGACAACTAATACCTTATTTTAAACTTACTGTATCTACTGCATTCAGTCCACAGGTAACTATAACACTTTTATTCCAGGAGGCATTAAAACACTTTTTATTCCTTTTCAGGATTTGCAACTTTTGCATAAGAAACGAGTCTGAGAAAATGGGGGAAAACCCTACATCTTAGTATATTCTCTTGTAAAGTCTCCTCTATTTTCATCTATTATTTGTTATTAGTAAATTATAAACCCTAGTCCAAGTGCCTGCTGATCACTGAAATGGAAATGCTTCACAAAACCTTTCCTTGTTTTAACTCCAATCCTTTTAAAAAATGTATTGATATAAAATGAGAGGAAAAAAGCATTACAAATGAACCATCCATATATTAATTGTGAAAACAGATGCAGAAAATGCTCTGTACTTGTAATATTATCAAGGGATTAACTTTGTGTGCTGTTATCCTGATTTCCATTTTAGCAAATTTAGTTAGCATTAGTGGTTTCTACCACAGTAGAATGCGTAGATCAAAGTTTTATTGAGGGTGGACTTTAACAGCAAGATAAAGATCCAAAGGTCCTTATCAACCTTAAAAGAGCACAGCAGATGAAACAGAAGAAATGGGTATGGATGGACCTTTGCTCATGAATGTCAAGTTACATGAATCATCGAACTGTTGCCTGTTCTCATATATTCTTTTTCCATCCAGCTCTTCTCAATATATTCTAAACAGTCTCTTAATGCTTGCAGATATCAAATACAATTATTACGGAAATAATTCCTTGCAGTATCTTTAAAACACAAGGCCTGCTGGGACAGAAGAACTTAGAAGTGAACTCGGTATTAAGCAAAATGATAGCAGAAAGATCAAGGTAAGAATAATTTCAGTGACGGGTGAGTGAAAAATAGTGAAATAAACATTTCAATAAGGGGCATAAGAGACATTCCAGAAATGAGTGAACTAGCACCTTGGCAAAAACATCTGAGGCATTGATTAGAAAACACAAGAAACCATGAAAGAAAACTCATCTGCTGAGGAATGGAGACTGAAGGGACAAATGATTCAGCTCAAGAAACAGTACACTTCTCAACCAGAATGAACAGAAGTGTTTTTAGTTGAAGAAGTTCTATCAGTTCAGACAGGAGTGACCACGATGTATATCAACCAAATTAGCTCCTCCTCTTTAGGAAATAATTTAAATTATAATCTCACCTTTTTCCTTACTGATGTTACATATACACTGCTTGATATCCCTTTAATTATGTTCAAGATTAATTTCTTCTTCATATTCTTATAAAAACAAAGACTTTTGAATACACTATTAAAAAGCCCCCAAAATTTCAGGAAAAACAGGAAAAAATATAGCCGTGTGTGTAGAAGAAAATACTGATTATCAAAGCTTCACAAAAGGCAAGAAATTATATCTCACTGATTTTCACTTTTAACAGACATTCTTTTTACAAAATTAACAGATCTTTTATTTTCACTGCAAAAATAATATTGTCAAAGAGAACTGGGTGAGATGGAATTCAGGTATTCTGACAATTCACCATCATGGCATGTGTGATGCATGCCTATGCAGAATACTTCTCACAGAATGCAATGAATAAAATGTTGATCATTCTAGAGGGGTAGATACTGCTGTGCTAATTTTAAAGTTGTCAAACACAGCACTTCCTACTGGCTTGAGTTTATTTTAATGAATTAACTACAGAGAGAAGAAATACCTGCAGTTGATCTCTGTATCTCCAAAGGAGAAGCCTGTAAGAGAGTCACTCCATTTAAGCTTATACTGTTTCTGGTCACTGCATATGCAGACTTGGATAACACTCCAGCACAAAAAGGCCAAACATAAGACATCTGCAGAGAAGCTCTCTGGTCAGGAAGCTGTGGCACTACATTGCAGTTACTCTGAATCTATGAACTTTAAAATGATGGCTTGTCACAAAGCCAAGAAACATCACACAGGTACATCCAGTAACATACAAATACCATCCTTTTTTCTGTTACTGTTTTAACAGACACATGGAAAAATAGTAGTAATACTAAGCCACTTGAATGGAAGTTCTTCATTTGAAACCATGGACATGTTACACACAGTTCTACAGAACAGTGTTGTGTCTTTTTTGCAGACATTCACACTGAGGATTATAAGGGGTTTAAGGCTTCATACACAGGCTTCACACTGAAATTAATATCAACACCATTTGCCTAATTTTGAGAGATGCAAAATATCTTAAGATAACATACATTGCTGGGGATCTTCCGAAACTGCATCTGTGCATTACACCATTATTGACCGGAAAAGTCTGAGGCACAGTAACAACTCAACATCCTCAAACAGGTCACAGCAGCAGAGATCAGAATCACAGAAATCAGGGGGTTTTTGTCTCAGTTCAATGGTCCTTCCACTCTACAGAAACTCATGTTGCAAACAAGACATCATGAAATATTGCGCCTTTTAACCGTATTTAGCATTACTGTCTTCTACGTTTCACTTTAGCAAAATATCTGCTATTGACTACTTCCCCAATTAATTCTATATATATTTTTCCCAGAAATTTTTTTATATCATCATGTTAAACTCTTTTAAATATTCTTAGCACCAGACTGAGGCAACAACTAATGATGCCCTAAGGATTATTAAAGTGTCTGTAACCACAACCTGAATGTCTTCTAAGATTTTAAAAACACTTTTCAAGCCTGAAAACAACTACAGTAACTCTCTGTAGCATGTCCGCTCTTGCATTAGATTGAATTGTGATAAATCAATATTTATATTATAACATTATTTATAGGTGTTCGTTACAGCTGCACCGCCAAGATGCAAATGTATTTCATACTTCAAGAAGGTACTCAGTCTCTCTTGCTTGTTAAATTAAAAATAATAATAAAAAAACCACAAAACCAAAACCAGTCTATCATTCCCAAACTCTTTGCAATCACTTTCAGTGTTGGCTGAAGAAACTGTTTTCAGAGAGCTCACAAATAAACCTGTTAAGTAATTCACCATTTAAGATAAACCTGAAAACAAAAGATTCTTTACGAAATTTAAAATCAAAGTCAGTCTTCCTGAAAAATAAACTTATTAATGATTTTCAGAAGCTTAAAGCTCTTTTCATAGTTAACAATTTAGAAGTTGAAATAACTTTTAAAAAAGGTTATAATTAGTGTGCTTGCTCTTATTCACTGCTAGTATATGCTGATTCTATCATCTAATACTCTATGGACAGATATAATTCCACAGATGAGTTCTTTTCAAGAGAGATCATTCTCACGGCTGAGAGAGCTACTTTACTACTCAGCTAATTTTAATGTCATTATTTTGTTCACTTTAACTAGGGATGCAATTTTCCAAATGCCGAAAGCTGATTTCAAGTCTCTGCAGTCAGACATTTTTTTCCCCTCTTGTTGGCACTCTTTCCCTTCCTTATGCTATCACTGTGCTTGGGAGCAAAATACTTGGCTGAGGAGAAGGCAAGATTTCAATTTCTGACAGCAGCACAGACTTACACTGCCTTTGGCCAAACAAAACATGTATCTTGACTGCAATCAAGATCAGTCTCTTGTGCAACAAGTGTTGTTAATGGAAAAATATAGGACTCAAGTGTAATTACACCAGGGATTCCAAGGTCATCAATTTGGACATCAGCAACTGAAGGGACTTTCACAATAGCATCCCTCTCACATTACTGTATTTTATGTTGACTCTATGTTTAAAAACAAAACAAATTTTGCACACATAGTAGTGAACATTATATAATGAGAAGTCTTTTATACCACATTCTTTCCCTTATCTCAGCCAACCTCACTTCTGGGAAAGAAAGCTCAGGGGTGAAATTTCGTTTTACTGCTCTGCTGGAGCCACTATCTCCTTTCTTCATGAGCGGGTCTTGTAACAGATATGTTGGGTACACGACCACCTGGCTTACTCCTTATCATGTATCATCTGCAAGTTGCCATTCTCAGCAACCTCCCTCCCATCCATGCAACCACCACCATATATACTGCTATTTCACCTCTCTGTCTTTCTAGTTCTTCCACTCCTCCTTCCCTTCTACAGTTGCCACAGACTGCTTAGAATGACAAAGAGCAACAGAAAAAAAAGTGGTGAGAGTAGAAGGGGAATATGGTTGGCTTGCTGCCTCAAATGTGTTTTTGAGTGTTTAAATTCAACATGACTGCTAAAATAACAGCATTTCTATACTCTGCAAATTTCCTGTGAAAACATGGAATAAAGCAAATGACCTTGCTAAGTTTGAAGACCATGTTTCATGCTTCTTCTGAAACACATTTTTATAATTTACAATTCTTTCTGAGTATGGATGCAAATGAAAGAAAGTAGTGTTTTAGTTTCTTGACAGATGGAAAAGAGGAGTCTGTGCAAAGTTAAAATCAAACTATAAGTTAACAGGGAGCAAAAGATCGCTTATGCATAAGGTATCACCATTAACAAAAGGTAAAAATAGTACTGTAACTTTTTTACCGCTTATTTCTCTCTCCTTTCTCAGAGCTTTGCCCTCTCAGAGTTTTAGCTATAAGAGAGCTATTGTAATCTGGCTGAAAGCAGAACGAGATATGTGCTATGCATAAGAAATAACAAAAACGTTACACACCTGAATATCCACTGACTACACAAACCCAGAATAAAAAGCAGAAAAAAAAGACCTAACCAGTGTTGAAACAGAAATAGCATCCAAAAATCTCAGGCCATGATGATCTTTAGGTAGGGTGACTAAGGTAAAAAAAGGCACATAGCAACAGCCACTACACTATGTCTCTGTGACTTTATCTTAAAACCCTCTAAAGACATTGGTATATAGAATGTACTTCCCTTTGACATAGTACTATGTAAAGAACACAAGTGTCTCTTGTATTCAGCTCTTTGGCACATATATCACAGCAGCAGGAAGACTGTTCAAGGGATAGGAACAGCGACTGTCCATTTGTCTAATGCTAAATTGCTTCTGGCAAAAGTTTGCCATCAACAAATATCAAGTTTATAGGAAACAAAAAAAACCAAACAAAAATACTCACAGCTTTGGTTTGGCAAGCACAGGTGGTGGCTCCTTTGTGGGTGAAAGCAAGACAGCTGGAGGTGGGATGGCTTTATCACCATTTGGCTTGCTGTTAATCATTCCATTTACTCCATGAAGAGGATGAATGCCATTTGTTCTTTCCTCAGACAAATTGAGCTGTTGTTGAAGGTCTGTCACACCAGGTCTCAACTCAGTGTTGTTTGCCTGGTGGGTATCTGTATGTTTCTTAGGAGGAAGCTCAAGAGAGCTAATTTCAACTGGAGGAAGTGGTGAGAAATGATGGAAATCCTCACTAGAGCATTCCAAGTTGGCTAAAAGAAATCAGAAAGAACGTCTCTTCAACAAGTCATAGACAAAGTACATGGTAAATACAAAGTGTATTTTCAGTTTTCTGAAGGTGAAATATCTCTGGTTTTGTGAAGATATTTCTCTAGTCCTCCTATTAATAATTTATGCTGAATTAGATACATGGGTGGCTATTAATTTTCTTAGTTTGCCCCATGCAAAAGGCACAACTAGAAACTTTATGGATCTCTCTAAATCTATTTCAGGAATCAAGGCACGAATGAAGATTGGCAACTATGGACAACAACAGCTAAAACAGAACTTCCTGCAGTTTCAGGATCCTTTAGGAACAAATAATTTAAAAATGCTGAAGAATGCATGCATACATGGCAAGTGTGCAATGGCAGCTGGGTTAGTGCATCCCACAACAATATATATGGAAACATATAACAAAACTAAACATACCATGTCACAGTGTTTTACTTTACAAAGGGCCACCTCTAGTAGCATAATTTCAGCTCTTTAAGTTTGCCTCTACTGCCATCTAGTCTTGAACCCTAATGCTAAAAAATATGCCAGGGTTGTGGCAGAACTTTAAAATTGTATTTCACATTAATAAAAATATTAAACCAGGAAATGAACCTAAAGAAACATTCAGTTTGCTTTATATGAATGCACTGAGGTTGACAATGTCTTACAGCAGCCATTTGCCACAAAGAAAGCAGACTGATAACTTCACAGGTAAATTAATTATGTAAGATTTATGATTAAAAACTCCTCATTCTTTGTCACATACCTGAGCAGACAGTTAGTTGTGCACTGCTTGTTACTGAACCATGTTCATTTGTTGCTGTGCAAGTGAAAATTCCTGAATCTTCAGGAAAAGTTTCTGCTATTACAAGTGTACATATCTCTTCTGGAAATAAACAGAAAAATAAAGTGCGTCACAAACTGTTTAAAGTACCATGTAGTGTTTTTTGCACTGTATGTTTAAAGGACACCAGAAAGTGCACTTTTACAAAGAAATGCTAGGAGAACTGCAGAACAGCTTCCAAAATAAATGGCTTTAAGGAAAATCACTTTGTGTCTGAAAAAAGTAAATTCATCAAGCTAAGTTTTCAAAACTGGCTTGAACAGTAATTTTGCAGATACAAGTCTGTGCAGTCATTTTACATGCTCAATATATTTTTTTAAATGCAGGAATAGCACTAATTAATACGAATGAATGTAATGGCTTCCAGAAACAATTAATCTTTGCAAGCTCTTTTTGTGTCTCAAAATAACAACATCAGTACAAATGTCACACAATTCTTTCTTTCTCTAAATTTTTTTCTGTATTTAATGCAACATTCAGATCAAATCCCATTCCCAGTAAAACTAGAAAACATTTTATCACCACTTCCAATTAGCTCTTCTGTATATACTAACCAGAATTAAAAACTCCAGATGCATAAATATTCCCCTTATGCAGAGTTTGGGAAAATAATTTCTGTCTCTGTCTGCACAGCAGTGAGAATGGATACATTAAAAATATAGTAAGAAAACAGTACCCCCCAAAACTCTTCAGAATACTGTGACAGACATATTCTGTAGCTATTTTAAATTTGTTCATTCTACTTTGATAAACCATGGTATATGCTTTGATTACACCAGGGCTTCTGTCAGAAAACTTCTGTGAAGGATATTAGGTTGGGTCTTACAGTAATTTTTTCTAATCAATTCTATCCATTGATAATGGGCACTCTTAACTGTTTAGGCATATTTTTTCCACTTTCTTCAAAGAAGTCACTTTATTTTATCTCTGCTTGTAATGGTACTCTGTTTTTTTAAAGATGTCACAGTACAGATAATTTAAATAATCCTACTATTTACACAACATACTGATATAATTTTATACCTGGACAATGCTACATCGTGTGTCTCCTTTAATTAGTTCAGCTTCTTTTGTTTATGCTGATTTTTAGTCTCAAAACCAAAGCGGGGAAGTTTTATAACATTCAGTTTAATTGAAAAAAAGAGAAAAATGCATTTTGCAATTTGGACACTTACACACAATCCCACATATTATCACAAAATCAGCTAATAAAAGCGTACTGTAAAATGAGGAAAAATACTTTAGAATCTAATAACTTCCATATGAAAATTATTCTGTAGAAGAGGTTCAGTAAGGTCAACTTGACTTCTTATAGCTCAAATAAGGAAAACATCTTCAAATAGTGGTTGGTTTTCTTTTTCCCCTGTGGAATGACAGACCACTGTCTCATTAAGACAGTTAACAAAAAAGTTATGAAATTTTTCCAATTATAAATGACAATGTATCCAAAAACTTCCTGTACTGGAAATGGGCTAAAAATGAATGACTGACTAAATATTTGGCTCAGAGTTGGTTTTCAGACAGCAGAACATGCCTTTGTTTTTGGCAACGCAAACCAGTCATTCTGTGTAGCTGCAAGAGTCATGTCTGGTAACACTGTAGCACGTTGGATCTTATCTAACACAGATGAAGATTAATGACTCATGAAAGGTCTTATCAGGAAAGTAATGGGTAACACAAGCTAGTTTTTGAACTACTGAGATCAGCTTTTTTTAGAGTCTTGTTGTGTCATAAGCAGTCGAAGCTGTATTGTTAACCACACGTGCGTACTCCTGGACTGAACTGACCCTGGGGAGGTAATCTTATACACGCAGTGTTCTAGTTTCCTGTTCGTTTCACAGCAGAATGCTGAAAGCTGGGTATTTCAGGCCTGCAAAAGAAGATTACTCCACCAGGCTGAGCACTGCTCTCTGAATGAGGGCAAAGGCGCTATAAAACATAGCAACCAGCACAAGTCCTGTTTCCCAAACAGCACAGCTAATTAATGCATAACATTCTTCCAGCTTTTTAAGTGTGTAAAATGATCACATGAGAAGAGCTGATCTTCACTTTTCAGTGACAAAAGAATTCTAATGGATTCTACAATGATGTGCTTTGTTTACTGAGGAGGTATGTTTTAAAATTATATATGCTAGATTGCAGCAATCTTTGTAAAAAAATTTCGAAGTCAATTAATGATGAAAATAATCAGAGATTAAAATTTAGTCTTTTCAGCCAGATGAACAAACTGCAACACACTTGTGATCAGTCCTAAGAAAACTGGTTAAACTGAAAACATAAAAATCCTAAGAACAAATCAAAAGGCAGCATGGGCAAAAAGCACATGTGAACAACACATTGCCATCTTCTTCTTTATCGATTTTCCTCCTCCAAGCCAAGAATCACTCACCTCCAGATCCTTGCTAAAAGGCTTACTACTGTGGAAAGCATAGAAATGAAATACTAATTTGGCAAAAGAAAGGTTCTTTCAAGATTTCCATAACACACTCTGGATATACTCAGTGTTCCGAGTATTTTTTGAACTTTACATCCTGACTTAAGTAATTATTTTACTTTCTGTTACTGTGCTAAGCAGAATCTGAAGATTTGAGGGAAATAATGTCTGTTCTACTTTCCAGCGATCATCAGCTGACAAATAACTTCATCACAGAAATGTGTTCCAGAAAGCAGCTCTGAAATGCTGTTCTCAGGGCCTTAAAACATATTTAACACTTGACTAAATGAATACAAAAGCATTTTGTTCACTGAAACATGTAAAATGCTTAGGCATGCAAGTACTTGAATGTTTTGTCAGTTATTTAGAAAGAAAGATTACATTTTACAGAGCAATACTTTCCCTTTGTGGTTCATGAGTCCATTAGGAAGAATAAACTTTGGTAAGAGAGAAAACTGTTGCATTTTAACAAACTTTATCACTGGCAATGTGTGTACTTCAGAATGTTTCTCTGTATTACATTAAAGGTAGAACAGCTCCTGTATCTGCAGCCTCATCTCTGAATGTGGCCATTAGCTTCCTCCACTGTAATGCACGCAGTTGGGGAAATAGGCACAGTCCTTTGCTAGTAGCTGTTCATTCCGATGCAATGAACAGAGCAATTTCCACAATGTAGGTTCAAAGCCGTAAGTTTTCTGATACACAGAGACAGTGGGAAGTCACAGTGGTGGTTTCCTGGTAAAAATCCAACAAAACAGAACTCTGCCAGCTTGCAGACAACTTGTGTCTTATTCTCCCTCATGTTCCACAAGTGTTTGACTCCAGTTTAACTTAAAGCAATAGGCCCATCAGGTTACTTCTCATCTAGGTACCTGTGCATCTTTTATATAAAGAGAATAGAGAAGTGTGCAAATAGAGAAGAATATGCAGAATAGCATTATAAATGGTAGTATAGCAAACCTGTAAACGCCCTAGCTTGCAATAACATAATGAAAAAATGTATTCAATTTGCCTGTTTCTGATGGTCACTATTGCATATACCTTTACCCAGTCATACAGCAGTTCTGGCTTATTTAATAGGCTTTATGTCACTCAAGAAATGAACAGTAAAGTTTTTAGAAGATGCACAAAACTGACCATGTTTGGAGACACCTCAAACAGCACTTACAAAAGACTGAGAAGAAAACTGAACAACAGGAAATGGGATTGTGAGCGATACAATGCAGTTTTAGGATAGAGAGCTTAGGTGACACGGTATGTAATCAATCACCAAGATGTCCGCTATTTAGCCAGATTGGGTACAATAAATGGAAACACTGCTATTGCAAGAAAAACTTTAGCCCCTAAAACATTGTTCAGGCTTGAGGAGAAATTAAGCCATTTATCAGCGTCAAGGAAAAGTTTATGCTAAAGCTCACACTAAGGCAGTTATGACACTGCAGATGCCTAAGCCACCTAGTTTGAAGTTAAGTCAGGTATATATATCAAGGCTGGAATCAACGTATTCAGCAACACAGCTGTGAATATTACTGTACTCCAATAAGCCTTTAAATGTTTACAATTGGAGAGGAATGACAGTAGTTGTTCTTTTTTTTCAATCACAAAATACAAAACAGATCAGATGTTTACTTTGAATTTGGAGGCATCAACAAGCAAGGATACTTGTAGCAGTCAGACTCCAGATGAGCTCACTGACAGGAACAGAATTCTGTAGGTACCTTGGGAGCACAAAGTACAACTGAAAATGTAACTGACAAACAATAATACGTAAGTAACCTTAAATGAAGGAGAATTTTAGCCTATTTTCAGTTTTCCTCTTCATCTGGCTTCTTGAGATATGGCTTATAGAAGATTGTTCTCTCCAAGCCCTTGTTTGCTTCTCAGTAGTGAAAGAAGGAGACAGACCCTTAGTCGTAATACTTTTGTTTTCACTAAAAAGTGCAAGGATCTGGCGTGCACTCTAACCTACCAAAGCTTCTATGTTTTGCGTTTCCTAAGCTACCAGAAAGGGGATTTTCTTGGTGCGGGGAAGCAGTAAGGATTTCTGCAACATTTGCCATGTATTTTCAGTTTCAAACATTATGTAGAAATAGGGGGGAATTTCTAAAGGACATACTCACTAGAGTGGAAACTCTGGAACACAGCAGCTAAACAGGGAACAAGAAAGCACAATCCAAGAGAAGTGATGACTATCTTTTGAGATGTGTTTGGTGAACATACACAGTATTGTGCTTAGGAAAACGAGCATGTATATGTGGCAATTCCCTGGCAATTTAAGCAAAATTACTTCATACAGTTTTCTTCTTACATGCTGTTAGACAATCGCTCTAGTGTAATTCAATACAGTTTGTGGCTGTCTCCAGACAGCTGAGTAATGGTCAAAATATCAACAGCTGGCAAGTGATTCCACGGGATTTTTCATTCTCAGGCAGCCTGTTTTTGAAGGATTCAATCAGTATAAAGTCAAAATGTCCAAGAAAGAAGTACAGAACAGGTAATTTGACAAACTGTGATGTTGGCTTTAAGAAATCTGACTAGCTATTAATTCACAAAGCAGTCTGGAGGGATTTGCAATGCAAACTGATTTCTGTCTAGACAGAAAAAGGAGTGCAAAACACATTAGAGTAGATAGAATGTAACAAAAAAAAAGGTAGCCAAAAAAACCCCCTTGTTTCTTAATTTCTGACCTGTGTGAGTTCATGGAATATTTTTATGTTAAATCATTAGTACTGACCTATCAAAGGATAACCAATATTATTGAGTGCTATAAAGTGTTTATTGATGGTTGGACTTTGGTGGACAACCAGCAGTTAAAGTCACACTACAGCTTGTTACAATTCATGTAAAATTCCAATAATGTTTTAAACTTGGAAAATTTTTTAGAAAATATGTCCATCTTTCAAAACTTAGAATACTTATCTAGCGTATGCACACTGGTTTCCCTATCAATCTTGCATATGTATTAACCATCTGCATTAAAAAGCAGTTATGTGTTTGCTCATGAAAAATTTCCTCTGAAGGCATTGTTTAGTCTGGCTTCTAAAAGTATGAATTACATCACAAACCAGTGCTGCTTCTATTAGGTTTCTGATACCCACATCCAGCTTCCCGTTGTAGAAATTTTAAGATTCTTCATTATATCCTAGAACTCAGTGTTACTTATTACCAGTGGCACTACTAACATACAAAACATTGCTCATTATTTATGCCAAAAGGAAATATTTGCATTTTGCCCAAACTTTATTTACATTCCCTTTGCATGCAGTGTCAATTCCTACACAAATAAGCCAGCAAATGTACTGTCATTAATTTTTGTAGTGAGTAAGACACTGCACTATTTAAGACACTACATCATTTAATAGGGCTTAGTAGGAAAAGATCAGTGCACAAATCTTAAGGAATAGTACAATACTTAGCTCAATGAATCCAGTGAGAAAAAAATACCAAACTGAAATTCTTTCACAGAGTGAAAGCACAGGAAGGTGCTCATAAATATATATTGCAACATGATTACAAGCACGAAAAAAGAAGTAATCCAACAACAAACCAGACAGACTGCAGTCAGGCATCCACTACTGTTATGTCTATAAAACTGCAACAATATAGATACCAAAACTGTTTTGAGATGTCTTCCTATTCTTGTCTTGCCAACTCCCTTGAGAACAGTATGAGATACATCAACATTAAATAACTTTTCTTTACTTGAGAAGACTCAAGAAATGCATCTTTCATGTAAGAATTCATTCCCTAGCACCCTTTAAAAGACTTCAGGTATCTTCTCTTAGGGTCTGCAAGCTAACCAGAAATGGGAAGGAGAATATTCAGCACTTTCAGTGTGATAGTGCAGGTCTGTGAGAGGGCTGGCAAAGTGATGATCTCTTTGGACTCAAAATCTCACCATCTATTTCCTATTTCAGGTAGCAGTTATGAAAGCAAGTTGATAGTTCTGAGAACTAATATCAACATTCTTCTTCCACAGCAATAACTGTCAGAGAGGCCATACAAACCTTGCAACTAACAATATGAAAATTAGTTGTTCGTGAAAAAAAATCTTCTAGCAAGAAGCATAATATATGCTTTCCTTTGTACTCAACTATTCTCACAAAGGAAACCTTTTCTTTCTAGCAAAAAAGTCCTTCTTCTTTCTACTAGATAGTGCTGCATTCCTACTTTAAAAATATTTAGTTCATCTAGCATTGTACACGTTAGGTTTACTAAAGAGTGTGAAAGGGTAAAAAAAAATTACCAAAACCAAACAAACATTCATGACTGAGTTTTGACAGCAAAGTCTTAAATTGGATATTAAAAAGAAAAACTCTAATATCAGCTGGTAAATTTATACTTTTTAGAAACTTTTGTGTAAAATTTCACTCCTTTCAGATACTATCTATCATGTCAAAGGACGAAGTGAACACAGTTCAACTGACTTTGTAGAGAACCTGCTCATATTAAGAATGAGCCAGATATA
Organism: Oriolus oriolus; assembly: GCA_013400235.1. Classification (NCBI taxonomy): domain Eukaryota; kingdom Metazoa; phylum Chordata; class Aves; order Passeriformes; family Corvidae; genus Oriolus; species Oriolus oriolus. The sequence goes on along the minus strand of VXBT01011977.1, from coordinate 1,542,814 downwards.
CAAGGTACGATTCTGATAACATTGGTAAATTAAATCTAGAAAAGATTTCGCAATTTTGACAGGAGAAATGTTCCTCTGTAAAGGGGAAAAAAGTCAACCTATTGATCAGATTATTTTTTCTTTTTAAGATATCAAGAAAACAGCTAAACTGGGAGACTTATTCTCTAATATATATTACAAGAGAATGTTCTAAGAAAGATACAGAATTAAATATATTTCAACACAAACCTTTTGTCCTTTATTTATTTTCATATCAAAAGGCTGGATATGGTACTGAAACTCTCTTCAAACTCTTTTGTACCCTAACTTACAATATTTAAACCTTAAAGTTTGTGTTATGATTATAAAATCCCAATAGCCCATTATTAGCACTTGGACCTGTTTTAATTCCTCATTAGAGGTTAATTTGGTTTAAGGATACTCTTCTTTCCTTCACATGGCTCACACTTCAAGCTTCCACAAATCAAATCATTCAGTCACATGTATTCAGGGCATCAGCTAATATAGAGCTGATGATGTTGCAAATACCCAGTCCCTAGATAGAAAACCTTTCTGGTTTTTCAATGTCATAATTAAAACTCTCTCCAAATTCAAGAATATTCAAGCACAACTGGCCACCCTCTTAGAGCAAGGCTCAGACTCTATCACTGTCTTCTCTTCTACATGTTTGACTTAGAAACATTAAAGAACATTATCAGTCTTTTAGCATCCACTTACTATTCAAGAATCTAACCCAGTATATAATGATATACAACGTGAAAATGAAGCAGTCAGAGAAAACCTGTAGCTGGAAGAACACTTTTTACTTGCTGAAATCTTGTGAATAGGCTCGAAAAATGCAGTGCCCTTTCTTTTTTTTTTTTTTTTTTTTGGATTGTTTTTTTTTTTTTTTTAGGATCAGGTTTTACTTGCGTTTAAGACACATCACATCTGCCAAGCTGGATTGGTAAAACTAGCACTTAGTGGTTGGGTGTTATGCAATTCTTATGAGCACCATTTGGGTAATGGAATTTTGTGGGACTTGTCCTTTTTCCCTGAGCAGCATGCTAACCATTTACTTTCTGAGAATGAAGTTTGCTTCAAAGCTGTGAGACTCTCCTTGCTGGTCTAAATGGAATTTACTGTTTAACTAATAAAGGAATTGATGTAAAGGACAGAGTACAGTATGGGAGGTGTGATAAAGTAGCATTGTCTTTAAGGGGGTTTCAATTTACCAATGTTCAGCAGAAACACTTTTCTATTTATGGCTTCAGTACAAACTCAAAGAGCTAGTGAATCAAGAGATTATTTTTTCATATGATTCTTACCAGGTTCAGTTGCAGATCGGGGCTCTGCATATCACATCATAAGGAGGGAAAACAAACAAGAAAAATTATGTTAGAGATTACATTAATAAATATCAGTGTACTGAATGAACATATTATACTGAAATACTGTAAATAAGTAGAGAACCTGTGCAGACATTACAAAATCAAGATTTAAATTGTTTGTCACTAGCAGCAGTTCAGTTATTACTTCTAGCCATTAGCACTGAAATGAGAAGAGGAAAGGACTCTGTCCCGAATCCTGACAGACTAATTTCATGATCTTTTTCCATCTTGTATTAAAAGTAGCCACTTCAGATTATTGCCTGAGCTGGTTTTGGCTGAGTGCAGCTGTGCCAGATGTACTAGAACTTCAATATGAACTGGAGGCAAAGGCAGCCAAAAGGGATGCCACAACTGGTATCACTAATGTGTTTTTCTCAATCTCTTTGGCAGCAGAGTGCAGGCCAAGTTGGCTTTCACTTGGAGTGGTGTCCAGTACATTTGGAATTGACTGAGGTGAAGACAGCCAGAACCTCTTGTTGCTAGCCAGGCTAGGGACAAGGGGAGGAGTTAATTGCAATGTTAGATCCACTGCTCTGGTCCAGTGGGACCAAGGGTGAAGATTGTAATGGCAATACCCTTAAATTGTTGTAAACCTGTAATCTGAGCTGCATGTTATAGGAATTACTATACCAGGAACAATATGAAACAATTGAGGAGAAGCCCTCACAAGAAGCAGTGCAAGGGCACTGGTGACCCAGCCTGGGCTGGCTTTGGAGCCCAGTAAGCCCATGCAACACACCACCTCTGCTGTCCTGAATATCACTGTAACAGATGGAGCCCAAAGTCATGGACTAAATGAACTCAAAGTACGTTTTGTGAAATTTTACAGGGATGATGCACAGACTAAGGGAACGATATCTGTCTATTAGCTCAAAGGATGAGAAGTGGGGTGGTGGCTCATGAGGATCTATTGGCTAGTGTGGGACCTGAGCATGACGTAAATGGCATGGAATAAGGGGGTGGAAAATGTCCTGGTTTTTACTGGCATAGAGTTAATTTTCTCCACAGTAGCTGGTATGGGGTTGTGTTTAAGATCTGTGCTTAAAACAGTGTTGGCAATACAGTGTTGGCCTTTTTTTAATAAAGGCCTTTTCTGCTACTTGTATCTTCTTGATAGTGAGGAGGCTGGAGATGCACAAGGAATTGGGAGGGAACACAGCCAGGAAAAACAACCTGCACTGATCAAAGCGATATTCCATACCATATGACATCATGCTCAGCATATAGATCTGGGGGAAGAAGGAGGAAGGGGTGACATCCAGAGTTAGGGCATTTGTCTTCCCAAGTAACTTACATGGGATAGAACCTTTTTTTCCCTCAGAGTGGCTGAACACCTGCCTGCCCATGGGAAGGGGTGGAAAGATTCCTTGTTTTGCTTTGCTTCTGAGACTTTTGCTTTCTGTATTAAACTGTATCTCAGCCCATGAGTTTTCTCACTCTTACTTTTCCAATTCACTTCCCCAGCACACTGGGGGAGAGGGAATGAGGATCTGTGTGGTGCTCAATTACCGGCTGAAGTTAAACCATGACATTGCCTTACTTTTTTGGAGAATTCTGAAGTCTGGAGAATCTTGAATTTCAATGCCCTGTCGAAACCACTTAACATGAATGGGAGGGGGTCCTCTGACCCTGCATTCCAATACCACGACTTGTCCTTCAGATGCTGTGGCATTTTGTAACTCCTGAAATATAAACATCACAATTCAAATAAACCAGGAGCATTTTACATTCTTTAAAATAGTCTTTTCTTCCCTTTGTAATTCAACTTTATTTTATTGTGTCATTACATTTTTGCAATAGACATTCTTTCATTCTGACTGAATTTAGTATATCTGTATAGTTAAAAATTATTGAATAGCTTATTTATAAATACATTCTTAATAAGACCAAAGATGGGGAAAATGTAGAACTATTTAGTTCCTTAAATTAACATAAGCAGATCGCTGCAGTTCAAACTTTCAGTTTTTATTCTTCCACAAATTGAAATGAAAATTCTGGAACTAAGTACATACCAATTGACTTAATCCTGAGAGAGTAGCTGAGCTGCTTTTGGGTCCAGCTTTAGAAAGTGGAGCTGCTTTTAATCTGAGCCATGTATAACAAACCAAGCAAAATTAGATGACACCAATATGATTAGGATATATTAATTAGCGTATGGATAGCCTCTGAGACAGTACTCTGGCTGCAATAAATCCTTGTACACACGTGAAAAATTTAGGAAAAGTCTAGATCTTTAATGAAGAGCTGCAGTGAGAGAGAAACACAATATCTTAAGTAACAGAACTGACAGGTGATAGCCACTACTTTTACTTTTGTTATCTATCTTAAGACTATAAATCAAAGAGTCTTTTTCACTCTGCCGTGGGTGTCTCGTTTCCTTTGCAATTTATTGACAAAGTTTTAGACTTTAATGCAGCAAAACACTTGAAGTTAGGTCTAAACTCAGAGTTATTCCTAGTATTCACTCATGCATCTCTAGTTAATCAAATATGCAAGAATTTTATTACATGGATACCTAAAAATCTTTGAGCTGCTCCCTGAACTTTGTATGGAGAGAAATTTGTGTCAGGAAGCTGGATTAAGAATGTATTTTGTTGTTCATATCTGGTTTGTTTCTTCTGTAATTAGGTTTATTTTTTGTTTGGTATGTCCCAGCTGGCTTAAGCCAGTTAATAATGGATTTCAGGGACAAGAGATATGAGCATTAGGAAGAAACAGCGGGGTTTTGGTTGCTTTGGTAGTTTCTGAATGGGGGATAGATTTCTCTTGTTTCCCACTCTTACTTGGAAATTGCCTGCCTCCCAACCTTGCAGCAACCACATTCCCTAATCTCTTGCACCTCCCCTATTCACCCTCCTGTGATACATGCAGTATGGGTGCAGAATCACGAGGGACAGAGTCAGACCTTTCTTGACATGAGACAAGAATATGATGGAGCCAAGTTTAGAGAGCAGGGCTTACTCTTAAGGCTTACTCCTTATCTCCAGGCAAAACTATTTGCTGTTCCATATTAATTTGTAATCAAATGTTTTCCTGAAGTAATAACCAGAAATACTTCATTTTGGCATCAACAAATAGTGATTAAGTAATAATTACTACAGTAGAAATCATTGTCTGGGCCACAATGAAAAAATATTTTCAATTGAAGTTTTATTTTATAGATTAGGGAAGCATGCCATCCTTCCTTTTGGCTGCTACCTAATTCCTAGTTCTTAAGTTTGATTTGGGATGAATGTGAAGATAAATATTGACTTAAGTAATTACCCAAGAAATACTGAATAGAAATTTCTCTTCTAAAAAGTCCATGTATCAGAAGTAGTATGATCATCAGGACTGCAGAAAGGACTGGCTCTTGCGCTCAGCACTGGTGAGACTGTACCTCAAATCCCATGTTCAGTTTTGGCCAGCTCAGGAAACACACTGAGGTGCTGGAGCACGTCCAAAGAAGAGCAACAAAGCCAGTGAAGGGTTTAGAGCACAAATTCTATGAGCAGCAGCTGAGAGAACTGGGGTTGTTTAGTCATGAGAAACAGAGGCTTGGGGGGATGTTATTGCTCTCTACAACTACCTGAAAGGAATTCATAATGAAGTGGAGATCAAGGTCTTCTCAAAAGTGACACGCAACAGGACAAGAGGAAATGGCCTCAGGGTGTGACAGTGGAAGTTTAGATTGGATATTGGGAAAATTGTTTTCACAGAAAGGGTTGCCAAGTACTGGCTGCCCAGGGAAGTGGTTGAGTCACCATCCCTGGAGGTATTTAAAAGACATGCAGATATGGCACTTATCAACATCGTTTAGTAGTGGGCTTGGCTGTGCTGGGTTAATGGTTGGGCTTGGTGATCTTGAAGGTCTTTTCCAATCTAAGTGATTCTATGATTTTTACATTATCTTTTTTTTTCTAAATTAGCATTTAAAAGCCTGTCTTATTTGTTCTTGTCAGTAGATAAATTATTGTGAATGAGGCTTTGTCAAGACTGCTACGTAATTGGTGCTTACCTTGCTATATTTTACAAGGATTTATCAATGGAAAACAGTCATAGGCATAAGACAAAGTCATAGAGAATATTCATGTAAATCCGTAGTAGAACGCATATGAACTTCATTGTTGCAGCGGAAAAGTATTTTGTTAGGAAGTCATTGATACTGAAAAGTTTGAACATGATCAAACCTTCCTGCATTAGGACACATAATTTTGGTGTTTTCTTTTGGACTATAAGAGTATGATACAAAAATCATGATGGATAAAACTTACCTTTGTAAAAATAGGTGCAGAATTGATAGGCTTGGGTCCATCCAGATGGCGCAGGTATGAAGTAGGGCTTTGAACCTGCAAAGCAATGCAACAATGTTATAAAATGGAAAGAATACTAGTTTCAATGATATAGCCTCCATGTATATGCAAAAATGCAAACTCTCACATGTGCAGTCTTATGATGGTGTTCTCTTTCTACCACACTTCTTGCGAGCCATCACTATTTCATGTCTGTTATAGTTCCGAAATCAAAATGCAAGCCTTGAAGGCTTCTATACTTCCAATGAGAATTTTGTATCCAATTGTCTTTGCCTAAAAGTATTTTGAGAATTTGACTCCTGTTAATATGATCCAAGTAAATCCTTTGCACAGAAGCATTTTTGCTGCTCCTGCTACTACATCCCTTCACTGAGGCAGTGATAAATAAATCCAGGTACCTAAAAGCTTATCAAGAGTAGCCTAAGGAAGGAAAAAGAATTTACCATGTACAGGCTGACAGAGATTTTGTTTGTATTTTATGATTTATATGCAAACACTAAGCCAGCCACAGTGGCACTAAAGACTTAGCACAAATGAATGAACAACGATTTTCTATATTTATCATCTAAGTAGTAAAATTTATTTTTCTCTAAAAGGCCCAAAGAAATGACAGCAATATTAAATTTAATAACAAAATTGACTACTTTTGCTAAAAAATATTGCAGGCATTCATTTGTAGTACATTCTTTTAGGACTGGAACAAGTCACTATTAAGTGATAAACTCTGTAATTTTCATGATCACCAGATCTGTCTGCTGCTCACATGGTATGTTGATACACATTGTGTAAGAATCCATATGTATATCGACTTTTATGTCCCATTCAGTGGATATATACTTAATTTTTTAATATCATAATTGTTAATATAGTAATGTAAGTTTAGAGTTTAACAATATAATTCCTCAAAATGACACAGTTTTTCAGGAGCAGAAAAACCTGGAAGAAAATTCGAAATACTTTTAGTAATTTAAAAACTGGTGTCTAAAAATACCTGCTGACTGGGCACAGAGATAGGTTGAATTACAGCTGTGGTCACTCCAGACTTTGGTGTAGAAGATCCTATTGTCAAGGAAACAGAAGTGGTTTTCTTTTGGGCCCTGAAAAATAAAAACCCAGCAAGCACTTTATAGGATTTGAAATGAGTTAGTTTTTAATATATAAGCCACCTTATACTTTCTACATATTGAACTATGTCTTTATCAACTGAAAAGATCAACATGAATGATGAAGATCAACATGATGGATGAAGCTTGAGTAGAACACAGCTTTTGGTTAATTTACACTTCCTCACATAATAAAAAGTACTGATTTAAGATGAAACTAAAATGTATTTTGTTTCTTTAATTGTAGTCCTCTACATATTTCTTTGGAGGCACTGGATTGGGTGATTACAAATGAAAACTTGGTTAACTTGAACTTACTTCTGAATATGAAAAGTTGGTATCAACAAAACTGTTGTCAGGGTAAGGCCAGCCTTCTCTGACAGAACAAGCACATTAATACAATCTGCAGTTACAATACATTTATATCACATGAGAGAAGTAGAAAAGACAAGACATAGACAAATGTACCCCAGATGCTTATTCGGACTGTAAAACTACCAGAGATTTTCCAGCATCCCTTATTAAGAACATTCACACAATATTGGTACTGCTTTACACACTTACTGTGGCATAGCTCCAGATTTTAATTTGAAAATTAAACTTTCACTCTCTGAATCTGTAGAACTGGCACCTGGAAAAGAAAGTTTTTTCAATAATCTCATATATTTTTACTGCTTTATTTAATGTTTAAATTCCAAAGAAAAAACTATGATACCTTCGCATTTCACTTCAAGAATTGGGAACTTGCTGTAACAAACTATGGCAGTTTTTTATCTGATAAAGATTGTAACTATGTACTTTAGACAGTTACAGAAATCATAACCATACCAATTTAATTGCACACTGCTTTCCCTGGGCTCCTAGCTGTCTCCCTTCACATTGAAACAAATATGGCCAAGACAGAAAAAAAAAATGCTGACTACTACTGCTCTACTGGAAATGTATAATTTTATTTACTTAAATTTTAAATTTGAAGCTTAACCAAACATATGGCTTATACACAGATAACAAATCTTCAAATTTAAGTAAGAGCAACTCAGTATACCAAGTATACTTGTTTTCAGACTAAACTTTCTGCCCATGATCTCCACATTTCAGACTATTTACATTAACCTACACATAACATTTATGTACTGCTATTTCTTGCCAGTGGAAGTCTTGATATAATGTATGTGTTTGGCAATACCCTGAGCTTACTTAAAGAAAAAAATATGAAAGCATTTATTCCCTTTGTCCTAGTTTTTTCTGAAACAGATACTTCACACATCTATTCTAGACATTTTTGCAGTACATATTATTCCTCAAAGAATTTGTGCATATATATGGGTAGCTGTATGTTTAATACAAACCATAAGCACTTCATAATCAATAGGCATAGTATAGCATAGAAGGATTCTAATGAAACTGTGCTGGGACTGAAATACCCAAGTACCCTATTGGTTTACAAAGTTTATGCTATAAAAACATCAAAGCAATAAGTAGCACAGAACAGATGAGAAGAGAGAAGCAAATGTCCAGCCATCAAAGTGGGTCTACGTGAACGGATTTCTTAAGAACACAGAACAACCAGGTCTTGCATGGCTGGGCCTGTTGCACAAAAAGTATGACGCATCAGTGTCATCAAGTCTATTAATGTACAAAGCAATGCTTGTGTGTCAATCTGTTTTCCTTAAAAATGACAGGGGAGGAGCCTAATGACTTGTACAAGTATCTCTCTTTCAAAGTAACGTGTTATAAAACTTCAGTATAGGACTTCCATACAGCAAGACTGGCAGATATCAAAAAATGAATTGTTTTATTCACAGTATCTCTCTAGCTAGCTGTTTCTTTTTTTACTGTTACTTCTGTCCTTGTAACTTCACACAGCATTATATATTTGTACTACACCTGAGTATTACTGAAATCATGATTACTTCTGTAAAGAAAACTCTTACTAGAATCTGTAAGATGCAGAAAAGTCTTGGGGATTTTGCTATTATATCCCGATGGGGCATTCAAAAAGTTCTGAGAATAAAAAACATGATGAAAGAAATCCTATAAAGGCACATATTCATGATTTGGCTAATTTACAGTGAAAAGTTTATTGCTTTGTTAAAAAAAAGCTATTTAATAATTTTGTGTCATTATTCAGATTTCTTATTACTATTTCTTACGTTAATTTATTTTATGCTTTCAATTGACCATTTAAATTAGTTTTAATGAGTTACAAAAGTGGTAAAGAATACATATTACCCAAGTTTTGGAAAGACGTATGAATTAAAATAAAAATCAGTATTCCATTAAGATAATCTTGCCTGAGATATAGTTCTCTGCTACCAAATAACTTAATAATTTTACCCATGGTCATTATTAACTTTTCTCAGAGAAAATAATACTTGAATTATGTTTAATTTTGCAGTCAGGAAATATTTTGACAATAACTAGCTGTTGTTTCTGGACAAAACCAGTATGACTGACTTTAATCTGACTTAAAATTACTATACCAAAGATAAAGGATTATAGTACATTTACACATGACTAAAGAAGACTTACTTGGGGCAGCCACATTTATTTGCACAGGGAGGCAGTTCAAAACTGAGACGGGGATTACTGCTGTCATGAAAATCATTATTGCTATCACAAGTCAAATCTTTAACTAGTGATTTACAGAAGTACTGCTTAAAAGGTAATGATAAGCTAAAGGCTTTGTTGGTTTCTTCTATTTCATTCTTTCTCTCTTTTCCACCCTAAATAAACAGCAATCTACTCAGTGATTCCTGATACATTCTTTGAAATATCTGAATTAATATGCTGTGATGTTCAAAATGTGTTGTGTTAAAGGAAAGCAGAGGAATACCATAAAAATACCACTATATCGAATGTAATCTTAAGATACAGAACCAAAAGTAAACTTCAGCTTAGTTACCTTTTCTTATATGCATCAAGCATTTTATCTCTTACCTTCAATGAATATTTCAGCTGATGTGCTATCTGAACCAAAAGAATTTGAAGCCAGACAAGTATAGCGTCCAGTGTCGTCTTCAAAGGCTTCTACAATAATCAGTGAATGAAGTCCTCCACTTTCAGAATGGATCTGAATATCAGGGGAATTCTGAAGTTCTTTTCCTTCACAGAACCATCTGCAGCCCACACACATTTAGAAAGACAAAGAAAAAAAGAATATAAAGGATTGGTTCAGGCTCATCACACACAAGAAGACATTACACTCTGCTGCAAAAATCTAAATTGCTACTGAAATAAGCACATGGTGCTTTGAAGTGTTTAATGGCATTCACAAAGAAATAACTTGCTAGAATAAACTTTGTTTAAAAGGTAGGGAGATATTTCTGAATATTAAGAAAATTGTACACCACACACCTACATTTTAAAACTACCTCCTGTCCTGGTTTTGGCAAATGTGTTTTTCCTGTATAACCTGTGTACTGGCTTGTTTTGACCACAGTCTAATCCATTTCAATAAAATTTATCACTCCCATCTACCTGAACCCCACTGATTCTGCACACAGAATATCTGAATGTGTAATCAGTAGCACAGGGTTGTAGGCCTGTCACTAGTGCTGTCCCCCAAGAGTCAGTATTTGGCCTAGCATTATTCATCAATGACTTGGCTGGATGAGAAGGTGCCTCCTCAGCAAGTTCAGTGATGACACAAAGCTGGGAGGGGTGGCCAATACCCCAGAGGGCTGTACAGCCCTTCGGAGGGACCTCGGCAGGTTGGAGAGATGGGCAGAGAGGAACCAGGTGAAATTCAGCAAAGGCAAACGCAGGGTCCTGCATCTGGGGAGGAATAACCCCAGGCACCAGTGTAGGCTGGGGGCTGAACTGCTGGGAAGCAACTTGTGGAGAAGGACCTGGGTGTCCTTGTGGACACCAAGCTGTCCATGAGCCAGCAGTGTGACCTTGTGGCCAAGAGGCCAGTGGTGTCCCAGGGCGCATTAGAAAGAACATGCCAGTGGGTCAAGGGAGGTGATCCTGCCCCTTTACTCAGCCCTGGTGAGGCCTCACCTGGAGTGCTGTGTCCAGTTCTGGGCTCCTCAGGACAAGAGAGACATGGAGCTCCTGGAGCTCCTGTTGGGAGGGCAACAAAGATGATTAAAGGACTGGAGCATCTCTCTTATGCAAGCAGGAGCTGGGCCTGTTCAGCCTTGAGAAGAGACAGCTGACAGGGGCCCTCATGAATGTATATAAGAATCTGAAGGGAGGGTATCAAAAGGATGGATCCAGGTTATGCCCAGTGGTGCCAAGCAATAGGACAAGAGGCAACAGGCACAGAAAGTTTCACCAGAATATTAGGAAGAACTTCATTACTGTGAGGGGTGACTGAGCACCAGAAGAGATTGCATAGGGAGGTGGTGGAGTCTCCCACACTAGAGATACTCAGGAACTGCATGGATGCAATCGTGTGCCCTGTGCTCTGCTTGATCAGGGAGGTTGGACAGAAAACCCACTGTGGTCCCTTCCAATTTGACCCATTCTGTGATTCTGTGATTTTTGCCCATCTTGCCCAGTCAATCTAACAATCCCATGGCACAGGTTCCATATTGGTAAACTCTTGTATAAAGTATATAAAGTATAGGTTTACTCTTGCCTTAGATCAAGAACATAAACTGGTTTCCCGGGCCTGGATTTTTATGTGTGTAAGTAATACATCTTCCACTACCAAAATAGGTATGCACCAGCCACCGTGCTGGATTTAGGTACAGACAAAACAGACACTTACCTAGGGTGACTTACAAGTAGGTCAAAGCACAGCATAATTTTGTTTACATCAGGTCAATCAAGCATTTTCCAGTATAAACTGCCAAAAGAGCTAGTCTATTTGTCAGCCTCTATTGCTGCCATGAAAGTACCTGTTCCCGTCTTTTGTCTGATTCCCTCACATCAGGTAGTCCTATTACCCTGGGCTATGCCCTGATTTATCTGTATCTCTGGCAGCCCAGCAAGTATGAGAAGTAGGTAATTCTTGGTTTATAGTGTCTGCTGTGCATTTTTGCAGGGAGGGAAGGTAGATCGGAGAGTCACTAAAGGAAAATCATACGGCAGCAACCAACCTTCAATGGTTCCATTTTCAAATTGCCCCTATATCCTGAAAACAAATTTTGCCAAGCCTTGCCAGGGCTGTTATTCCTACTCCAGTTCTGCAAACCCACTCTGATCTTTACCACTCTGTCTTCCCTTCTTCTTACCCCACAATCCTAATCTGTGCTTTTCCACGTCCTCTCCCATCCCTCCTTTCCCTCTTCTTCCTCTGCCACCCCAATATTCAAATCTTGATCTAATGAGAATAAAGACAAAATGAGCAATTCTTGACAGCAAGCTTCAAAAGGGATCTTCCCCCCCTAAACTTTTAGTTTTCTACTGTAGCATGTTTTGTTAAAATTAACAAATATAACCTCAGAAATTTATGGATAGTCAATGCAAAGTAAAAGATGACAGAATTTTAAAAAAAAATTAAATACTTAAAAATTGCCACCAAAAAATTGGTATTTTTCCTTTAATTTGTAGGTCTTTATGAGAGAATTTTTGCAGTTACATCCCAGTAATACTTCAGAATTAAAATTTTTATTTTCCCTCTATCAGATGACTTCCCTTTACCCCCCAAAACCAAAATAACCTCAAGGAGTTACAGAACTCTCCCTACCTATTTAGGAAAAGCATGCAACACTACAGGATGACAGTTACTATAAAACAACAATCAGTGAGGAGTCTTTAAAATTGAACTGCCTCGCTTTTATTGCTCTTTTTAATTACAAAATTCATGTAATCAACATAAATAAAAAATGTTTTAAAACATCCTTCTGAAAATACTACACTGTAAAACTTGAAATGCCATGCTTATTTCAGAATACAAAGTTAAGAAACCTAGCAGGTTTACACATAACAGAATTCTCCTTAATGACATCATAATTGTGGGCAAGCTCTCTATGTTTATCAATAATAGATGTTTTACTCTTGAAGGCAAAACCCCCAGTTGGTAGTGGCACTAAAGCTGTATGCAATTGTCTTCTGTAATTAAAATACTAACAAGTTCCTTTTCTGTCTTCTGTAGCCTAGATAATGCACAAAGAAAGTATCATTACTGGAAAGAGCTAACAAACTTCCATTTGTTTACTCAGCAGACCCCTTTGGCCTACTTTTACAACTATTCGCCTTGGAGACAAATCTATTCTGTCAGCTCTACTGCCAAAATTAACATTTCTCTTCCCCCTCCTCCCCTCCTTTCCTCTTGTCACAAGTTGTCCCTTCTACCAGTATGAGGACTTCTGCTACTATTTCTGATTATTAGACCTTCAGAGTCCTAACCTCTGTGTAGCCTTTCCTAAGCCACATTTAAACAATACGCACAAGAGAGAGGTTAATTCAATTTCTAGACAATCTCTCTACAATAGCCTGTAATATGAGGCCCTACACAACCATTTGTTCTATTTTTCTTTCCTTTCCAGAAACATCCTGCAAAGGAAAACCTCTGCTCCAAGCCTAATTATTTTCTCAGACAGATCCCGTTTTAGTTTCATGCAAGCTGTATGGCTTTCTATTGTTTCTTAAATTCCATGTTCACAAAATGTTGAAGAAATTGTCATAAGCATAAGAACCTAAAGTAAAAAAACTTCACTTCTACTTTTTTGTCAGACAACGTTTAATAAGTAAACTGTTTTCTTAGGAGGACAAGTTCTACATTGTCCCTTGATTCTAATCATGTCCCTTGATTTGTGCATGCACACAGTCAGTCTCACGTAGTGGGAGCTATTCCTCAGCACTAGCTGGGATTAAGACTTGTTGCATCACATCACTGTCATACTGAAGACGAGTCCTGACCTGCTACATCAGACACTGCCCCAAAGGAAAGCGCTTAAGTAAGCAATTCAATACGAAATTACCTCAGCTATCATTAAGGCAATGTTTGATGCATGGGAAACACACCTGGTGTGGGACTCCACTGTTTATTGTGGAAAGAAGAATTCACCTTCACAATTGGCAAGAGCACAGGTATTTGAAATGATGAATACTGGAAGAGACTTAGTTGTACTCTCTTTCCTTTTCTAATTGTATTTTTTTCTATGTACTTGTCATGAATTTCTTTTGGTGATTACATCAAAATTAGGTGAATAAGAAAATACTCAGTTTAAATACTTATTCGGCAATAACTTGCCAGTTGCTAGTTCAGTTCAAGAGAGTTTGTGAATTCAAAAAAGGGTCATCAAATAAAAATAAGTGAAGCATTTTTTTCCCAAACACAGACTGAATTCTACTTTTTCATCTCTTTTATATATATTTATGCAGTCAGACGTACTGCATTACAATTAGAATAATCATGGTAAGAGAATTTTCAGCTCCTAAGGATTGAAAAAGATTCAAAGATAAATCTTTGACGCATTCCCTCTTTCTGCAGAGGGATCACTAAAGCAAGCAACAAATCACTATCAAAGGGAAACTGAGCCAAAGAAACCAGAAGGACTCATGGCTAGACACAGAAAAATAGCCACAAAGTAAGTCTTACAACAAAATTCCAGTTTTATGTTAACTAGAGCAGCATTAACTCATGTCCAGTCTATTCTAGCCTACTGATCCTCTTGGGGATAAGAGCATTACTCCCTAGCTGAGAGAAAGCAACAATACTTCTGAAGAGTTAAAACACCCCAAACCAAATCCAACCCAAAAGACATTGAAAGTAACACAGAGGAACAAACGCACTGCAGATGCTTTGAAGAAAAGAGAATTCTCTATACAGAGAACATTGTTTTAAAAAGACACCTCTTTCACAGCTTCTGGATACCAAATATAAAAATATCAACTCATTTCCCTATCCTTTTGTTGTAGGTTCTCAGTATCACATTAAGTGTGCAAATAGAAACAAAACAGGCAGAGACACCAACAAAAGGGTTTGCAGATATGTGTACATATCAGTTCACAGAATAAGACTTCCAGCTCACACTGTGGGCACATTCCAGTAGGCCATGCTACCATTCATGCAAATTTGTAGAGAATTGTCCCCTTGAAAAAGAGCAGAAACTACTATAAGATGTCAGATAATTGACAAAAAAAAAAAAAAAAAAAAAAGAACATACATTTTATACAACCTAAATAAATTTTATTAGTCATTCTGTATCTTGCCAAATTTCAAATCATACTGAATTTTTCTGCTCTTTCCCACTTTCTTCTTCATTCTCTTTCCACCATTTCTCTTCTTATGTGCATTTCCACTGTACCACTCTTTGCCTTGCTTTTCCTTCAACCATACTTAGTTTTCACCTACATTTTATCTCTTGTATATTACAATTATAGCAATTAAATATTTAATGCAGACAGTGAAACAATCACTAGACTGGAAAGTCAACAGACAAGGAACAGATATTTTGGTAGCAGGGGAACAATGACTAGGTACTCATTTTTCATGCTTCAAACCCTCCTTGCTTTTCCACTGGCTACATGGTGGCAAAACCAGAAGAGCAAACAAAAAAGGACAGTCAGATGCCAGGTGAGCAGCAGCTCATGCACACTGACATCAAGTAGCATTCCACACAATATGCCTTTCTATTCACTCTTCTTTTCTTTATGCCCTCACAATCCTCCACGCATGGAAATACATAGGAGCACATGTGCCTGGGATTTTAATGACCCTGAACAAAATATAAACAGAGTTGAACAGTACACTGACTAAGTAAGCACAAGGGCCTTAAGAAAAACAGTTCAAGGTTCTCTCTAATGCATAATCCTGCTGGAACTTATGTTTTTTGAGAGTCACTGAGGAATAGAGAAGTTTTCCTCTCTGCACACTCTTAAAGTTAATTTAAAATGGCAGCTGAAGTGAAACTTTAAGATATAGCCTTAGGGAGAAATTATAATAGGGAACTCTGACCACTACAGAAAGTGCAGAGAGATAAGCTGTAAATTAAAAAGTAATTTTATCCTTAGTGGTGTTAAGTATGTCCAGCAAGAAAAGTCAAAATGAAATACTCTGACATTCCCGTACTGGCAGAGTCAGCATTTCCATCACAATACTGTGTAACTCCCATTTAGTTTTTCTCCATTGAAACTAAGCAGTCCAACACTTCCAGACTATAAAATATTACAACCTAAAGAACTTAACATGATTTTTAAAAGAAGTCAGCTTCATCATAAAAGATTTAGAGTACACTGCAGGAATCAAATTATTCAGATGCTTACAGTTCTCTGCACACTACCCAATTTTTGCGTAACAGATATTTCATTATTTGTATAGGTAATTCATAAGAGAGTTGCCAATAACATTATAAATACTTTAAATATTTATATGTTGTAATCCTAAAAACAAAATTAAAATCTGACTGTAGATGCTGGTGCTTCACCTGAACCATCAGCTAAGCAATTAAAAAATGGCTCTATATACTGAAAACCACAAAAGCAAGTTTGATAATAAAAAGTGCGTTACATTACAAACAGTGCGCATTAATTTAACTGATTTAACTGATTCTTCAGATGTTGCACAGTGCTCTCCCAGTTCTCACAAATTTCAATGAGGACCTCACATCCAACTGAGTAAACCGCACAATTAGGTACTCGGAGACCAAACCTGCCCTCCTAAAGCGCCAAAAAAATGGCAAGAGAATACCAAAACTGTTGTATTTTCAAGACGTGAATCAACATTTTGGCCTGCCATTTCCTACAAGTTAATCTGCTTCCTCTGAAGTGAAGCTTTGCATCATGTTTTGTGCAAGGATGCAAAGCGGAGGGGGTACAGAAGTAACAGATGTGACCAGCTGACCCACGCGCTACAAAGCTTCCAAGTGAGCAATGGCCTCTGTCACTGACTGCAACCGGCAATAACTCCAAAGATGATTTTTTTTTAGTTTATTCCTGTCATTAGGAAAACTTCTTCCCTACATTTTTGTGTAGGTTTTCCAAGCATCTTTCAGTTCACCTTACCCATGGAACGAGGATTTTTCTCTGTTTCAGCTTTTCAAGCTGGGGAAATAATCTGAAAGCTTGAGATTTTCATAGCTTCAGACAAGATGCTGAGAGTTATAGCCTGTAGCTCATGTCATTCTCTCTGGGTACTGCAATGTTCCACAGCCTTACATAGATGTGGACAGCTAATCATGAAAGAAAGACATCATTGTCAGACTTGATTAAAAAGTAATTGTTCTGTCTTCAAATCACAGAATCGGCTTAGAAATTCCTAATTTTTTTTCAAGATTGTATCTTGTCCTTGACTTTGCAACTGTTGGGCTTACTTTGTAGCTTTTAAGTACAGAAGCTTTAAAGAAAATATTTTTGATGGTGGCTTTTAGTTACATGAATGATAGAGATATTCACACAAGCAAACACAAAATCAGTGCTAGAAAGTAAGAAAATTGAACACAACACTGAGCAAAGCAAAGATTTATAGCTGTATAACTTTCCATACAGCAAGCCTTTTACAGAAAGTTTCTTTTACTTTTTGAATTAAGAGAATTTTAAATTATTTGCTCAACAGTTACCACTATTTATTTTGCATTTCTCTGGCAGTGGTGCAACACATGCTGCTGCTTTCAACTGTGTTACTGCTAAACTATTCTTAGGCACAATAAGAATTTTTGATACGAAATGTATTTTTCTGAAGTTGCTGAATGTACTGAAATTTACTCCTACAAATTTGCTACTGAGGCAACTACCTCTTGTTTACTAAGGTCCTTCTGTTTTATCTCAGCTTCCTGTTACAATTTTAAAGGAGCATCATAGTCAGAACTACTGTGAGAATTATAATATGAACTGAAATACAAATTGGTTTTTTTTTATTAATTACTTTTTAAAGAAATGCTAACAGTTATGTTTAAATTCATACTTGGTTTTTGGGGTGTTTTTTCAGAGTCTAAAAGTAGTTACCTTGGTGTGAGAGAAGCACAAACAGTAACTTAAATAAATACACTGACCTTTTTTTTACATTAATTATAATTTGAATATGTACCATGAAAAATTAAAGGAAAGAATGAGTACATAAAACATTCTAATTAAAAACATTCTAATTTAGTAAATTTTATTTCTATAAATTGCATATCTCTTTGTTCATCGTGCAGTGTTATAAGAGTTGGAAGATATGCACACTGTGATGCAGTAATTAAATATCCAGAAATAAAGGGAAAAATTGTGAGATTTAATGAATAAAAATGAATTACACATCATGCCTGTAATGCAGAAGTTTTATGCTAATCTTTTCTGTACATAACCAGAGACACTATATTATGTAGAAAAGAGGTACCTGCTGTGTGACTTACTCGGATATGCAATCCAAACCTATTTACTTCTGATTAATATACATTTCTGTAATAACAAGCTATGTAGGATGTTAAAGTAAAGTTCACTACTTTCTATTCACTTCTTGCAGGAGTAACTTTTTATCAAACTGGACATGCTCACTAGTTTTTTAGAACTCTGATTATAAGGAAAATACATAAATATTTAACATAAAAACAATGAAAAGTATCTAGCAACTTTGTTGTTGATCTGGCCTCAAAGTCTCATAGGTACATTTCTGCCATGTGGCAAAGAAAGCAGGGAAATGACTCTTGTTGTTGACTGCACTTTGGGGCTTGGTGCAAATGATATTTCACAAATATATCAGTGGTATCCAAATGAGATACCGCATTTCAGGTAATCCTGTTTCATCATGCAGATCAAAGACATCTGTGCAGCTGTTTTTATTCAGAAAGAACAGCAGGGAGATCATATTTCTTTAACTAGCCAAAAAGCAGTCAATATTAAAGGAGAAATCTGTAGGCTTACTTCTCTAACCAGAATGAACAAATATCTTTTAAAGAAGTTTCTTCTAAAACAGTATTGTTTATATTATAGTCAACCTTCTGAAATACCAGAATGCTGAAATGCATGCTGAATAACTTATTTTCCATTTTTGAAGTCCAAAGCTTAAACCCTACCTCCCATCCTAGTTTATCTTTACCCTTTGCCAGAAAAGATTTGTCTTTTTTTCAGTATCTTTGTCCATTAGCAAAACACAAAGTACTTAATAGTCTTGATCTTAACTATATATTTTCTGAAGACAAAAGCATTGTCCAGCTGTAGGTGTAACCCTTAGATTTCCCATTTTCAGAAACCTTACACAGATCTTTCTTTTCCCTCTTTGACCACAAGCCTGTGCTATAGAATTGTCACTTCCAGAAGCTGCAATTTAACTGACAAATAGATGTAAATAGATAATTCAGTTTCTTCTGTATTTTTGCAATCATCAGATCAAGAAAGAGAGAAAATTCTGTGCAATTCAAGGACCACTTTTGTACTGTGAACTGCAAACCACTTTTTACAACAGGCATGTTGATTATTATGCCACATATACAGCTAGTTATTCAAAAATAATTCATTTCAGTCAGCAACTTCTGTAACTAGTCAATTTGGACATATATAAATTTAAAAGCTACGTGTCCATGTTCACACATGTAAATAAAAAGCATGAACTAAAATTCCAAGAATAAATTAAATGCAATTAAAATATGAAGTTTTCAACACTTCTATTTGTAAGATATTTTCAAGGGCTGTTGGACTCATAAGATAACTGCAGGCTAATTCAGTGAGATTCTTTACATCAGTCATTTTCTTCAGAATGTTCGGAAAACTTATTGCATTACAAGCCATTAACAATATTTAATGTATCAATTTCCCTGCATCATCTCTTCTTGGACAATTTATTCACACTTCATTTTCTGGAGCACTATTTTGTACCTGACATCTAAATGTTTATAGAAGAATATTTTATATAATCTATTTGACTAAACCTGAGTTTCTGGCACATGTATGCATACTACCACCACTTACAACTCAGTCATATATTTGGGATAAATCTCCTAAAAAGGGGTTTTGAGATCCAGTGCACTCTGGGCCAACATAGCTAGAGCCTCTTTGCGGGTGCCTAAGAAATAACTCTGCTGTCTTCCAGGTTAGCTACACTGAAGAAGGATAAATCAGAATCTCTTTTTTTTCAAAGACAAAACTGCTACTCTCCTGAAAATTCAGAATAGGCAGTTTCTGGCATAGCTGAAGAGTCAAAAGAACTCTTTGCTTCACTCCAATTACAATTCTGTATTTCAGTAATGAACATAACCACTCAACAACTTGGATGGCTGAGCTTGACAATATTTAATTTTTCTCAAGCTCTCATTACATGTTGAAACTGAAATAAATTTCCCTCAGAACAAAGCCAATACTGTGTCACAACAAAATACTTTCAACTTCAGGTGGCTAAATTCTCTTCCCTTCACTGAAAATTGTTCTCCTCAACTATAAGACCTCAACATTTAATTATAAAAGCCTGCAAATATCAGGTAGAAAAAGATAGTGCATTGGAAATGCTTCCAGTTTGCAAATAACTCAACAGTTTTATACATACATATTCATAATGCATAGTACAATATCTTCTTTTTCAATATTATTAAATACAAGATACAAATAATTGAATAGTTGAATACAAACAAAATAATTGAATAGTTGAATACAAGCAAAATAATTGAATAGTTGCAAATTCCCACTTGTTCTTAGTCCCAAATGATACCATTTACATTTGGAAAATGGTTGTTTGCTTCATAAACACAGCAGTAAAATTATCTGTAACCTCTCTGGGTTTCATTAGTTTCAGAAGGAAAAAAAAAAATCAAACTAAGACCTGCAAATTCTAAGGAATTATATCCTGGTCCACAATTTGCAAAATTTATTAAAATGTATTGAAAAGCAAAATTCTTTGGTCTTCTGACATATCTACAAATGCAATTCTCTATTATGAGTCAGTAAAAACAAAGCAAAAGCAAAGGAGCAGAACAAGATACAGAAGAACAAAGCCCACACAGTAGTTTTGTGATGTTTACCTGTGTTTCAGAAGACTTTACACTAAAGTTGGCAAGTGATATGAGCAGGAAGTGACAGAAAGAATAAAGTAGAGTAAACTATCAACTTACATTAATTTCTAACCTTAACATTCCAGGTAACTTTCTCATTTTGTATTTTTATGTTTCATATTTCACGGCAAGTTTTTTTTCTTTTGAAATATCTTCTACATTTTGATCTCCACTGCATTAGCTTGCCTCCAATGCCAATAAACCTGGAAGCTGTTTCCATGTGTCAGAGCACAAAGACAGAACAGTTTATAAATGTGATGAATGAGCAAGTACAGTCATAAAAAGTTTGATAATAGCTGGCTCTGCAGTTCTGTGCTTAATATTACTGTAGATGCTTTCATTAATTTTTTAATGCAATTCAAGTTTAAATGATTACCAGATAAAGCCATTCATTTCCCACCCTTTGAGAGTTCTATAATTTCAGAGGACTGTCACAGAGCTATGAAACATGTTATACAGAAGAATTCAGCACTGAACACAAGAAAAAAACCTAGCACCTGAAACACCCACCTTTTGCATTCAACTAGCTACTGCATAGGAGCTCCTATAGTTTTAGGGCATGAAATGCCAGACACTGAGCAATAATTTCTTTAATTCTGACAGGTAATTAAATTGACTGGTTTTGTACAACTTCCTTCTGGGGCCTGGAACATCTTACCCTGAAGTCAAAGTATGGTAGACATTATCTGCATTTCAGATTGTTCCACTAATTCATTTGTCAGTAAGTCAAGCAGACCCCTTCTGCTTGTGCCTGTAGTTGTGCCAGCAAAAAACCTGATTTATCTGCTGTTTTGTTTCATGCAGAGATTATTATCTCTTTCCCAAAAAATCAGAACATAAGATTTCCAAAGTAGAGATGCTGCTCTGTGTTTTTCACCCTATAGCTAAAGGATTTTGCTATACATGGAAATACACAGATACAAATTTTCTCTCCAAAATGGACTTTAAAGTTAATCCAGGATATTCTGCCTGGTTTATGTTCTATGAAGCATCCTCAAATATTTGTTTAAACAAAGTTACAGAAAGATATCCCAAACATATTAAAAAGCAGTCCTCAAATGCATCCACCCCTGCACTGAGAGTACAGTAGTAGTGCATAAAGCATATGAGAAAAGAGTTAAAGTTTAGTGCTTCAAAAAACCACACATATGGTATTAGAGATAACATTCCTGGTTTCATTCAGATTGTTCTTGGTTTCAGAGCATGCTGGAAGAGCCTACTAGAGCAGCATACTAGGCCTCCCTCATTTTATTCCACCATTTCCTCCCCCATACATTTTTCCCATCCTGTTAGGTTAGGCATACCCTTACGGTATTTTCAATAAGAACATTCACCATAATTTTCCACGGCGTCTAGCACACAGCACATCTTATTGAATATAAGCATTGGACTACCTGGTAACAACAGTCCGGACAGAATCTAATTGCACAATGAATGTTCTTGTGTCTGAAGTAGCTGAATAAAAATGTTTCTCTAAAAAAACATCAATGAATAGATCTTTAAGCACTGAAACAGTAACTGAACATGAGATAATTAGATATGTTTTACTACTGAGAAACTGAGGTTAAGCACTTTGTCCCTTGTCACCCAAGAAAGGTAAGAGCCAGCTCAGAACTCAATTTCCACTACCTTGACTCAAAGACCACCTTCTATGTGCTGACCATGTCTCTAAAATAAGAGCAGATTCTGACCTTGCATTACCAGATGTACTGTTAGCCATAAAATTATTCAATCTTTTTGAAAGCTAGCAGATTGGCATGAAGAGATGGATGTGTTGTTATACAGCCCTGCATGCCAGTGAAATACTGGACTTTCATTCTTAGGGGTCTGTTTGCCCATAGCAGAAGGATTTTTTGTGGCCACCTTCCAGGAAGTCTGAAGGCAGTCAGGCACCTAAGTGCAGTAAAGAGCTGTAAATTTGTTCACTTAAATTGAAGATACCATCACTTGGCTTATGTAGACCTATGCTTAAATCAAGTTACCACTTCTGGTATTTGACAGGAAATTAAGAAGATCATGGAAAGCAAGGAAAAGAAAAAATTAAAAGCAGTGAAAACTGTTAGAAGAGGTTTGAAAAAAAAAGGCATTTAATAACCACGTGTGAAATGCTGAACATTTTTCAGACACAAAGAACTGTTGAGGCTTGTAGGATTAACATGATTCCTTGTCTAGCTGAAATGGAATGCATAGTGCCTATAACTGAAATGCTGCTCTTAGCTATCCCTTATACTCCTTTGGCCAAGAAGAGATTTTCAAATAGCATGCTGTCATTATTTTGCCTTCATGGGCAGGGGTACCTATTACAGAATTGCCAGGCATAATCTTCCAGTGAAGTAACATTTTGAAATTCGAGGGAAGGATTGTAAAGAGTTAAAAGTAAGGAAAAAGATGTAAAGTCGTAAGAATGAAATTGCATTTATGCAATTTGAATTCTACACATAAGGTAGATGGCATTTAATATGATTGTGGTGAGTTAGTGGCAACTCAAGACTGACAACACACATTTCAGATGAAGAAGTAATACTTCTCAAAACCATAATACTTAAAAAGGGAAAGAAGATGAAAACTATGTGAGACCAACCACTCTAGTCCACAGAAAACAAACCAACAATATTAAATTATGAAACCTTACTAACTTGCAAATCAACAATAAGTGAAAGGAAACCTCCATTCAGGATGCATAGTCTTGTTCATTCTGAACACATGGAAGTGGTAACCGTGGAACTCGTTGGTTTACCTGGAAAACTGGCAAACATCTTGCTGGAGTCAGGAAAGGTAGAAAGCTATTACATCAACTGTGACATATGTTGCCATCACTGTGCCTTTTATAGGCGCAGCTAAGTGATGCCTATAGCAGACAGTTATCTACATGATAGTAGCTGAACAGATAAACTTTTAATTGGCACCTGCAACATTAGCTAAACTAGACCAAATTAAACGCAAAATGAAACCCTACGTAGCCAATACAAAACTATTCCATTTTTATACGGTTACTATTCCTTCTATGATCTCCCTTTTTCTTACTTCTTGATTATTTCCAAGCTAGACACAGTCAATACAAATTAGTTGAGCTGAAGCTAAAATACTTGATTCATGTGGGTCAGGTCAGCAACTTAGTAACCGACAACAAAGCGAGAAAGCTGTCAGCAGTTTTGTCAGCACCTTGCATTAAGTATGACAGCAGTCAAATTTACTCAGTGAGACTCAGCCTGCAGAGACTGGCATCACTCTGCAGAGCGCCACAGGATGTAGAGAACAAGGACCTCAGTCCTGCATTGAAAATTGTTTTCCATACTGGCAACAGGTCTTGGAAGGCCGGGATGTTAGTGGAGGAAACCGTCATCATCAAAGCATTCAAGATTAGGATGTCCTATATTCACAGACATTTGCAAAAATTGTGCTTATTTCACATAATTACAGATAGAAAAGCCACCATTTATAACTAGGTAGTTTCTAAGCCTACTGGTGTGTGTGAAACTGGAAGCTTTCTGAATTAATTTCCAACATTAACTAGCAAAAAAACAATACTGATAATACCTGTTCTGATTCATAATGTAATATTATCAAAGATATTCTTCACAGTTGCTAGTGAAAAAAAAAGGCTTGATCTCTATGTAATAGCTGTCATATATACAAGTAACCGCACTTTTCTGGCATGCTATTTTCTTATATCCTATCTCAGAGGCAAATACAATCACAGATACAGTAAAAAGTTACCCATTAAAGGAAGCAAAATAAGATTCAAGACTTCGGTCTCCCGGAAAACATCTGTGGTGTCCTAAGGCAGATTTAGAGTGTGCTGTGTGAAAGGGTCTAGTCGAAACAGTAGATAAAAGGAAGGAAAGGGTGGGGAAGGAAAACTGCCTGTCTTTGGACCCAAAGTTCTCTTAAAACTTACATCACCTTTTCCTCAGCATCCTTCACACAGCACCCCTTTGCTGAAATTACATTCCATAGGCAAAATCTGATTGATTTGCTCAGTTTATACCATTAGATACCTGGCATTAGGGTTAACTGCTGCATTACTGTGCATTTTACAACCCACAAGCAATCTTCCTTAGGGGAGGATTACATTCACTTCCTAAGCCAGGTCTGAGGACCAGCCATCACCTTTCTCTAAAAATGACTAACTTATGCTATCTGTTCAGGTATCAGCTGAAGTGCCTTTACACACCTCACTAGCTGGAAGACACAGCACAGCTCTCACTTCACTCTTTAGTCTCAGGTTTATCAGGCAAGCTTACCTCCATGTTTGACAGCTGTCAATATGGTATGATCCAAAAGCATGCACATACCCATGCTTTATGCTTTGGTGACTATTTGCAGAATTATGACTAGTGCCTGCCTGCTCCAAACATTCATTTCAAGATTATTTTTAAATTTTCAAGTTTCTTCCTACCTACTGACATACACCGGCCTAGCCAGCCACGCCTCAAAGAATACCATGTGTATTTTTCACAACCATTATGAAACCTGAAATATGAAACAATACCAAGAGCAGGTTTTAGTGGAAAATCAAAAATTCCCTAGGAATCCAGCAACTCAAGACTGCTTTAAGGTCTACTCCTCTTTGCAATGACTCGAGTTTATATATGCTTGCTATGACCCCTGCAAATCCTGGAATTCCTTGATACTTATTTCCTTCTCCAGTGTGCCTCTCTCCATTGTATGAAAAACTGACAAAAGAGAGGGTGTCTGTTTTGCATATGCACAGTGCAATGTAGTTTCCACCAGCATTACAGTCAGAGAAAAAATTTAAGTAGTCACTGTTTAGGAAGAATGACAACTTTCAATCTAGTTAATAACTGTATACAGTTATATGTATATACCCTACAAAAGCTGGGCTAAAGATGTCTCAAAGAACAGGATATTCTGGTATATATGTGAAGACACAGGAATATTCCCACCTCTACAACACAGCAGAATTTTGTCACCTTTGCTTCACTTGATCTGTAAAGCACTGAGTGGCTCTGGAATTTGTCAAGGACTTCAGGCACAAGACACGTCTTTTATGACTGGGCATTATAAAGGCCACGATTTCATTTCTATTTGTAGGAAAACTGTACTGTTTCATCCACAGTACCATGAGGATTGTCTAGTATAAAACCAATTCCAGTTGATTCTACATATTTTATGTGCATTAACTCAGTAAAACTGAACACTGACACAACACACTAACATACCACAGGGAGGAATGTCAAGGCACTGTAGTACACATTTTGACCTCTGATTAATTCTCACAGCAGTTATTCAGAAATAATAATAGCTTTCCCACCTGCATTATGCACTTCAAAGTTACAAAAATCTGCAAATATCTTTTAAACATTTACATTTTAGTTTATGTGAGGCAGAAATTAACTAACAGTGCTAACAGTGATTCATGAACTCTGGTTAATGTTTGGGTTTTGGGGATTTTTTTTTAGTTTTTTGCCGTTTTTCAAAGTTAAGAACAAAGTTCATGCATGGTCTGTAAATTAGAGACAGACGTAAGGTTAAGTGAGAAACTAAGGACATACACAGCTACATGACTGACATTTTATCTTTTTTTCCCATTTTCCCCTAGCTAAATTTTCCATCCCAATCCTTAAAGATAGCAAAAAACTCATAACTATTGTTTATTGGGTTTCCTGTTGTATAATACTTCTTATGTATTGCCTTTCATCATTACTTCATCTTCCAACCAGAGGCAAGAATAAAGAGTATTTTTCAATGCTCTAACTTTTGATCTGCATTGTATGTTTGAAACACTTTGGACTTTTTTGCCCATTTCCAAAGTATCCATATAAAATAATATTCATCATCTAATACTCTCATTTGAGGGAGATTTGGATGAAAGTTTTATATCACAGCTATGCACCAGTTTATGGGAGAAATGTTATAATCGAAAAGAAAGAACTAAGAGCACTGAGGGAAGAACAAGATTTTATTAAGAGTATTTCAGAATAAAGAACATGCAAAAAAAGAATACAGATTATTACAACCTCACGCTTCAGAGTAGCGATATACTGCATGTAGATAGTTACAACAATTTAAAAAGAGTTTAGTTATATAAAGTTTTCAATCCTCTTAAGAGCAGCCCAAAATGCTGAGTGTAAGCAATTAAATTGTATGCAATTAAAAAAGGTCTTTCCTTTTTACTTTTGATATTTTCCATAATATATTTGGAGTGGAACATATTTACCATGATTTATGACAGGGAGATCTTCCCTTATCTCTATCCTTCTCACTTTCAAATCAGGTCACCAATTACCCTGTAATGTCCAAAAGAATTCCTGAGATACATTTGCTCTCTTTTAAGAGAAGCATGTTTAGATCCAATGCAAAATATTCAAAAAAGCTATTTTTCATTTATTCAAAGGAACACTAAAAACTATTTGTTTTAACCCTGACCTTACCATTAAATGCTATGACCCAAACTCTCAGCCTCTAGGCAATTAAAAAAAAATAAATCGTTTGAGCACATCCAGCCCATGATTTCCACGTTAAAAAAAAAGTCTAAGTTGGAGCCATGTGGTCTCAATCAGGCAGTAAAAACTCTCTGTATTTTCTTAAATGCACAACTGCAGCATGCCCATAACCTTTCTTTTAAATCATCTTAACCAGATCTGAATCACTCTCACCACAAATGATTTGGCGGCCCTGGAATGTGCTGGGGTAGACAGAGTTGCTCTGCAATGAACATTGAGATATTTCCCACTTTCCTAGTGTTAAGAGAATAGGTCTGCAGAAAAAAAAAAAAGTTTTCTAAAAGGTTAAAGCCAAGACAAAAAGTGACATCATAGTTCAATCATTCAAGAAAACGAGAAAAAAAAATGCATCTACTGCCTAATAAATCAGTGTTGTGTGCCACAAAGCACAGTGAGCCAACACAGCCAAAGAACAGCTTTTCTTGCTGAGGCAGGGATACCACAAGCAGCTGGCAGATGCGTATGTAATTGTATTCACAGAGAGCCACTAAATCCATTAAGCTGGCCAGAGTAGGAGAAGCTGATCAATTAAAAAAGCAGGATATACACCATTTCAGCAACAATCTGTGCAGCTTCTTACACCACCTTACAGTATTTCTTACCATAGGCTACCACAATTTTTTGCAGTTTAGTATATACATATATGGCACTTTTTTAAAAGCTTATAGGCAAATCACCTAGGATCAAAAAACATTTTGAGGTATCTGCATGACCTGAACGTATGCTGCTAGCCTTCTTCACCAGTCCCCTTGAGCAACAGAAAAGACAGGCACAAAAACACCTTAGCTTCCTCAGCACATCTCAGAAGGAGTTCCAAAATATTACTTACATCTAAAGTTATAACAGAGGAAAGGGAATGTAGGTCCTTGGGGGCTCCTAAAAGTCACGTTTAAACAGCAAATGAGCAAGCTTTGCTTAAATAACTGTAAGATTCTTAAATGCCATTTCCTCTTTAAAACTGTGTCTGGAGCCTGAAAGATTTCTTTCAGTCTTAATCACCTCAAAAAACAATTTAAACATGTGGCCAAAGTGATGTGCATTTAAAACGGGAATAGACCAGAGCCAAGACATTTGGATCCAGTTATTAACCTTCTTATACTTCATGGATGTAGGAATCCAGGGATTTTGGTACAGGCCCATCTCTGAACTCAATACTCATTGCCAAACCTCACAGTCAATAGAAAATATGCTTTAACATATCAAAGCAGGAAAAACAGCATAAAGATGTCAGATTTTTCCACCACATCAATGAGAAAAAATGTCATTATAGCACCCATGTAAATTGTGAAACTGAAAGCAGCTGCTGAGGCAACCTGACATGGTGCCATTGGCAGAGGGGGGTCGAACTCAGGAAAACAATATTCCATTTTTAGCTCCAAAAAAGAATCTTTGCTAGTTCTAGTCTGTGACTCCTGTTCACTGAATAGCTTTCCATAAATAGAGCTAGTAACTACTATAGAAAGAAATGCCTTAGTACCTGGCGAGCAAAGTGTGCTAAACATCCCCAGCATCCTAACTAATTGCACACTGTGCCGCTGAGCACTGTTTCATAGTCAATCCATAGAAACATAAGTTAGCAGATCATTTTTAACAGTTACCACACCGAGCTGAGTATTCTCCCAAATGAAGGGCGAAAGTCAGAATGACAAAGCTTTGGTTTTGAGTTTCTAAATTAGAAAAAACAAACATACAGACCTTAAACAGTTAATTGACGGTGACTGCTATACTTTGCACGATCACACGTTTGCTCATTCAGCATATTTTTCACGTGACTAGATTCACCTTCACAAATACTTGATCACCAGCAGTTAATAACTGGGTAGAGGGAAGGGAACACTCACTTTGTCAACAAAAAATATTTGAATAAGTGCTTGAAGTAACTGATGGAGCCAGAGCTAAGGGAAGGGAAAATAATTTTTTCCCCCTTTTCACATCTATTGTCCCAGTAAGGTTTCCTTGGTCTTTTTGTTTTAAAAGTACAAAAGTACATTCAGTCACCTGGTCTTTCCCCCTTTGTCAAATTTATTACACAGTTGACCTTCTGGATTTCAAACGTTTCTTATTTATCACTTTATTAAGATAACCCACATAGCAAGACATAATAGCATGCTGATAGCAGGGCTTTATCAGTACTTTTAAAACAAATGGGTCCCTGCAGTGAACTTCCTTTGACAGCTAGATGGCATTTCTGAAAGCAAAGCATTTGGATTAACCTGCCTCTGTTCTGATAATTATAAAACTTTTCATAAAGACAATACTGAGAGATTAAAAAAAAGATCTTTGCAACAAAGCAAATCATTTTGCCAGTAAACTTAAAAGGCAGCAGTCTTAACACTTTGAAAAAGCAAGAACAGCTAAATAATTTTGCATATTGGGAAAAAAGTCTCCTTTTGCAACTCCTGTCCTCTCTCAGAGTCACTTATTCAAGCCTACACTCTTTTACACTGTACATTAGCTTTCACTTGCATGCCCTAGAACAGTAGACTCTCAAAGCTTTTTGTTTTTAAAAAAAGATTCATTTTGCTCCTAATAGCGGGGAAAGGAAGGGGGAGGGGGTGTGCTCTGAATGAATGCTAGTCATTTAAAACAAACTTATTTTGGGTGCCTATAAACTAGTCTTGGGATATATCTCATCCCTTTACACTCCCCATCTTCCTGAACTTTAGTTCTACTCATACCCTCTGTGGTGGAATACCTTTACTTCCAGGTTCAACTCCTGCACTTAAAACAAATGAGTTACTCTGTCAGTTAAAGTTACTCTGTACTACACATGGCTCAAAACAAAACAGGTTTGTAGAAAACCTAATCATATAGCCATTTTAGAAAGCTTTCCAAAATTGTACAGACACTTAGGAATTTTGTTAAAATACATACATTCTTATAAAGGTTTTTGGAAAGGGAGAAATGAGGAACATTTTAATGCTAGGCACTGTTCCAAGACCACTATAACAGCACACACTCTATGATTCACTCACGTACTTTCCCCCCTCTCCTATTGTAGTAAGCTAAAGCACCTTGTAGTTTCCTGCACCTTTATACACATTTAATGCTGGCACTTACCGTTGTAGCTCAGGGGGACCCCACCCCCGCCAAGAGGCTGAGAGCTGATGGTCTCTGGGTCCTTTATTTCTTGACTAGCCCCGGCTCTTAGCTTTGCTGCTCTAAATTCAGCCTAGTCCGCAGAGGAGCACAGAAAAATTTAATAGACAGCTGAGCTGCCAAATTCCAACCACCACGACCGGCAGTGAAGACGTTCTCTCTAGGTCTGAGTGAGTCCAAAGAACAAAGCCTGCTGGCAATGAGGAAGCGGAGTTTAAGTCCTCTGGCTCCAGTCCAACTGTTGCTCTCGCTGTTGCTGCAGAGTACGTGAGAGTGTTTGCATGAGCTTGTAACGCATGTAAGAGATGGGGGCTGGGGGAAAGGAGGGTGTGTGTAAGGGGAGGAATGCTAGTCATATCCAAAAATAACACGAAGGAAGTCAAGTAGTGATCCGTCTCCCCTCATTCTCTCTCTTATCACATGTACTGAGAGCGTCTCTACCCTAAGATTCTGATCTCAAGAGTCGGTAGAGAAAAATTCCATTGTGACTTGCAGCTCATATGATTGCGCTTTTAAATTGTAACTGGGGCGCTGTACACTTAGAAGAGCACGTCACGAAATGCATGATTTAGTAGCAATCTACTTGATGATACTGCAGCCAGCATGCATTTCACACTGTGTGCATTCGTTTGCAAACTGGAGAGAAAAAACAGAAACTACTAATGTAGTTTACCACACACCAGAAAAAACAGTGTCACATTTGCCTGTCCAGAAGTTCCTAAATTCCAGTCCTAGGTATTTCCAGATACTGCTTAGTGTTGATTTCCAAAATAGTGTTGATTTGCAAATTTACAATATAATGCAGAAATGGGGATATAAAAATCTTTATATAGTTTAAATTTCCACTGGTTTTTTTAGAATTATTTTAAACAAATTCCACATACAGACGAGTATTGTGTCAAAAAGAAAATCAACACCTATGACACAAGACAAACAAGAAAACCCCACCTAAAAAAAAAAAAAAAAAAATCCTTCCTGAATAATCAGAAAGCTATAATATAACTATTGTGTCTTTTCTTATTCTGTTAGAAGCCTTGGAATATTGATTTCAATAATTGTGGGCTTTAAAAAATCTTAAAAATAGTCATTAACAAATGAAGAACAAATTTAAGGAAAAATAATAACGCATTAATCACAGAATCTACTGAGTTGGAAGGGACCCATAAGTATCATCAAGTCCAACTATTAAGTGAACGGCCCATAGAGGGATTGAACCCACAACCTTGGTGGCATTAGCACCGTGCTCTGACCAATTGAGCTCATCTCATGATAGCCCCAATATTATTTCTAGTACTTGTATTTAACCTGGTTCCTGTCAAATCAAATTGAGGACCTCTAAAACACCTTATAAACTCAGGAACAGTCTCTATGATCAGTTAACATTTCTGAAGACTCTTTACTCAATCTAGCAGGACTTCAGTCTCAAGGAACTCCCTTTAAAATACTGTAACACAATGCAAGTCATACTTTTATTGCGATGCTGTCTGTGAAGCATTTAATTAAGTTTTAATTTAAACATTACAATATAAAGAAAGGTCAAAGCAATTTTGGATTTAATTTAATCTCATGCAGATTAGTTTAGCCCATGATTTTGCAGCGTTTGATGTGGTGCTGGGTATTTAAGAAAAGCAAAACTGGTCAACTTCAACAATGAATAATTCTGAAATACCAATTTTCACAACAGAAATAAAAGTGTGAAAGGAGGCAGAAACTAGTTAGAAAATAGACTCCAGTATGCCGATTTCAACAATGACAGCATAAACCAGGCACCTGTTTACACAAGACTTTGTTCCTCAAGATGGGAGACAGTGTAGCTCAGACCTAGTGATTTCCATATCCAGGCTCAGTACTTCTGGACCTGCCCTTGTTTTATCTTTTAGTAAAAATAATGAAGCTTTGGATAGGAGCTTAGGTTTTATAGAGCAGATATAATATATTTCCCTTCATCCCCATTACATTAAAGAAATTACAGTGCTTTTCCAAAGCTACTAGCAGAAATTTTTTTTATGATAAATTTTAAAACTACAAATGCACTCTGTGTTGAAGGTAAATCTCAGAAGCCTGTAGAAACCATTTGGAATGTAAGGAAGTTATGATGATTTAAGTTTGCCTTCCTGCATATTCACTGGAGACTGAATTTCAATATATTATAAGGCCATAAAAGTTACATTTGATCCAAGTTCTGTATCAAGAAGTTCAGAGTCCTACTGTGAGATGTATTTTTCTGTGGGTACCTGGTAGCATTACAAAGCTTGGCATCCTTTGTTGTCTTGAAGTCTGCCGGCCAAAATTTAACCTGACAAATTTCACATGTAAGGAAAGATCAAGAACAGATAAGATTACCTGAGGCCTTTTAGTCAACACGTCATCCTATCTTGAACATCAGCTGCATTGAATTTGCTGAATTGGCTAATTACAGTTCTAACTTGAAAAACATACTCTTCAAGTGGACAACAATAAGCCCATATTTAGTTCGCCATGCAATCCAGTCTCCAGACAAGAGAGGTTAGTCCAAAACCCAGTTTTAGTCCAGACATTTGAATTTGTTTTGCAATTATGGAAAAGCAGAGGCCTGAAAGAATATGAATTCAGCAAAATTATACAACATAAAGACAAAAAAAGCAAGCAAACAAGAGCAATAGGGAGCTGTCACCTCCTTTTCCTCTGTCTGTTGTCATAACCAGACTCAAAGCTGTTTTCAGGAGAATTTAAATCCAGTCAACCCAAAATTCCAATATTTTATGGTAAATTAAAGTTGAGCATTTCAGTAGCTGATACTCCACAATGTTTATCTATCAAAAAATCATTACTAGCATAGATAGTACATTCTTGTTATTCTCCGATGTCTACACAGATGAAAGACATGCAACACGTAAAAACCTCTCAAACCCTGGATTCATTTGTTATTGGGTAGTTAGTGAACTAGAAGATTGAATTTTTCAGAGGTCCAGTTGCATAAACTATTACAACACTAATATTGTTATTTAACTCAAATATAAGGCAACCCTATGACATTTAGGAAACTTACAGTAACTATATATTTGCTAATTTGCAGCTGATCTGCTCCTAGTAACATCTTATTTTCTGCCTAAAAACAATTTAACTGCAAGCTTCAAATTCTGATGAAGATCTATCAGAATTCAGCTTGTTTTCCAATTGTTCTCATTTCTAGTCAAAGAAGGAAGGAAAAAGAAAATATATACATTACAAATTCTTTCATTGAAATGTCATTCTTGTTACATACAGAAATGAGACACTTTGTGTTAGTAATACTTTGACTGGTAAGATATAACCATCATAAATTGATTGGTGCTCAGACCAGATAGTTATAGTAATTTTTGAAGCATTAGATAAATGCATTGAAAATTATAATCAGCAAAAAATAACACAGATTTAAAAGAGTCTTTAAGGGTGATCACTGTGTTCTAAATAAAGTATGAATTGACTGCTGGCTGTAGCTTTTAAAAATCAAGATTTTCTCATATACTGTATGGGAAGAGCCACTCAGAAAGATTATGGCAGATCCTCCTGGACTATTTGCATCAAGAAGCCATCATATTTTATTTTTTTGGTCTCCAAAGAATAATAGTATAATACAATAATAGCCACATATTAAGAGGAAAGAACACATTTTACTCACTTCTTTTGAGCCCTTACTAGACACAAGCTCTGGTAAGTAGGGCAATTCAACAGCTTCAGTATTCTGTACCCACAAATAAATGTGTTTCCAATATAGCCTATGCAAATTTGGCATTCAGCAGTAAAGGTCACACACTGTTTGGACATGGGGAGCACTTGCAAGACAAAGGCTATAATCTAATAAAAGAGACAAAGGTGGTGAAAAATGCAAAAAGATAGAAGACTGAGGTCAGACAGTCTGTATTTTCCTAATTCAAACATTTTCCTTTTGGTATCTACATACCTAAATTGTTTAGATGATGACTCATGCTGAATTTACCTTTGATTATAAAACATTTAAAGGTTTTGCTTTTTCCATCCATACACTCTTTTCATGGTTTCTGTGGCTACTGATCCAAAGCCTGCTTTTTCATTATCTCCTTTGCTCTCTCCACTGCTCCTAAAGATTTGTGTTCTTTTAAAAAGTGAAAGTGCTTTTGTGGCATAGGTTTATGGAGGAATAGTTTCTCTGTAAAGATAATGTGTGAAGTATTTGCACATTCTGAAATTATTTCAAGTTGAAATTTCATTTTCCAAAATGAGAAAGGTCTAAAGAGAATTTAGACTTCTTTCAAAGTTAGACTTACTGTGCATTTTCAAAGTCTTTTTTTGTCTCAGCAGTATAACAGGTTATTTTTTATTTAAGATAAATATAACTTCCCTCCTTCCCTGGTTTTTAAAATAAGTCTTCACAGAAAATATGATTTAAATTAGAGGAAAATAAAATTTTCATAATGCTTTCCTTGCATTAGTATTTTCTTAGTTTAAAGACAAAAGAATATACATAATTCTGTCTTTGGGTTCTCCAGTGTTTCTATTTATAAACATTGTTAATTCACTTATAAGCAGTAGAGATGCAGAAGAACAAGGGTCTTAGAAGCAACTGTATAAGCTATGTATAAAAAGGCATGTATTCAGGTATCTCAGAATAAGTTAATTAATGAGATTTCTTCCACACAATCCAAGATCAGAATTAACACCGTTCCTAAACTGAAGTTTTAAAGAAATCACAAGCTTTTCAAATTCAGTAACTATTTAAATAAATGTACCTATGAGCAAAATGCTCTCAAACTTCATATCTATATCATACTAACAGTATATTATCAGACAAGTTTCGTTTTCCAAATGTTCTATAGTTGCATCATAACATAAACTGATAGAAATACATATTCACTACAATTACACAAATAAAAATCCTCCTCATCTGTACTTAGACCTCAGCGTCAATCAAATAACATGAAGGATATTTCAGAGCAAGAGAAGAATCTAGGAACCTGTCATTTAAATGACAACAGGAATTCCCCAAAGATCACAATGCACAAGAACTGTTTTATAAACCATTAACTATTACTTGCCAAATCAGAAGTTATATCTGATTTCAATGGAAATTTGTTTACATTTAAAGGGGATATATGCAGGCATCCCAAGCCCAAACAAGTCAAATGGCTGAAGTATTTGTTCACAGAACCATCTGTTTCTTTTCCTTGCTTATGGAATCCATTGTAATCTCAGGAAAAGTATATAATAATTAATCCTGGAACAGATTCCATTTTAATTGCTTAGTGATTAAATGTAAAAGCATCTTAAAAGGATGCATGGACTAGGATAATGGTAGGATGGAGATGAGTGAACCAAACAGTTCCAAAACTCAACTCATCTACTTGTTTAATTCATGCACTGTCCATATCATTCATAGAACTGGGATATTCTGCTTGAGGTTATTGCTCATAGGAGTTATTCTTTTAATTGCTAACTAGTCTGAGAATCTTACGCCTTCTCTGATGCATCTATTTATCTGCATTTTAAGTTCACCTTCATTCTTACGTTGAGGAAAAATACAAACGTACAGTGTGGAAATGGGTAATGATTCTCCATTATATTCTGTCAGAAAGTAAAAAACCCAAATACATCTCTCTGGATAGGGTTCATGTTTTCACTCAGAATTAAATATTTTCACCAATAAGTGAATACTTTAAAAGATGTTAAAGAAAATTACACTCCTCATTTCATAAGAAATTACAAATCCAGTATAGTGGTAGAAAAAGGTGTCAGCTTTAGTTGTAAAGAATAAGGAGCTACACCTAAAAATTTTTTCAAATCTTGCAATATAATTTGCGCTGTGAAGGCTCCCTAGTTCTGCCCCTATTCTGTTCCTTTTTTTCCCCCCTTAATTTTATTTTCTGCCATTATCTGCTACTATTTACTAATGAGAATCTAGGAAGAATAACAGAAAAAAATATTTCTTGGACAGAGTGTAAAAAAATCCATGGTCACATTACTAAAGAAACTGGAACCACAGGCATTTTGCAGTCTTTCTTTCCAAGCTGACCAGGCAAACGGTTGGGACAACTGACCAGACTCCAAGAAACACCAATGCAACTCTTGTGTTCTGCAGAAGCTGAGCAACTGCTATTAGTTGTCAAAACAAGGCTTCCAACATTACCAGCACGTCTTTCTCTATGCAAACTGATGACAGCAGATAA
The DNA here is from genome assembly GCA_013400235.1 of Oriolus oriolus. NCBI lineage: Eukaryota > Metazoa > Chordata > Aves > Passeriformes > Corvidae > Oriolus > Oriolus oriolus. Next base: position 1,506,466 of record VXBT01011977.1, on the reverse strand, counting down.
TGCTGCTGCCACCTGACCACCAAATCCATTTTAGCCAAGAAACAAGAAGTCAGAGTAAGAAGAAGCTCATTAAAAATTTCTTTGAGTTTAAACTAAGAGAAGGTGTTTTCCTTAAAGAAACAAAATGATCAATAATCCTCTACAATATACTCTTTCCCCCCCTTCCCTTATTTGCAATTCTAAGAATCTTTGAAGAACAGTCTGCGAAGGACAACTATTTATATTAGTTCTTAGCTTAGTTTCTGGTCTTTTAACGTGTTTTTTGTTTGTTTGTTTTTAATATGAGCAATGCCAAAATCATTATCCTATGATCTGTCAGGAGTTAAATAATACAATGTAGCAACACAGCAAGAGGTTTGTGGGAACCAAACCCTTCCACCCACTGCATCTCTCATATTCTGAGGGTGGGATTTTTTGTTTGCTGGTTTATTTTTAAAATCACAGTTCTTTTAAAAGTATAGGAATAATTTTATCCCATTCTAGTTGGTCCTTCAAAGAATACATTTCTGCAACCTCTATTAGTGAAAGAAATATTAAATGAAACAATCCAGAAACTGCTGCATTTTCACTTAAATAAAAGTATATTTAACATTGAAACAACAAGCATTTAGTAAAAAATAGAATTAAATAAAGTGTAGCTGAAGCAGGAAAGGAACCCTTCTATTTTTTCTCGTGTCCTAAATGTTCAGTTCTTGAACTATGATCAAGGCTTTAACTGACAGCAAGGCATCTGCCATCCCCTGAAAGTCACATAACACCTTTAAAAAATAAGTTGCATTATTTACCACAAACCCATGCAAAATTATTACCATCCTGCCCTTCTCACCATAAAATAATAAATCATTCTATTCTCAGCAAGCAGCATGTTGAGAACCAGCAACCACAAAGCTTTTAAATGGGAAGAACAACCTCCTTTTAAAGAAACACAGTGATTAGCTTAAGCCAAGTGAAAAATGCTGCATTTTTTCAAGATGTTTACTAAGCAGTAGAAGCATTTAAAGGATTTGATGGTTAGCCAGCATTTATAAATTGCCATAAAGAAAGCAGATAAATTGAAGAAACAAACCCCTTTATTGTGTTCTGATGTAAAATTAATCAGTACTCGAGGAGTTCTTATAGCCACAGTACACAGAATTAGCTTTCAAAAAACCCAATGATTCTTGGGTTTACTATTAACAGAAAAGGTAAATTGTTTGTACAAATGCTTTTTGTTAGACAAGAGTAGATTCTAGGTAAGCCAAAAACCCATGGCCAGCTGCTATGGCAAAAGCAGTATATATTTCTACTTATGTAAAAAGAGAGCTATAACTATTGGTGTTTTCTTTTAAAAGCAAGTTACAAAGGTGGCCACAATTTTTCCTTCTCACACTTTATCACTCACTCAATTTTATCACTTTAAATTTTGAGAGATATTAGATTTAAAAGTTTTATTTCCCTTGAAGGTTAGAGTATTTTCCATATCAAAAAACCAAAAAACCAGAAATTACATTTGGGTATAGAGAATAAGGACTAGAAATAACTTAGGAATTAACATTTGGCATAAAGGAAGCATTGATATAAGCAGAAAATGAAATTAAAAGTAAATATAAATAATCTGTCAAAAGTATACCTTATTCATAAAAATTTTAAAAAATAAAATCTCGTTCTTTGCATATTCACTTTGGAGTCAATGGATAATTTTTTTTTTAAACAAACTATGTAATGTCTCAAAGGATGATTTCCAGAAAGGATATTTTGGCACAAACACTGAGGATTAGGTTGGGTGGGGGAAAAAGCTCCCAATAGATCACCTAGCAGAGACTGCTGGCTGGATCGTAAGGGGGTCCCAGTTCATGCATCGCCTGGAACAGACCTCACTTGAACATCAATCAATACTTATATAGATTCAAGCTTGCTTTGGCTGTTTGGATAGCTGTGGAGTGAAGGCTGAGTTTTACCAGGCTGCTTGCTTCACCTACTGCTGGTACAAATCCCCTTTCATGATTTGAAAAAATCTTAAAAATGCTATTTGGATGGATTAACCATGCAGCAGTAATTCTTCAAAAGTAACCTGAGGTGAACCACATATTTCTATTCCTAAGTTCAGAGGAAAATGAGTTCAGGAAATGAACTCATAGGTAAATTACAAAATAAAATTAAAACCCTCCAGAAAAATCATACGGAACACATGATGCTCTTTCCCTCCTAATGCATTGCTTAAACATTGAAGAGGATTGTTGCTACACAAATGCTCATACCTGGATTTGATAGTGTTTTTAGCCAATAGTAGCCAAAGCTGTATTCAAGATTCTTTTTTTGCCATCTTTAATGGGATTTTAAAATCAAGGGTTTTTTCTGTAGTCCCTCAGGTACTTTATGTTACCAATACCCAGGAAGTTCTGCTCATTAAAACTGTATTTTTTAGATATTTAAAATATCCAGCTATTTTGGAAAATCAGACTATTTCTTAAATCACTCTGGTTTGAGATTTTTTCTTTTCAGACCCCCCAAATATGAAGTTTGTACGCCTTTGCAATAGGCAACGTTACCAGCGAGTTTGGGTCAATTTAAGGAGTGGTTTCTTACCTCTATCCAATCAAGATAATGCATCCAACTATTTAATTTTACAAGCAATAAAACTCAGGCTACACTTCAAAGATGATTTCTTACAGATATGTACAATTCACATTTTCACCACCTTAATATGTTACTGTGCTGTGTGACACAAAACACTTTCTCTTCCTCACAAGAGCATCAATGTCAACCCTCAAACCCATACCTTGCAGTGCCTTCTAAGCCCCTTGGCAACCAAAAATTCTGTGCTGTGTTGACATTGATACTTCTAGTCGGGACATACAAGGTGACTCAACAGGCAGCTGGGCAAACAAAATAGTAATTCTGCATAATGATTTGCACCAAGAAGAAAACCTTTCTGATTTCTTATTTTAACAAAAACCTTTGTTAAATGTTTCTTTTAACAAGGTGTTCTTTTAACAAGAATAGCAAAAAAATCAGTAAGAAAGGAACACTGCCACAAACAAAATCAAACAGGAACAGTGACTAGTCTTTGTTATAGGTTTTATATTTTTAAGAGGTACATTTTCCTAACTTCATTACATGTAATATATCATTATAGAAAAGCTGAATTTGCAAAGTTTTGCACAGAAGGAAGTTTCAGGATTCTTGGAAAAGATTAGGTGAAATTGTAATATATGTGTGTTTGGACAATTCATGTACATGGTCCATCAGAAGAGCTTTCTGAATGGAAGCTTTTAGAAGTGAGGACAGTGTTATCCACAAAAGGTCACTTCTTATAGATCAGCCATAGCCATAGTAATGGCTAAGCAAGAGATCATTAGATGGGAAAAGCTGGGGTGCCTCACCTCCAGTGCAGTATGCTTGAAGCACATCTCTTAGACCCACCCCTCTCCCGAGCCCTCTTACTAAAAGAGGGTACAGCCCTTCAAAATAGAGCCCAGAGCCCTTCTTGTCTGCACAAATCAACTCCCCAGTGAAGTGCTTCCACACTTGGGTGGGCTTCAGTAAAGCCTGGGTAATGCTGTCTACCTTGTCTAGCCAAGGATTGCTCAGCAGCCATGGTCCATCAGGGAGCATGTTACAGCACTACTGGCAGACAGGGCAAGAAGCCCACCCTCCAGGAGGCTGCAGTCTGCTTTTAACTGTCTATCCTACATACTGTATATCCCTTCAGCTTGCATTTGGAGATGAAGTGCTATCAACATGTTGTCATCCTTCAGTCCAGTATTACTGAACAGGTAGTTGCACCCTGTCCATATGCAAAAACATCTCAGTATGGCATGAGTACCAGGAACCAGTATCCAGAAATTAAAGCAAAGAGACTCCATGTGTGTTTCATGATAGAAGCTGATCACATTTCACATCTTTCTGCTATGCAAGTTCTGAGCTAATTGCGTGGCAAATAGGATTTATGGTGAAAAATGGATACTCCATGCATATGCTATCACAAATTTCTTAACCAGCAGATATCCTGCTGCTCTTCAGTGCACTATCTGTGATCTTTGCATACCTTCAACAATAGCTTCACAAACTGGATGGCAAACTGCCCAAGCAGCTCTGGAAACACATTCTTAGAGTTTCACTCTTGCAGGATAGCCAGCTGCTCTATAGCAGCTGATGAACAAATGCAGAAAGCATCCACAAAGCATTCGAACACTCCCAAACACTCGTTGCTCTTTCACAGCTTCACTGTGCACAAAAGGGTTAAGCTGGACTAAAAGGACTAATGAGTAATGCAGCTGGCAAGACTGTTCTCTTTCCCCTCTCACTGAAAAACTGGCTTTTGTTTCTGCCTTCAGTGAATGAACTCATGCAGCAATACCTGTTGGCAAATCGAGGCTTGTTGTATTGTTAAGATACAGACAATGCTGCCAAGTCCTTGATGTCTTCACAGATCTTTGCTACACAGATTGCTGTGCCAGGGACTCATCAGATGATCAAGCCCACATAGCGCCAGAAGTAACATCCAATTGCCACATACCAGTCAGAGCTCTCAGGACACAGATAGATCTACTCTTCTGTATATTCATAGGCTCCCCTTTGGATACCACTGAAAATGCCAACTTCTCATTTAAAATGGAAAACATTTTATTTTATACATGTAGTGAATTCATGCAAAACTTCTAATTCCTTTTCCTTCTCTTTCCCACTTGCTATGGCTGTCATAGATATCATTACTGTTGATTTCTCACTATTTTTTGCAGTGATCCATGCATGTGGGAAATCAAAATAAATTTGCACTTACTTGCTTATATGTTTACATGATTGCAAACACTGGGGCCCTTGACTTGGTGGAGACAGAAAGATATTGCTATTCTCTAGCCTTATAAAGAAATTAAAGTTGTTAGGTAATAGTGCTTCATTTTCTATAGGCAGTTTACCCACTTTGAAAACAGCCAAAAAGTACATAAACCAAGTGAAGTCTGTCTGTGCCACTGTAATTCCATCAGCAGCTTTTCTGTTCCAAGGGCAGCTGTCTGTAGGAGAGCTCGCACAGTAACTGCCTTTCAACAGAAGTGTCTTTGGAAGGAAACCTGGGCATTTCTAAATCTGTCAAGCATGTAGCATGCTGAACTGCATTCACCCTTCTAGTCTGAGGAAGAGGGGATGAGCCTGGCTGGTTCTAGATGGTTCATAGACAACCACTTTGTGTTCCCTCTTATTTTACTGCTCTTTGGAAGAGTACCAAGCTGCTGAATGACAAGGAGAGTCACCTGAACGTTGCTCCAAATACCACTTACTGGGGATATGAAGTAATATTCTAATAGATGGGGCAAGCAGGTCAATACACACAAGCATGAACAATATTTTCTTTAAAATTGCTAGTACATATATAAAAGCATATTTATATTAAAATGCATGCATTTCAAAATACAACATTGCATAAAATTATGAGAGTAGCGACTTGTACAACTGAAGTACTGGACAAGACTGTAAAGACTTTGAACTACTTAGAGCTGATGATATGATTCATGTAAAACACCTCAAATTGCACAGTCTCGATTTTGCCAGCATTATATCATCCTGTACTAAGATATTGAAGACCTTCCCTGTATATATGCATTCAAATCCAAGAAACTTTTCTGGCTTCCTTTCCATGCTCACCAAATCTGAAAAGAGAGACAAAACCCAAGAACAGATGCCAGCCAATAGGTAAGATAAACAGCCCACATCTATTACCAAACTCGTATCATGAAGTCAGAGGTTCAAGAACTTGCTTCTCTATAGCAAATTCAAAATGGCAGCTCATAGTTAATGCTGCACTGCTTTTTAAAAGGACAAGACTTTTCCTTTAGATATATGTATACATTTTAAAATTGCACGAAAGATTGAAATATTTCCAAGAAATAAAAGTTCTTTGCTTTCTGTTCAAATTGCTTCTCAGCAAAGCTCAAAGACTTTTTCTGCTGAGAATGTCAGCTTTTTTCCTTTTGCAATACTGCCTTTTGCTACTTGAAAAAAATAGTTAGAATACAGAAATGTATGTTCTGTAGTGTTCACTAGAGAAAAAGATGGGTTTAATTAGGATTTTGTTTGCTTTTTTAACAGCTATTTGTATTCTAGACAGAATTTGATTATATACATAGGAGCCTGAGTGACTGACACAGAGTGTAGGCACACACAAAACTATCTCCATCAGAAGAGATTGCTTTTCTTTAGATTTTGCACCCCTTGTGTAATATGGATTCTCATGCACATTTTCTGCATATCCCAGCTCAATGTCACCCAAAGCATATCTAGCACCACTGGCGCCATTCCCTAGTCAAAGAAATGCAAAGATAAGCTACCCAAAGGTCAGATCCTTTTAAGCACCTAAGTACAGGCAACATTAGCTCAAAGTTAAGCAGGGAAATATTGAAATCTTCTTGCAGGTGACTTATTGTGAAAAGCTGCATTAGATCCCTGGAAGCATCAGCACACAACAGAAAGCAGACAGTTTGAAGTTCCATTTGGTAAGGTCACTAAAACGTCCTTTCAATATATGGCAACTCTCAAAGGAGGAAGCAAAACACAGAAGATTACCTTTTGCCTTAATGTATGTTATTTTGTATCGAAAATCAAGAAGGGGAAAAACAACTTTAGGCATCCAAAAGTCTGAGAATTTTGAAAGTATTGTGTGTTGGCATAAGATGGGCAAAACTCCAGATGATACACTAGGGTGCAGTAGAGAGGCGTCTGAGGGAGCGTCTGTCCTGCTGCCGACAAGAACAGTGCGGGATGAAGATGTTATGCTTCGAGTACTCTAATCTGGCAAAATCGTATCAACAAGTCTCTGAAAGGCAAGTCAAGTGAAATTTAAAAAGGGAATTAGGTATAAACAACAGTATGTCTACAGATATATTACACAGAACACAAAATCCAGGCTGTAAGGAGCATAAGCAATCTGCAAAGGGCTGACAATCTTTCTGCCAAAGGCATCTTTTTTTAAGTACTCAAGATGAGACATCCTACAATTGACTAAAAGAATATAATCCGACATTTCCAATTTTTTTTAGTTAAAATTTTTCCCATCACATTTAGTAATGAATACAAACTAACACACAGAAGGATAAAACTAAGACTTGAACTACACTCAGTACACCCGCTTGCAGCTTTCCTTTCTAAGAATGTGTATTTTACATAACATTACCTAATGGGAGTGATAATCCTCGAGACTGGACTATCAGTTTTTAGTCATCACCAGAGAGAAGACAGGCTGATACCACACCAGCTAGAAGGACAGTCACATGAAATGTGACATTACATAATTTTTTCCCCCCCAATACAAGGTGATGGAACCTAGATGTGTGACTGCTAGAAAAGCTGTCAGCAGTGAAGCTTTCTAACTTTCTTAGCACTTTTGTGAGATTTCTCTTTTTCTTTCTTTTCTCAAGCAAAACTATTATAAACAATTCTAGGAGTTTTTGTAAATTAATTAAGTTTTGTGCANAAGATGTATTAATTAGAATATTGTACAAGTTTCAGTTTAACATGTGGACTAAACACCAACAGTTTCCTTGAGCATCCTTGAAGTTCTCCTTAAAATGAGTGTTCTAGTATTTAGGAAAGTAGCAATCTGAGGCTTGCTAGTATCAGTATGTAGTCAGCCAAAGATGTGACCACTGAGAAAGACTTGGTTAACAAATTATTTAGCTCTAAATCAGAATGCTGCATGCATCTGCTGTTCTTACACCAAAAATGCTAATTCTACAGCAAGCTGATTTGTCCCTGATGTAAACAGACTTTGTAAAATGAGACTCTGTCACCTTCAAGTGTTTGGAACACTGACGATTCTAAATAATGTATAGTATTTGCCCTCCCTGGCTGCAGTGGTGTGTAACATGGAGTTGGTGATACAGTCAGATGTTTGAGTTTTTTCCTTTACTGAAAGACCATTCCTGCAGAAGAAAGTGCATCAAATTAACACTTTTCTTCAGCTTTCTATTTTTTGAGATGAAATTTCAGTATGATTTTTTCAGCTGTGCATACCTAAAATTAAATGCTTCCCTCATAATTTTTAGGTAGATGTGTAGAAAACTGGTATAACAAATCTCTATGCAAAACCTTTTAGCATTTACAGCATCTCCAGGTAATTTGATTTTACCTACACAGTCATTCCTTTGTAGCTTTCATCCACTCTTGATTGAACATATACTCTCACGCCCACGTATTTACAAGAAGCAAAACATGTATTTAGTGGTCTGGCCGGGATCACTCTTATGCAACGTGGAAAACAAGGGATGCTGGCTATCGAGCTCTTGTGTTTTCTCAAAGTTTCTTCTTGATTAGCAACAATTGTTTTTTGTAATGGAAAGTCTTTTGCTATAGGATTCCTTCTTTTTAGGGCTAACAGAAAAAGAAAAAGCACATAGTACAATCTTGTTCCCACCCTTCTGTTGTCAAAATGCACAGTCTTCCACTGACAAAATGCTGTAGACCTATTGAGGCCTTCTAGGTTATAATAGATGTAACCTAGAATTTCATATGATCAGCTGGGAATTATGTTCTTTACTATCATTTCAGGCCATTCTTTTAACATTTACGCTGTTTCTTCTGGTGCTTATATACACATTTTTATTCATGCTTCATTCATAGCAATCTTAAAATTTCATACGAGTCTCTATAAAAGTTATTTCCGTACTGATAATGCCAAGTCCCTATCACCTCTTACTCCTTGAGAAAATCCCAGTCCTACATTGCGTAGACCTTTGGCTAGTAGGATTGGGAAAAAAACAAAAACAAAATTTGCTTTCAAAATCCTATAGGTATGGTTACTGCTGACTGATAAGTTTCCCAACTAGTCTGTGCAATATGTTTTGAAAACACTTCTAGCCTTCACTGCCAGGGCAGGATCAGGAACGTAACAGATATCCCATCTGACAACTTACTGCACATAAAAGTGCTTACCAGACCAAACCATACATTTATCCATACAAAGGAGCATCGAGTTTACTATTAATACATAATGCAAAAGTAACTCCTGCCCAACACCTGCTTACCAAATCAACACTATGCCTTACTCCCTGTACTCCCACAGAATGTGACATGGCCTTTCCTCCTCGATGGCTTTCTGAAGGCAGAGCTTTAAACGGTCCCTCAGGCCCAGGACTTCCAATACCCTCTGGAAAAAAGAGGGATGTATCTATGGAGTGCACATTGCTACTTTGGAAAAGCTAAATATAACATAGATAATATTCAGTAGAGGTTACTGATGTTGATTGCAGCTCTTCCCAATGAATGTAGGCACTTCTAGGAAGATCATGGGGGCTCACTAGCACCTGCTACTACTCTAATTTAGAGGGGAAATCCAGGAATAATAACAGCTATCTGCCAATTTTCTTTCAAGCTCAAAAACTGCTTCCCCTGCATTTTCAAATATGGCAGCATGATATATGCTCAAATCATCAAAATGCCCACAGCTCCAAAAGACAAGTTGAATTCAAGTATGCTGAGCTTATTTACTGCAATTATTTTGGATGAATTAGCTTATAAAATCATAAATATTTAATCTGAGATGCTATTGCATGCAATACAAATAGTTGCAGTCAGAAAGTAAAGAAAAAAAATTTTAAAAGCCAAAGACCTAACAGCTTACAATGGAATCTTCATTTTGTACATCTTCCCAAGAATGAAATTGTTAGCAGCTTCTCCTTAGCCTAGAGTAGATGTTAATTTATAACAGTTAACTACCCATTTAAAAGCTAAATCAACTCTTAATGATGCAGTCCTGCAAGCCCTATTTATGCTTTTGGAGCTCAGAAAAAAGCAAATAAGAATGCTTTGACTAAAAAAAAAAAAACCATAAAGGAAAGAAAGAAGTCTTTAGGTGAAATATTTAGGTATGCAATGACACTTGCCTTTTCAGTTTTAGCAGCACTTGAGCTTTCCACAGCTATGAAAGTAAAATGGTTCACAACAAGTCAATAATCTAAGTTCCTGATACATCCAAATACTGAGGTAAACAATTAATAGCTTGAAAGAAATACCCTGGAAGTTTGTTATTATGAGCCTTAATGTAGGAACATTCCATGATCGAATTCCTTTCTTCTTTTGTAACATTCAGGCTTAATAAAAACAGAAGTTTGTCTACCTTTTAATCTTATTTTATCACTCTGCTGGTATGTTAATCTGTCATCAAGATGTGGAAATCAGAGACTACAAATGTTAATTAAAATAACACAATTCAGTTTGGATCCAAAGGAAGCCACATAATTCAGGTCTTGAATTTCTGTAAGTGTTCTATGGAAAAGTCAAGATGAAACATGTATAAATGCGATACATAATGACATCATTTTTGTGTTGCCATAGTGAAGAGTGGGAGAATTATTGGTGTAAGATGACACACATTTTGTATGAAAGGAAGCTCTTGTTATCTTGCTACCATACAGACTAAATCTATTTTGTCTCCTAATGTGAGGTATTTCAAACAAAATGTGTCTTACAGGGACCATATTTATGCAATTCTGGTACAAATAATCTGCAGCATGATCATACTTACAGGGTTGAGTTTCTCCAGGAAAGAATATGAAAACAAAATGCTTTGTGACCAGTGCTTTTAGTCTACCTGCAAGGAAGCTTACTGGTTCATCTTCTACATATTCTTAATCTTCATAGTCTTTAAACACTCATTTCACTCATTTTTGTCCACAAAAAGGGGGAAACTTATGATAGAGAATTAACGTCTAATGATGGAATTGTCATAAACAGGAAGCATAAATGTTAGAACTTAAACACCCTAAATTTTCTGCCAGTTTTGTTTTCTCTAAAAGGATCCAGAAATGCTTCAATCTATGAAATTCTCTGACATAGAACACAAAATATTTCTGGAAAGCCCTGCAACAAAAGGTCTTCTGGATAGAGTAAACATAAATTCACTTTAAATTCAGGAGTAGAACCAACAGAGGCAGAAAACATAGTGTAAAGATAAAACTTCAGGGAAGCATTCAAGGCAAGACATTCAAGTAAAATCAGTGTATTCCTATGCTTACAAACATTTTCTACTGAAAAATCTGTTTAATATTCTTTGTCAGCAGGACAGCATGGACATTGGAGTTTTAGACTTTTAGATCCTAACCAATTTTAAATTTAACTATGCAGCTCACCTTTAAGGACTGTGAGCAGAAACCATTATATTACTGAGTTTCCTGGTCTTCAGATGAAGTGGACCGATCCTTTTAAATGACCTACTGAAATAATTATGACATCTGCACAATCAGCAGGAATCACAAGAAGAACATACTCTATATACAGTGCATCAGTTTATGGCATAAGAAGTTAGTTTGTATTAAAAATTTGCGTAAACAATAATCTTTGTATGGACACTGCACATTTAAACAACTGTTCTTTCTGACTTCAAGGAAAAAAATCTGATAAAATATATCTTAACAGTACTGATTGAAAGTGGTCCACAGCATACAGCTCTTGAAATATGATCCTACTGGTTTGGATCCGTGTATGAAAAGTGGCATGTTTTGTTTCATGAATTTGAAGTCAGACAGCTACACTGAAAGCTAAAAAATTTAAACCTCAAGTAGCTCTTTAGATTCAAAATACCTCTGCTTAAAATTTGAGTTTAAAAGCAGGAAGAAACACCACTCTTGTATTTTTTATATTTTTGGACCTTTATTTCTACTATTGGCATATACACTCTAATTTGATCTCTCTCTTCAAGTCAGAAATGCTATCTTTAAAACACAAAATAATCATATTTCCAAAAGAAAAATTAAACTAAAAGTAAAAGTAGCATTTTCCCTACTGGCCTCAAAGGAGTTAAAACCTACATTCCCTACCATATATGCAAAAAGTACAAGATATTATTCTTTATCCCATTCATCCGGTGTAATATACACCTATTAAAACTGCTACTCAAAAAACTCAAAATACTGGGTTTAAACTAAAATGAAGATGGAAGTCTCTATAATAGAAGCTGTAGTTATATAGAAAACAGCATTAAATAATAGACACCTATAAAAACCACCTATGTTAAATGTTTCAGATACTTTCTGACTTATATTTTTATAGTTCATCTCTTTGGATACATTAAGTATATCCTTTATAAAGATGTATACTCCATATTAAGAAAATATAAAAGGAAAAGCAGGCAATAGAGTATTTCACAGCTTATTCGTCGATCCAGAGTGAACTAAGGGCATTTCAGCAACAAAATGTGGAATGTCAGAACAAAATGAAAGAGGTGTTACTAGGTGGCAGATGTTAAAATCTCATAAACAACAGTAGTGAAAAGATTTCTTTTTTTTCCAGTCACTGCCTGTTTATGAACAATAAAAAGCAGCTGAGTGCAGTTCCACTAAGAGGCTCTAAGGACAATGAGGACTTGCAAATACTAAATACTGCACATATGAACTCTTATTAGGACTAAGTTAGTATAATCATGTTTTTTGGTAAATATTTGTAAGTCATTAATAACAGAAAATTAGAAATGCTTCCTACCTAAATTCTTCATGAAGCAAGCCTCAGCACTTTGTAATACCTTCCTGTCATAAAAGTGCCAAGTATTTGCAATTTTTAGATGAGATCATACTCAAAACTGTTCACATCCGTGAAATGGGGTGGGGGTTGTCAGGAGGAGGAATTGCAGCGCAGTGCTGTGGGCATGAGTAAAGCTGCCCCAGAGTGCCCCGCCTCTCACCGGCTGCTCCGGACCACTGGAACAATATTTGCCGGTTGCTATGTAGACAGAAGTCATTGCCAATTCATCCCATTAACAAGACTGAACCTGGTTCTGGTTGATAAGAATGGGTATTGTTTGAATAAAATGTGTTGATAAAATACTCCCCACAGGTAAAACCGATCATTTCTATGTGCTTGGAGAATGTCAAACTCATGCCCTGCAACCAGGCATTTAGCAGAAACTTTTATTTCCATCTCATCATTGTTGGCCTTTCTCTTCAGCAGATTTGGAGGAATAATACCTTGTGTTTTTTCAAAGAGTATGTAGAATTTCTAGCGTATTTTAATCTTTTCAAACCACAGGTTAAATAATTATTCTCAAATAATTTTACAGTTTATTATTTTTTTAAAAAGTCAGCTGGAGCAGCTTTACATCTGACAAGCTGATTTTGTCCATCTCATGAGTAATGACAGAGGGTTCTGAGCTTTCAGTATTATATTTGGAAAGAAAAGGCATTGCATACAAGCCGAGTACATTAAAAAGCATTGCTAAGAGGTTAAGCACTCAGATGTTAGGAAATGCCAAACAGCAAACACATACTCTGGAGAGAATTAGCTGAGCAGATAATGGTGTTTGGGAGAAGAAAGGATGGGACTGTTTGTTACCAGGTTTTTCCAACATATACTAATAGCATAGGAAGGATAAGAGCAAAGGTCTGAGAGACCGAAAGGAACCTGTTCTCTCTCCATTTGTCATTAACGTTACATATCCATGCCTGTTCCTGTTCCATCTCCTTCATAACCTTGGTTTCATCAAACAACATTTGGACTTCTTTGCTATATAATGTCTACCTACTTTTAAAACAATTATTAGTATTTTTTTTGTTTTTATTTCCCTCTACATGAACAATTCATAAGCAACTTCTTTCCAGAATTAACACTGAGATAAAAACTGTTATCACTGCTTTGCAAATGGGATTGCAAAATTCAATTTGAAATATTTAGGAGCTGTTTTTTCAGTGAGTATATAATGCTGTATGTATTTAGAACAGAATTTCTACGCTGCAGCTGAAAACGCTGACCTCAGTACCTGGAATAACATGAGTAATTTTCAGTATGCATTCAATAACTAGGCATATTCATTCAATACCTAGTTTTCCAGCTCCAGCAACAAAAAAAAGATAAGAATCCCACAAAATCACTTTCTTGATTTNTATATAATTACATAATGTAGTGTGCTGTTTGACTGAAACTTGGTTTTCTACGTTTTGAGTCCTTGACTTTATAACTTCAATAATTATTTATAGCTGAAAGCATTTTATGCTTCTTGGAACAAGCCAACAATCTAAGTTCTATCATACAACATTACAAAAAAGCATGGAATGGCGTCAGAATGTTTTAGTCCACTGTGAGGAATTCTGACTTACTAAACAGCAAGTAAGAGTTGAATGCTGTTGTCCCCGCCGCCCCCAGTCCCATCGTTTATATGTCTATAGCTTCTTGTATAGGCAGCACTAAACCTATATTTCCTAGCACAGCCCCCTGACCTCTCATTTAGTTTCCTTTGTTTTCCATCTGTTCCATTTATCCTTACTGGATTGCAATTCCAGCATTCTTAACCAGGTACTCTGTCCTTCCCTCCTCCCCTGGTTTTCAAGAGCTTTTGTCTGGTCAGCTCCCAGCTTGTTCACAGCTCCTGACAGCGGCCTCAGTGCTGATCCTAAGTGCACCCCACACTCCTGGCTGAAGCTTCTCTTCAAACTATCCCAGTCTCTTTAGTCTAACGGAAAGCATAGAAATCCACCAGCCTGTAAAGGATTTAAGATGCTTAGATTGGGTTCTGAGATGAACGTAGCCAGTAAAATACATAATCTTTGCTTTAGGGCAAAATTCCTCAATCATAGAACTACATATAAATCCAGAAAGAACGGCAGGTTGCAACTTGGCCAGCTCTGAGTGGATTTTCATAGGAGTGGCAAAAGGCACATCTCTAGCACAAAGGTTGCCCTGTATCAAATTTCAAAATATGCCCTAAAGAACTGGCAGGATAATATATATATTACTGGGCACCATTTTCTTTTAATTCAGGCAAACTAAACACCTAATTTTCTGCTCATTCCTCTCTTAAAAAGAAAAAAACCTAAAAATCCCACACCCTCAGCAGCCACAAAATCCTTCCCAGAACCTTTTAATTGGTTGGGACTTTTGAAGTTAAGGGATAACGCAGCTGTAATCAGCAGGTCTTCAAAGGATAGAAACAATTAAGGGAGGTGTGGATGCCCCCAAAGAAATAATTTATGATGTGATGTCATTACAGTATCTGGCATTACGAACCAGAATGCACTCAGCACTAACAGGACTGATGCTGATTCTCCCATGCATTCCTGCAGAATTCCTGCATGAGACTGACAAAGAAGAAGGAATCTCACATTCACAAGACACTTCGTGTTGCAAAATCCATGCTACTCGAGCAAGAGATGGGATCAGGCTGCCTTGATGGAATAGAATGTTTGTGTCCAAGTCTTAACTCCCCCCACTCCACCAGGTCCTACTCATGCTTTTTTAAGTTACGTGAATATTGTGATTGTTCAATTATTCACTGAGACAAGAAATAATCACTATCACAATTCATATGGCAAATGTAATACAGGTAGTGACATTTCAAAAGCATTATAAATTGAAGTGGACTTTCTGAAACAAAACTTTTTTAGTACCTAATAACATACTGTGGTAGCTTTGCCCCCACAAGTAGAATAGTAGTCAACAATTTGCAATTGTCTTGAGCAAAACCCTGTTTCACTGTTCAAATTTTAGCAGCATGCAGTTTTCCGTACAATAAATAACAGTTGTTTTAAAGGTCCAATCAGTAACCAAAATCCTTTCAAGACTGATTTGAAATCCCTCCAACCATCTACAGATTTCCCCTTTGTCCCCCCTCCTTCTCCTGCCTTAGTTCTGCATAGATTCATTCATGCAATGCTCTTGCCACAAAGACTTTTAAAAAAGTTAACAGACTCACTTGGTACAACAAACAGGAGAAGCAGAATATAATTACAGGACCCATCACTGCACTTTACAGGATTTATTGCTGACACTGACTGTGCCAAGAGTCAGTTCTGTTAAGTGAAATGCTGCAAATATGGTATTTTAGTGTTTGACTTTACGGTGACACATTTGTACTATAGTCGTGAATAATATATGCTGTTCTCTAATATATTTCCCAGCATACTGCTATTCACCAGTAATAAAGGTTCTTACTACAACAATGGTATTCTGCAGTTTTCCCCCTCTTCCACATCCAATTAAAGCATATTTTAAATAAATATAGAAAAGGAGTTAAACTGCAGTCAACTTTTCAAACAAGAACTCGCTTCTTTAAGGTGACAATCTAATTCTAGAAAGCAGTGTGAAATGAAGTTAGTGTCTTTAAAAATATATTACTTTTCAAGTTACTCGATACTTTCACTCTCCCACAGAAAATTTCCTGCTCTGGCTGATGGCCAAAGAGATTATATAGTAAGAGGCCATATCCTTTTGCCTTTCATTATTTAGGCAATATTTCATGCTACTACAATGTAATCAAAATACTTCCTTTCTAGCCAATATTTGGCCCTAACACAGATCAACATTTTTTCCATTGGTATTTTTAAGTAGCTGCTCTGAAGAAAAACATCATTAAATCTCAGCATTTCTTCATTTTGCCTTCATGCTGTGATAAATATCAAAAGTATTCTGTTAGATCTATGATGACTGCTCTCAAAGGGTTCTCAGGCTATAAGGTTTCATAAAACATAAAATTAGAAAAGTGAAAGGGATTAAAATACTAAGTGAAAGGATAGTTTTATTTCTCTAAATCTGAAATAGACATACTAGAAGAGGCACTTACAGAAATATTATAACCATATGCAAATAAGAAAAACCATTCAGATACATTTTAAAAACTTGCAACAATTGTTATTTGTTTTTCTCATATCAAGTTCCTTTCCCGATTCCTGCAGAAAAGCAACAAAAAAAGTAGTTTTGTTTTCAAAGCCAGACAAGACAATCTCTACAGAACTTGCTGGGTTTACTGAAATTACACAGAGCATCTCTAATTTGTCTTCCTGGAAGAAATAGGGTTTTTGATCATCAAGTAGCCAATACAGAGGTTTGCATGAGAGACACAGAGTATTGTGAAAGCATGGTAGACTATATCATCTTTTCATAAACAATGTCTTTTCGTATGTATGGAACAGACTTCAGCAGGTACAGGCAGATTTGTTAACAAGGAGCAGAATAAGGGAGTCAGGAGTTCTGAACTCTAATGGTAGCTCTGGAATGCGACATGATGCTCTGGTTACAACCACCATAGCCTTGTCATAGCCATTCCCTACAGCAGAGTAACTTCATGAAATTCTATATCCCAAATGAGAGGAGGTTATATTTAAGGTGCAGTAGAGCTACAAAAATGCACTAAAACTCAAGTCCAGTGAAAACTGCAACACTCACAAGATTAGGAGAAGTAGCAGTAATAATAATAGTAGTAATACTTGTTGCAAACCCCAAGCTCTATCCAACCAGCTATGCCTTATTCTTACATGCCTGAGTGATACTTGCCTTTCTTGCATTGTGGGATATCTTTGTGGTCTGTGAGGAGAGTGAGTAACTACGGGACCATGAGGTCTATTCTACAGATTTCTTTAGTTCTGTAACCTGGTTACATCAGATAGAAGACGAAGGTCTTTTCTGTTCACTAGCTTTCCCTGCCCCTCAGTTCTCTCTCACTGATGCCCATATTTCATTACAAGAGTTTAAGACTTGAGAAATAAGTGGAAAGTACATTAATCTGTCAGACTCCTGAAATCAGTCTCCTAGCTTTCTGTTAACTGCACTGTGTTTATGATAAAGGGTATTTTGAAATTGGAACTGATTGTGCAACATGCTTGCTTTGTTGAAGCTTTAAAGTACAAAAGATTGTTAGAATACTGAAGTAACAGTCAGGAGTCTTCCTGTCTCTTGCTTGCTCTCTTTAAACACTGATGGGCTTCAAAACCAATCTAGCATGCAACTTCCTCTTGCTTTACTTAACTACCAAACGAGAACTGAACACTTGCAAGCCATTTCAAAATATGACTGCAGACTTATCATCGGCCTGAAACAAGTCCCTTTGCAATGGAGTCCTTTTCTACATGTTGTACTTTTCTATTTATTCAGGACCTTGAGTTTAAGAGAACTCTTTAGTACAAGAGCTTGCATCACAGGCAGTACTAAAATAGTGATCTCTCCTCCTCTCCCTGCCAAACTGTGAATAACTAGCACTATCAGGAATAATTTAAAACTTTCCCAAAGCTATTATGTATAAATACTGCATCTGTCAGAAATTAATCTCTCTCCAGCCTAAGTGGTCAATTCAAAGATTTTGTCATTCCATTCTTCAGCAAGCCAAGAAAAGGTTCAGTTTTATTCTATAAGATTCACTAAATAAACCTAGCAGAACATCTGATTTAATTGATCTTATAGCTGAAGCTATCCTGCTTCAGCTTATGCAAGAAAGATTAATTTTAGAATACCAGCTGCCTGCAATATTGTAGAAGCCTCAGAAATTCTCCTCCTCCTTTTCCCTTTGGCCCACAATACAAGGTTTTCTTGGGAGTCAAAATGATATACACCAGATTGAATATTTGATACTGTGTGTTAAATACTTTTTTAAAAAAACCAACACAGTAGTTCTTTAAACTGCTTCATAGGCAGTCATAGGACTTCAAATAGATGACAATCTAATTTGCAGTTATTCATCCATTTTGTTTTGCAGGCATAAAGTTCAAATAATACTGGTGATATACTAAGCACAATATGAAACCTAGATTCACTGCAATAAGCATGGAAAATGACTAATTAAAGTCTTCACAGAAACATCTAGTCTTAAAACTGAATAAAGAGCATCTTAAAATGGATCAGAAATATGCCTGTGTAGGTCACGTACTACTCCTTTATTTTAATTTTCAGCATGTTTGTTTCAGTAATCTTCAACTTGCCATGCAATTTGCTCCATTGTTGGTGGGTTTTGTTGGGTTTTTTTTTTTTTGGTGGTGGTTTTTTTTTGGGGGGGTGGGAGTTGTTGTTGAGGTGTTTTTTGTTTTTGTTGTTTTTATTTTTATTAAAGTAAGGAAAGGCAAAGCACAGTTCTTTATGGTAAAATAAGTGAATTTTCCTCAAACTGAGTCATGTGTCTTCCTCCTGAGAAGATTATGTTAGCCCTTGATACACTGCAGAACAAAGAAACCAAAAATGAAACTCCACATTTTAAATAGCCTACGTCACTCTAAACAAAGGTGCAAATAATTATTTTATAGTGAAGATTACATGTGTGTTAACTCACCACTGAAATCCCTTCTAGTTCAGATAGCAGGTGTTAAGAATTGTCATTACACTTCTCAAGACTTGAACGAAAAGTTCAATGCCATGTTTTCACCTAAGAGCTACACCTAATACACATGGAATGAGTAATGGAATAGCGTTAAAAAAACCCCACCAGCTCCCATGTTCCAGTATCTTTGAGATTTGATTTCACATATTGAAAGTTTTTGATGCTTCCATTCTTAATGTCCACATGGATCTTTTAATCTTTACTGTTTTTTAAGTCAGCTGTGGATTTAGTCACTGTTTTTCTAATGACCAATGAGGGAAAAAGCATTTCTGTTCAAAGACTATTATTAGATGCCTCCTATATGACCAACTGTTTTGAGGGAGATTATATAACTACATGGTTTCCATTTTGAGTACAGGGAAAGGTACTGAGAAACTGCATTTGTGCTGCTCACTAGGAGTAAATGAGCAAACAAGAAAATAGAACCAATATAATATGGAAGGCAAAAATAAAATGGTGTGAAGCTACGCCCTGTGCACTACTCACCAAACGGCAGTCAAGAAAGAATTCAAAGGTTGAAAATTTACTAAGCAACTAAAAGAAACAGAGTTATTCTAAAGAACAACAGAGCAGCATTTTGATGAAAGTCTTAACACATTTCACATATCAAGAACTTCAGATTGAGGGCGGACTTGTTCTATTTGTGGGAAGACAAGAAAAATCAGCATCACTCTATGGAAATGGAGGACAGCCTACGTTAGATGTCACTAAATGTACTAGCTCAGCTGAGGCAGTTACAAAGAAAAAAAAAGACAGCAAGAGGCTAAAGTAGAGGTACAACTACTTAAAAGTCTTAATTGTATTCTACTGGGAGCAGAATAAGCATCTTAATAAAATACCTTGCAATACATAATGGAGCTTCCTTGTTCTAACCAACACACCTGCAGCTAAGTTTCCATAGCCTGCTTTGATCTCCAAATTATACTTGAAAACCAGACCTAATCTGAGGAAGAAATATCCCTGGATTTAGATTCAGGATCCTGTGCATGAGCGGAACTATTTTATACTGTGAAAGAGAAAATTTTCGGAACACCTAATGGTAAAAGTAGGGAGAGATGAAGACTCTTGGTATACAGACACAAAAGGTTATGAAGGCACTTTATTTCTCAGAGATACTTGCCCTTCTAACAAAAGAAATTGCTCTTACTTGAAATACAGGTTTTAGGAAAAGCAAAAGGGATAGGCACAGATATTAGTACCAAATGCTCTTCCACAAAAAAAAAGTATCCACTTTTTTTTGTAAACTACTAAAATCAATTTCTAAAGCAGAATACTCCATTAGTAATATAGACAAAAAGTATAGAATAACACACTAGGAGCTTCATCTGTTCTGTTTTATGTTTATGTATCTTCTTTATAATGCTCTACTTGCAGTTTAATTAGTAGAAATAAGTAAAGGATATTTCTATTGAAAGAAAACATGTAAGTGTGTGACTGGCACAAAAGGCAGTCAGATTGTGGTATTCCTTCTAAATCTGCTCCCAGTAAGCTCTGCACCTCAGTTTCATCACTTAGGAGCAGGAGGTAAGATTTTTGATGATAGCAGTGGGAGTCCTGAAAAGAGATGTCAAAACCAGATTGTACTAGCAAAAAAAAAGTTGCAGTGAAGGCTGTGCCTTAGGCCTCTCTCTAGCATTCCTAAGTAGTGGCTGTTTCTTCAGTTCTTTCATTTCATTTGCATGCAGTGTAGTTTTCTTGCACTGCCAATTCACAGAATGCCTTTGTCATATATGGGAAGAGCCACACATAGGGTCTGTGGTTTCTCATATCTCCCACTGTCAGACATTTTCATTCCAAGAATCTTTATTAGCTGTGTGGAGAGCCTTTCTAAGGAATCAAAAGTTGCTTATTTCATCTCTGACGTTTCTTATCTAATGGAGCTATTGCATGGGTAAGCACAGATAGCTGCCAAAAGTGCAGCTACAGAGTTGTCAGCCACCACGATGCCAGTTTCAGTAAATATTAAAAGCAGACGTTTCACTTTGAATTGCAGTAAGGTGGATAAATTGTTCCAATCTACGTACCTTGGCATTAGCCCTACACTTCTTAAGGCAGCACAGGGCAACCTATTTACAGGATAATGGTTTTACCTTCAGCTTGTTTCTCAAAACTTGTGGACTGGAAAAACAATCTTAATAGGACACCATGTAAACTGGGGGTAAACAGAACTTTAACTTAAGTGAGGACTTCTGTTTCTAGACTACTATGCTTTTGCTTGCCCCATGTTTCTTGCAGTTATATAAACCCTATTACAACACCGAGTCAAGTTTCAGGTTGTAACAATCCCTGCTGCAAATCTTAAGATTAATAAGATAAATGTATTTTTTTTTAAAGAAAGAAAAATAAAAGAAAAAAAAGGAACATGCTTCGGTCTACTGAGATTACGGAAACTGCTAGTTTCACTGATGGTGGAGGGTAAAGGGAGTTAGCAAAGCACTGTACAAAATGGAATCAAGAACAGATTTATCAGGCAATGAGTTTCAGATGGAAAAGTGAATTCACTCAAGTTCATGGGAGATTCATAACATGTACTGTGAAAATTGCCTGAACACGGGCCTTTGCCGAAGAACAGAACTGAATTTGGTTTTCGCAAAGATTAGTATAAATTCTATTACTCTCACTTGAAAATGGGGAGCCAGTGGTCTAGACTGAACAACTTGCTTGAAGAGCAATGTGCTCACATTCTCTGTGATATTAAAAGAGTTCATAGTCAGAAATAGGTGCCTGTCAGCTGTACTATAAATGAGAGATGGATTCTATTTGTCTAATCTTTTTCCCTTGGCCACCTGAAAAGCACAACCTTATCAAATAAGAGGAGATAAACAAAAGCTGTTCACATTATACAAACTGTTTATAAAGCACTGAAATACTCACATGAAAGGCATTGCATAACTGCAAAGTCTAAACTATTTTTATAATGTTAATGTATGCATGAATTGCAAGTACATAATATTAATAAGATGAAACAATGAATCACTTTGATTTGAAGCAGCATGTTAGCATTAGAGTAAAAGAAATATAACAGATATATATCTTCTTAACAGATTTGTTGCAGAAAAATATTAGTCTCCTAAAATCTATCCTGAATCTAATCCTAAATCTCCTAGTCTCTGTTTTGACCTGCAGGTAGCTGAAAAAAAAGAATCCCAGTATTTTAGGAGTTATTCTACCTGCTAATTACCTCCAACCCCCAGGCATTTTAACTTATTTCCCTTTCCCCCAGGAAGTCAGACCTATTCAAGTTCACACCACGCCCTATCTTAGGCTGTGTACTCATCTATACTGAGTAGTATCACACCAACTGGTGGCATACTACTTGAAGACAATAAGGTTCTTGAAGATAGGTCAATAATAAACACTTTGAACATGCAGTAATTCAGTACATCAGATAAGATACTTCTGTACAATCATTTGCCCCTTCTGCAACTTGAATGTACCTTTGTAAACACAGGTGAAATTATCTAGTTGAATTACTCCTCTTGATTTATTTAATAAAATAGCATCTCTTCTCTACCCCTATTACCTACTTATTTAAGAAGTATGCTAATTTTCTGATTTATAGAAAGATATCATATGGATACTGATTCAAGTTTTCAATACTTAAACAAGTCCCTCACTATTTCAGTTGTTTGCAGTTTTTCCCTGTTCCTACTGATCAGTTCCCCTTCTGCAAGTCACTTCAGATAAGGCAACTTACAGGGGCATAAAACAGAAATAGAAATTAAGTACATTTCTTAAATTAGTGCATGTGAAAATTTTTCTTGGAGGAAAAAGCTAAAAAATACTTAAATCTCTAAAGGGACAATACCTTAGTAAAGACTTATTCTGTAAAAAGATAGCTTCCAAATTTTATTCATTCTGCTATCTTAAAGGAAATTCTATCTCCTCACTACATAACTAGATAATTTAAAAATATCCCAAAGTGTAAAAACCCCAAATAATCTTGTAATCTTCACTTTTTTTCTAAAGCATGTGGAATGTGAAAACTCATGACAACACAAAACTTAACTGATGCTCTTCTTCCACCACACACCTCAAAATGTGAGCAAACCTGTACAAGGTATAAAAACGTCCATAGCTAACTCTTTAACTTTCCTGCTTTCTTTCTATCTTTGTGCTCAGGGAAGGGAATACGGATACCATGAGAGGACATGAACTCGGATGGTCTTTGTGGGTCCCTTCCAGCTCAGCATATCCAGTGATTACTTGTTTATTTTCCTGTGTTACAGGGAACTTTTTTTACCCCTTCTTTTACCGTTGCCTGGGCTGGAAGGACAAGTCCGTGTACAAGCACATGAACCATGGTTACAGTCCACTTAACAGAGCCCTATCAAACTATAACACTTGTTACAAAAACCACTTCCCAGATGGGTCCCAGAACCAATAAAATAAGCTCATTATTCACTGCTGGTTAACAATGTTTCTTCTATGTTTGGTCTATTATAAGCTTCTAGTCCATTGCCTTTCCTACCTCCCTCAAAGCCCTGCCAGCTCTAATAGCCCAAACTGAAGTTTAACATTTTCAGCCATCAGCCATGAATGTTTGCAGAGAAGTCCTATTTGTTCAATTCCCTTACGCATATCTTTAAAGGTAGCTTTCACGTTGCCAAGAATGCATTTACAGAGCATATTTCAGATATGACAGTTTTTTATTAGAAAGAATTTTTAAAGCATCAAGTTTCAAAGTTATAATTGTATTTACTTAATTTACAAAGCAGTGTATTGTGTTTTAAAAAGATACGTCCTGTTTAAGTAACATTAATAAACTGCTATAATTGCCCTTAAGAAGCTTAAAACAATCTCAGATGTGGTATTGCCTTTAGGCAAATGAGCAAACACGTCAAAGTGTATTAAGCATGATATTTTAAACGGGATTTGGAATAGCACTTCATATCTGTTGAACACTGATAAGTAATGATGCCAGAATTACTGACTCCAAACACTTTGCTCTGTGAAAAGCCTCACTACTCTTTCTGTACAAGTAAAATAGTCCTAAATCATGTAGGTTCATTCCCACCTCTGTTCTACTCAGCCTCTACATTTAGTTTAAATTTTCACAGATCACTTTCAATTAGTCCATGACAAGCAGATTGTGGATGTATTTCCTCACTGTCAGACTTCTTGGCTGTTGATGCTTGGCACAATACTGGAAAGGCCCAGAGACAGCCTATAAGATTTATACAAATAAATTCTGAAACATGAAGTAAAAGCAGCCTCTTGGAATTCTGCCTCTGGCACTGTTTCAACACCACTTTTGTGGGAAATCTGTATTTTAAAACTACTTCAATTAAAGTTTGTTTTTAAACTAAAAATGTTTAACATGGACAAAGCTCGTGCAGTGAAAGAGCTTTCTGAAGACATGTGGTGCCACATTATTTTAAAGTTCATCCAAGTCTCATTCAATTCCTGTGTAAATACAAGGCAAAAGTCCTTTATGTTTTTTCCATTATGTGGATAGCAACATAATTTTTATTAATTTACTTTTAAGCTTTTCATGTTAGCCATCAAGTATTTTGATAACATTTTCATCTAATCTTTGGGTCTTTTTATAAATACTAGTCCATACGTTATTTATTTTGGGAGCATTAGCAAGGAATTTTAGATCTGCATTCTTTTACTAAGAGGCAGAAAAAGAAGAATAAAAGACTAAAGAAGTGAACTGAGATGTTTTTAAACTTTCAGTAATGCAATCAGAAAAAAAAAACAGAGACAATGGTATTCAGAAACAGAGAAAAATAAAGTACCTGAGCTGGAATTCTCTTCCTAATTCTAGTTTCAATAACCATCTCTTTGTTTTTACAACTGCCTCTTACAGCACTCATCTTCATGCACCTAACAGGCTTTATTCTTCCAATTTTCAGGATGAAAAAAAAATGCACACAAAAACCAAAACAAAAATATGGAACTTTCAAACCCCCAAATTTACAAGAGCTACTTCCACATTCATGAAAAATTACAGCTCTAAAGAAAGAGAGCCTGGTGATGCACAGAGCCTGTACAACAAAGACAAGGAAATGCATACATCATGTAGTCAAATTCTACAGAGACAATAAATAAATGAAACATAAGAATAACCCCAGTGTCCAGAATCTACAGATCCTCCTTGGGGCTTTTACAAAACCCAAAAAGTAAAGAGTTTGTGTCCCCACAGGCCACCTTCCCAACCACATCCACACATTCTTTTAGATCTTTGAATATTCATTTTGTAACATCAGTGGATTGCTCTGCCTGTTTTCTAGCAATTTGTTTATTTTATAAGACCTATATAAATTATCCTGACATCACAATCTGAACTTTGTAAAAGATCATTTCACATAGGAAAGGGCCTCACTTTCCAGGTATTTATTTTAAATACTGTACTCTATGGTGCTGGACAGGCAAGCAAGGAAAAAAAAAAACCCACCCATCCAAATGAAACATTTGGTTATCATTATTGCAGTTCAACTCCAGGAGGAAATTAAACTCCAAGTAAGCCACTCCCCTTTCCCCTGCCCCTTCTGGTGAGGAAGGGGCAAAAGTAGAGGTTATGGGTTGAGACAACAATTTAGTGAAAGATGTTTTTCTTAACATCTAAAGAGAATCCAAAATTCTCAAAGCTGTTGTAGCAGACCTGAAGGAGGAAAAGGGAGTGGAAGGCTGGGAAAAATCCTCCTCCTCTGTTCTTCCTACAGGCTGGGTATGATTATTAATGAATACCAGGAGGCATCAGCCAAGGACAGGACAGGTGAACAACACTGAATACACACCCCTAATGACCCTCATTGTCATTGATGCTACTATGTCATAAACCAATATCATTCGGTATATCAACAAAACAATCCTAATCCCTCTCCCTACTTCGAAAAACATCTTCACCAGCAGTGCATATGGGTGTATACGCTGGGTTAGGTACCACACTCCCATGAACAGATCGAGCAACATGGTAACCAGTCATTCCTGCAGAGTAACAAGCTGGTCACACTCACACGGCACTAAGCTCTGCCCCTACTCTGCATCAGGCAATCATGTATTACAAGATTCTCCTAAATGCTGTTCGTAAGGAGCACGATGACAAACATTCTTTCCAAGTGGTTCTAAGGTAAAAGACCTTTTACTCGCAAGTTAAGAAAACTGATGCACTACTAGCATGGCTTAGATAGGCCAGACTGTTTTTTAAAGCAGGTGGGTACATGACTTACACAGGCCTTAACTCCACTGTATGTTTTCCCCAGATGCGGAAAATCCTGAGGATTTTCCTGAGGACTCTTATCACCACGAAATGAATGGAGAATGGAAAAGAAAATATTTGAAAGATGCACGCTATCTACCTAATACCTGGAGGCCACAAATCCCTACAGGCAGCCACTGCAATAGCTTTACCATTTGTGCTGGAGTATAACCCCTCGATTCCCCAAAAAAGCCCACTAGTCCAGAGCACTGTTCTAAACCCATCAGAATTAAGGAGCAGTTTCACAAGTCACTGAGGTGACTTTCGACACTTGTCGTGGTTTGAACCTAAGCTGAACGACAAAGTTCTGAGCCAATCGCTTCCCACAATTTTGCATATAAAAAGCAGCACAGGGGCGGGAAATTCGGAGTTTCTTTTCCGGTTTTCAGCGGAGGGTGAGCTAGGCCGAGCCCCGCTGGGCCGGGCCGGGCTGAGCTCCCGCTGGGTCGGGCCAGACCCCCTTGCGCCCCCTCCCCCCTTCTACATGGCTCCCAGCAAAAACCCTGGCAGGAGCTAATACCCGGAGAAACACCGAACTGGCTAGCTGCATAAAGGAAACGAGACTCTCTCTAACGTAAAACC